>QJNV01000100.1:0-169120 GCA_004155935.1 Monosporascus sp. GIB2 | reverse complement strand
CCCCCCCCCCCCCCCCCCCCCCCCCCCCCCCCCCCCCCCCCCCCCCCCCCCCCCCCCCCCCCCCCAGCCACATATAGCTGCTTCCTGCTTTGTTCCTGCAATCCTAGGGCCACAAACCAAGCCCTTTCAAAAAATCACCTCAACTGCTCACAATATCGGATAAAAACAATAAAAAGTTATTATTAAAAAAAATATAAAAAATATTAGAAAAAATATTATAATAATTACGTTAAATTATTTTTAAAAAAAAACCGTTAAATTACCGAAATATTTACTATACAAATATACGATAAATTTATATAATAGAAAAAAACCGTTTTAAAACTTTTTTTATTTATTTTTTTAAAAAAACTAGAAATAAGCTTTTAAAAAAAGCGCGTTACGTTTTTATATCGATTATAAAAAGTTTAATTAAATAATTCGCAAAAATTATATACCGTTATTTTTAATATTTTACATAATGAATTAATTAATAAATGCCCGTATATATATAAAATTAAACCTAAAAAATGCGTACCGTTAAATATGTATTAAAAAAAGCAATAACTGGAAAATTACTTTTAACACGAAATACGGCTATTTTAAATATTTAATAATATCGTTTAAATTTTTTAACGTTTTAATTACGTTTTAAATATATATTAACCGAATTTTAACAAATTTAATAAATTATATTTATATCGTTTATTTCGACGATATTTTAATATATAATAAAAACTTAGTAAAATACGAATAACATATTCGTAAAATATTTGAAAAATTAAAGAAATAAAAGTTTTACGTAAATACAAAAAAATATAAATTTCGTATATTTTCAGTTTTTTTCTTTAAATTCCAAATCTCACCGAATAATATTAAAATAAAAAAATTACGTTAAAATTATTAAGGCCTTATAATTACTGAAAAAACGTTTATAATATTTAAATTTATTTAAGTTTTATAAAATTTTATCGAAAATTTATCAAAAATTACGTAAAAATATTTACACCGTTAACAAATCGATTGTATAAAAACTTTAAAAATCTCATATAATTATTTTTCCAAAAAAAAAATAATATTTAAAATATTTTAAATAACGTTTATAATAAAAAAATATTTCGGCATTTTAACTTATCGTTATTTATTTATATCGAAATAAAAACGTCCGGAAAAATTATTAAAATAATTATATTTTAATTTTATAAAAACCGTTAATACCTAATAACATGTAAAATTCGGAAAATAACGCCGAAAAAAGTTCGTTATGTTATAAAAAACGGTAAGTTGTTAATTATCATAAATATCTTTAAAAAATGAAGTTATTTTATTTATTATTCGTAATTATTTATTAAAATTAATACAAATTATTTTAATTTTAAATATTTAAAATTAAAATAACAGTTTAACGCAAAATAACAAAAATAATTAAATTATTTCGTAATAATAAATTTGGTTATGACGTTCCGGTTAAAAAAATAATTTAACTAATAATTTATTAAAAAAAACTTAACTTATTACAAAATAACAAAACAAAAAACTTAAAAAAAATAATATCGAAATTATAAAAAAAGGTTTAAAAATAAAAATACTTTAATTAAATTTTAAAACTGCGAATATTTATCGCCTTATTAATAAAATCGCAAATATTACGTTAAAAATAAAAACATACGAACCCGGAAATAAGGCAATTAAGGACGTATCCGAAAAAATAAAATATATATTAGTTAAAATTACAAATCGCGAACTATTCGTTTTACGATAACAAAACGCAAATAACGTTATCGAAACGGTATTATTACCGGAAAAAAAGTTAATAATTATTCGGATTTTTAAAATACAATAAAAAAATAAATTTATCGTAAAAAAATTTAAAAAATAAAATATTTTAAAAAATGTAAAACGGGCAAATAATTATAACGTATCGAAAAAAATAATAACTTATTAAAATATAAAAATGTAATTTACGTACCGTATAATCCGGATTTATATAAAAAGTTTATTAATTAATATCATAACTTTTTTTCCGGTAAATTAATTCGGCGGTACGAAAATATATAAACGGTTAATTCGGAATTATTTTTAAAAAATATAAAGATAAAATATTAAAAATTATTTAAAAAATTACTTTAAATATTAAAATATTAAAATAACATTATATTAACCTTACGGAAAATTTATTTTATTATTAATACCGGATCGTCCATTTAAAAAGATTAAGATAAATTTTATTATAAATTTATTAGTATTTATAACATTATATGGCGAAAAAAAATATAACGTTATTTTTATAATAATAAATAAAATAATGAAATATATTTATTATATTACGACGATAACGAACTTTACCGTTAACGATTTAACTGAAATATGTTTTTATTATATTTTTAATTAATACGGTACGCCCGATAGCAAAATTTTTAATTACGGTTTTTTATTTCCGAATAATTTTAAAAAAAAATTTACGAATTTTTCGCGGTTAAGAAAACTTTAATGTAACTTTTTACCTATAAATGGATAAAGAAATAAAACGTTAAAATTAATTTTTAAAACATTATTTATAAATATTTTACGATTTAAAATAAATAAATTAAACATTTTATTTATTAATAACATAATTTATATATAATAACAATTATTATTTAATAATTAAAATAACGTTAAGCGAAATATTTTTTGGATATATTTTACGAATTTTAAAAAATATCGCATTTACGCTGTAATAATTTTAAAATTTAAATCCCGCCAAAATAACTTAAAAAAAATTACGATAATATAAAAAAATAAAATAATTTTATAAAAATATTTTTACAAAACCTAAAATACGTATAAAAAATATTATAACAAAAACTGTTTAACGAAAAAAATTCGAAAAAAGCAATAAATAAAGATATTTATTAAATATATTAATTAATAAAAACCTAATAAAAAATGTTCAGATAAATATATTAAATTTTACTAAATTACAAAAATTATAAATTTAAAATTAACTTACGAAATATAATTTTTATTTTTATAAAATAAAATTTATAATATTTTGCTTATATCGTTATTAAAATCGTAATAAAATAAAAATAACCTTAAAAAAACAGAAAAATAATTTCGACATAAAAACGGAAAAACGTTAAAACATAGAAATAATGTTAATATATCGAAAAAATCGTAAAATTAAATAATACGTTATAAAATAAATAAACTTCCCTTTTAAAAAATATTTAAAAACTTCGTAATTATTTATTAAAAAAATTTATTATTTTATACGAAATGTTATTAAATAAAAGAAAATAAAAAAAATAAAAAGTTCTTAAAGAAATAATATAATAAAATAATCGTAATATAAGAAACCGTTAATTATTATTTATTATTTATAAAACAGCGTTATTATTGATTATTTAATTATATTTGTTTTTTAATAACATTTTTATAATTTATATAAATTTTTTAAAAAAAAATTAAAATAATTCGTAAAGGAATTAAAATAAATATTTTAAAAATACTTAAATATTAACGTTATTATTATCGATTTTATTTTTAATATTAACGGCATATTATTTAATAATAATAAAAATTTATTCGAATTTTTTTTCGTAAAAAATTAATATCGGTTAAAAAGATCGCTAAATATTTACGTCGAAAACAATATAGATATATTTTACTTATTTAATATTTTCTTAAAAAAATTGGAAAAAAACGGGCCGCGAAATTGTAACGGTTATTTTATTATTAAATAAAAGTTTAAAATAACGAATTTAAAAAATGTTCGTATTAACTATAAAAAAATAATACCGAATTAATAATAAATTAAATAAAACGTTCGTTATAAAAAACTAATAAAAAAAATTATATTTTTTATATGCTTAATAAGTTTTATCGAATTTATTTTTAACGTTAACTTAAATTTTTTCGAATTATACGTTACGTTAATGAAAAATACCTATAAAAAAAATATAAAATAAAATTTATTTAAATGCTATAATAAATATAATTTTTTAATAGCTTTAAATTTACCCGGATTAATTAATTTAAATTCGATAAAATCTTAAAACGTTTTAACGAATTTAAACGTAACCGGGCGAAAAAAAATAAAGATTTATCGTTATGAATTAATAATATTATTATTAAAAAATAATAAAACATAAAAAATTACCTTTATTATAATTTTATTCTTATTTTAGGAAATTACATATTTATTAGTATTTTTCGAAATTTTATTAATTTCGTAACGATAAACCGGTATACGAATTATAACCATAATATATCAAAAATACGAAATATCGCGGAAAGGTTTAAAACAAATTATTAATAAAGGAAAAAAAAATTATTAAGAAATATTTACAAAATACCTTTATATTTTTTTTAAAAAAAAGGTTATTTTGAAAAAAACTCGGAAAAAATTCGTACGAAAAAACGTATCGAAATCGTAAAAAGTTAAAACTAAAAATAAAATACGAACATAAATTTATTTCGTTGCTAATTAATAATAAAAATATATAAAAAGCCCGTAACAAATTTTAAAAAACGAATAATAAGTTATATACCAACAAAGGCAAAAATAAAAAAAGAAATAAAGTTTAAGAGGAAAAAAAAATTATATATGCCGAAAACGGTATGTTAAAAGCGGTAAGAATTTTTTACCGGTAAAATTTTCGGTATTTTAATTATTTCGTTACGAAATATCCTTAATATATTATTTATTTGAAAAAGTTCATAAAAATTATATTTTATTATCGAATATTACGTATTATTACTTACTTTTATTCGTTATAAAATATTATGCTTTTTTAACGAAAATAACTTATTAATTATAACATATAATAAGGATAATCTTATTAGGGCCTTTAGAGGCAAAGGCTTAAGGGGGAGAGGGCTTTGTTAGGGGTTAAGGGGATAGGGATGGAGGCGCGCGTTATAAAAAGGACGTTAAGCACGTTAGATTTCATTACTACGCCATCGTTACGATATCTCTGCGGGGTAGCCGCCCTTATAAGTAGCTGTTCATTCTCTCTAAGAGATGAAGGGCAAGTTTCAGACTAGTTCCTCACATACCCGTATTGTTCCTCTCACTTTGATCCCAACACATTTGACAGAAAAATATTTACTATAAAAAAGTTTAAACTTTTATAGCTAAAAAAAGCTAATAATAAATAATCGCAATTAAGAAAAGTTAAAAATAATTGTAATAAAAAGTTTAAATAAAAAACGAAAATATAGTATTTACGGTAAGCCGGAACATAATACGAGCATTTATAAAAAAACTATAAAAACGTTTAATAATAAAAAATCCGATTAATTTAAATTAATTTATTACGTTGTAATTAATTTATTTAACTTTATTATCGCAGGTTATTAAAAATCAGCCAGCTCGCTTATATAGTACGTTAACATTAATTTAAAATTTTATTTAAAACTTTTATTTTAATAATTTCTAAAGATTTGAATAAAAATGCGAAAAACGGAGCGAAAAAATCATAACTTAATATCAGGCCCTATTTTAAAGGTTTTATTATTTTTATAGAGATAATTTTTAAAGGGGTTTAGTTGATATATTAAACCTCTGACAGATACTTTTTGATCAGAAGCTCTAGCTGTGGCTATGGCTGCTGCGCCGCAGGCGCAGCCACAACCTCCAAAATGGGGTCCTGATTATAATGAGACAACTTCTGCGCCCCTCGACCGTTTGGGCAGGCCAAGCTTGCTAGGCTATAACAATAATACGATAACGTGCCACATAAACTCACGGGATGCACAAGCTCACGGGATGGTTTTTAGCACCTCACTATAACAAACTCAATTTAATTAACCATAATACATTAAATCAATTTAAATTAATCGGATTTTTTATCGCTAAATATCTTTATATCTTCTTTATAAATACGCATATTATATCCGGGCTTGCTGCAAACGTTATATTTCTATTTTTTCGCTTAAACCCTTTTGTGACGATTACTTTCGGCCGTTTCCAACTGCGATTATTTATTACCACCTTTTTTCGTAACTTTCAGAATTTGTATTTTTTTATAATAAATATTTTTCTTATTTAAAAACGTTTATTTTTGGTTTTTTGGTATTTATTAAGAATATGGTTCGTTTCATATAATAAGCCGCATTTTTCCCAAAAAAAACGTTTTCGTATAATAATATTAAATTACTTTTTGTTAAAAAATTAACCGATTTAATTATTTTTTATTAACGAATTACCTTAATAATTTTTAATTTTTTTTTTCTAAATAACGTTTTTATTAAATCGTTTCGCTAATATTTTTTACAAATTTTCGCAAGTAAAGAAATAACGAAATTAATAAAGGTAAGTAAAAAAACGGTCGGTATAAATATAATTAAAATTTTTAACTTAAAAAAAACGTAATTAAAATCAAATAAAACGAAACTAATTACAGCAAATCCGGATTTGATATTATCGGTTATTATGGTAATTTTAAACGCGTTTTGGAAACCGGCGATAAAATCCTTTTTAATAATATAAGTAACATAACGTCGTATAAAACTTTCAATATATAACGAATAAGTACGTTTTAATGGGGAAAAATAAAATATGTTAAAAAGTTAAAATAAATAAATAAAATACGCGAGTATGCAAAATATAATAATATCGTAATTAGCGTAATATTTTTCAAATTTTATCGAATAATAGCTTTCGTAGCCGTCGAAGATAAAAAAACGTTTCGATTTTTTCGTACGCGTTTGAATATATTAATCGAAATATTAAACTTATTTTAAAACTAATTTATTTGTCGTCCAGCCGTTATCATTTATAGCAACTTTTTAATCGGATAGAAATGGGTTATCGGCGAACCAGCGGAAAAAGTAATTTTTTCCGGTAAGGATAATAAATAAGAATAAGGCCTAATCTTAAAAGTTAATAACTTATATTATTATAAATTATTTTTAATTTTTTTATTAAGCTTATTTAAGTTTTTTACGTTTTTTAGTATTAATAATAACTATATTAATTATTATAAAAAGCTTTATTAAAAATTTAATCTTATCGAAATTGTAAATATCCTTTTTTGCGATACCGTATTTTACGATTATAACCCGAATAAACTTAAATTATTTACGAAATATTTTTGAATTTTCGTATAAAACCCTTTAACAATGTATCCCTTAATTTAAACGCGTTTCGAATTTTTATTAGCATTTAATAAAATTAAATACTTAATTAATTCCGACGCGTCCCGCGGTACGTTACGTAAGTAACAAATTCGCCATATTTTTAACGTATTAACGCCGAATAAGAAACGTTCGTATATTTAAATTAAGGATTCGGTCGATGATTAATTATTTTTCGATCGGCGTTAATTTTCGCGAATTAAAAATAATATCGGTTCTAAAGGATTTACCAGTATATCGGGTATATAAGGAAAAATAAAGAACTCTATAGATAAAATTAAATATCGCATAACTAAGTTTCGGGTTTCGTTTTTTAACCTGAACGGCTAAGTTTATTTTTACTTTTTTTATAAGCCGTTTCATATTATTGGTATTAAAAAATGGTTAATTAAAGTTGGGTAATTAAAATGTATTAAAAATTATCCCGTAAGCTTATGCATCCCGTAAGCTTGTGTGGCACGTTAATTAATAAATTATACGGCTTATTAACGTTAATATCGCTTTATTAATAACGAAATTATAATATATAAATATATAAATAATTAATTACGAAAAACCGTAAAAAGGAATTTAATTAAATTAAATTATAAGTTTATAAGCGATATATTAATTAATATATTAAATAAATCTTTATTATACGAACCTTTTAAGCATTTTAAATAATAATCAAAGTTAATAAATATTACGAAAGCCCTTGATGAGCGAAAAAATGCCTTATGAATAATTTCAAAAAAGGAATTAATTAATTAAAAAGACTTAATCGCCGGAGGAAATGTGGAATAAAAAGTTATAGCTTTAAAAATTGTAACGATTAACGCGGTTGAATGCTTCAAGACGTTGAGGGGGTGTGTCGGCTAGCAGGGGTGCGTTAGCACCCCATATACTGAAGAATCCCCCTGATCGGAACATACTTGTTCCGTGGTTAGAATGCCAAAAAGTGCAGTGCGCGTTTAGGACACCTGCAACCAGTCATCAACACACAAGAACAACTGATGTCCCTTATATCTGACAGTAACTTAGAACTGTTAGTGCTAACGCCCTGTGGCTGTCAAGCGGATACACGACTTTGGAGTTTTGTCGCGGTGATCCGTATGACACACCGTAAGCACCCCTCCGCAACCCCCCCCAAACCAGGGCCCCTCAGCACTTCAGCCACCAACGTAAACACCCAAAATGCCGTTTGACGACGACGATGACCCATCCTTCACGCCCGCCTCGGCACGCCCAAACGCGGCGGGTGGCGCCCCCGAAGACGCCGAGGACGCCCTCGAGGACGAGGCGCAACAGGACTTCCGCCTCTTCGCGCAATCTCTCCCGGGTAACAAGACGAAAGCCACTAGCCGGACACTGCGCCGCGGCGAGAAGGACTTCGAGGAGCACGGCACGCGCGCGCAACAGGGTGCCCTCGAATCGAGCCGCGAGGCCATGCACGAGGTCCTCAGCTATACTCGCACCCACAAACCGAGCGGCTACATTCGTGGGTGGTATTTCCCGGACAGGTGGGCGGACGTGCCTTCGACCGAGGAAGATGGCAACAGTAAAGAGGGCGCGGTGAAGGACAAGAGGACTGCGCCGGGCATGTTCACCAGAGACAGGGTCGTTGCACTTGATCTGGAGGCTGGATTGCCGCTCTTCAGGAGTATGGGAAGAGTCGTCGCCGGTCTGGAGAAGGAAACGCCTGGCTGGGGCAAGACGTGGTTGCTACCTGAGGAGGCGCTGCTTCTGGTCGAGCGGGGTTCGCTGGACCTGTGGTGGCCGGTGCGAGGGCTCGAAGAGATCTTCCCGCCCCAGAAACCTAGCGGAGAGACCAATCCGGGGCGTGGCTCGAAGAGCTCGGCGGGCAAGGTCGTAGACGGCGGAGAACCAGACTATGATCTCGGGATTCCGCTTAGTCTGCAGGCGGCCTATTCCCTATTTATCGGCAATGACGGGGAGAGGGGCAAGATCAGTCTGGAGAAGTATCAGGTCTACGCGAATCTGCAACGGACAGGCTACACTGTCCTCCGAGTCACCTCAGCATCGTTATCACAATCACCGTCTTCTACACCCACAAACCAATCCTCTTCTCCCAAAGCTCTCTGGCAATGGCTCATCTCCCTCGTTACTCCCAATTCTCCGGAGACCCCCACGTCAACACCTAGGAACCACCCACCCTACGGTCCTCTTCTCAAGCCAGGTCTCTACCGCTCCTACAAGTCCGTCTTCGCGGAACTATCTCTCATACCCCGGCATGAACCAAGACCCGAAACGCAGACCTATGGTGCCCCCCAAGAGCCATTCAAGATCCACTTCCACGTATGGAAGAGCACGCCTGGTTTCACCAAGTCGCGCCCGCCACCTCCGGACTTCCGCA
This sequence comes from Monosporascus sp. GIB2, assembly GCA_004155935.1. NCBI lineage: Eukaryota > Fungi > Ascomycota > Sordariomycetes > Xylariales > Monosporascus > Monosporascus sp. GIB2. The sequence goes on along the minus strand of QJNV01000100.1, from coordinate 159,663 downwards.
TCGCCGTCGTCGACGCGAGGGGGTCGTCCGTGCCCACGCTGCAGCAGCTCACGGCGCTCCTCGAGAGCACTCCATGGGACCCCCCTCCCCGGGACAACAACGGCCTTGATCCCGCGAAGCCCCCGAATTTGAACATCGGCCAGATGTACAGGCGCCTGAAGCACGGCTGGCGGAACGCCATCGTCGCCGCAGTCGACCGCGGCCTGATTAGCTACCTCAGGTTTGGCGAGACGGCGTTCTCGCAGGAGAGGCTGTTCGAGCGTTTCGACGGCGGCGCGAGGGGCGGTAGCAAGGGAAAGAGAGGCGGTAGGCCCGGCAGAGGAGGTAGGGGCAGGAGCCGAGGTGGGAGGGGAAGAGGGGGATGAATGGGTCCAGGGGAAGAAGATCCCCTGACAGCGCCGGCCTATGCCGTGGAGTCGGTTATCGCCCATTGTGCAAAGCGGCTCTCCGTGCGTAGGAGAACCGTCAGGCATCTGTTGTCTCAATGTCGGACTCACGTGGCGAGGATCTTTGCTCGCTGAGTAAGACAGGTGTGCTCCAAAGAACCTTCGAGCTTCGAGTCACAGGTTTCGAGTCCAGAGCCCTCGTGTAGCTGTTCTCATCATCGCGCGATGTCAGAGTCACCCGTACCGCGAAGATCGAAGAATACCTGTCATCACTATTCGCGCAGTGAAAACTTAAATTTCTAGGGTTAGGACTCTAACCGGTGACCTGGGTACCATACTTCAGCTATAAGAACGCAAGATGAAGGATGAACCCTTGAAGTCATGTACCATCTGGGGCCCTCAAGATTATCTATGGACTACACGGGCAATATGCGCGTCCAGGTCGCTTCTAGGGGTCTTTCTGGATCTTCATACCGCCATTGCATCGATACCCATGGTATTACGAAACCCGAAAATAGAGTTTCGTAAACTTTGACTAATATGCATTTCGGTTTCGCTAGATATCAGTATAGGAAGCGTTCAGAGACACTAGATGAATACGAAACCTTTGACACTGCCAGTTGTCCTCTGCACACTCTGACGACATGAATGGAATGTATGGCGGCATTATGAGTCTAGACGAATTTCAGTCATCTACCTACGTGTGAGTACGTATTAGAAATATTAGGCCCGTAAGATGGTTGGGATAGAGGCACATGGGGGTAGACCCAGGAAACTACACCGTGGTCGCTGTGGAAGTTTCCTGGACGTCAATAGTTCAGACCCGAATCCTTATGTCCCATTGCAATACCTATGCACAATTCCCTTGTGGCTTTGCCTTTCCAGGAACTCGAGGGATATGGCTATTTTTTCCCGACATACCCTGAAGATATCCCTGTTGGCATTATACAGTCCAACGTTTGTGGCCATTGATCATAATCCTCGGTCCAATATCGCCAGTACTCTCTTCCATGCGTTGATATCGGGAAAACGCACGTCTCCCAACTGGACCTTCCAACTGATATCTTCGCGCCTCGTGGAATGTTTAAGTTTTCTATCCCTCTTGGTAGGGTTATAGAAGGCGTGAAACGAACGGTGTCCTGCCATGCTCTACAAACACTATACAAGCGGCCAGTAGGACGTTCGTCCATTTGTCCCATTCGATATCTAACCTACTATTACCTCTCTGCTCCGTTATCCTTATACGAATATCATTTCACTACTACTACCTTCAGTACAGGTATATCCTCCACCAGGAAATCTCTTACGTTCCCCCTTTCTTATCGTTTTGACTCCCGTGATATCGTTTCTACAGCATAGAGACCCGCGGTTAGGCTATCCCCGTTTTTGAGCTCGTACGGCCGCTAGATCGATTGGTTGGCATTATAGTTCGAATATCATCCGGCCTCAACTCCACTTGATCATAGCAGAAGTTTTGTAGCAAAACAGAGCGGCATAAAACTGTACCTTTCGACCTCTCTCGCCTAACAAAAGGAAGCAGTAAAGAAGAGCAATTTTTCTCCCTAGTTGTACCCTGCCTTTAAGGTTATATCACTCCCATTCTGTATTGCCTCCCTAATAGCAACAGTACTAATCGCTTATAAGAATTTCAACATACCGTAGAGAATGAGGCTACTTGGACGTGGTAGCATATCCTGAATTACAGCCTAGCACAAACTTGGATTTGTACCCCTATGATGACACAACTGACGTTTCAGAATCGCCCTGGAAACAAAGTACGCATTGATTCATGTTCCGACGATATTACAGTCTAATGTCCCCTAATTTTGTGATATATGAGATAAGAAATAGCAGCCGCCCAGAGATAAACCCAGTGATGGAGGGGACTTGTGAGGTTCGACGTGAATCCATCTATGATACGGTAGAAGCCTATCATTAGGTTGTCTAGGATTTGTCACTGAACTTGATTGTAGTATTAAGCGGTCCCTACATACTTAATCACGTTTCCGTGAACCAGGCTGCCTTAAACTGCCTGGGAAGGAAATGGCGAGGAATAGCACAGCACAGTGGTCACCCAGAACTCATGAACTGGCCAAAAGACTCTTGTCCTAGCCTGTTCGACGCCTGGGAATGAAGCAGAGTATCAGTCAGTCATGAACGAGCTTACTATTTCCCTTTTGTTAATAGAACAGTGATTAACATAATTGAACCCCATATTCCGGTGTAAGCAAAAGCTCCCCCATATCAGCGAGATGACGGGTGTCACGTGATAACCGACAAACATCTGGTTGCAGCTTGATAAATGGGAAGGTGTCCTTGTCGCTTGGATATGGCATATGCACTTCAGGTGCCTTAGAAAAAGTCCTTATAGATGTGCCACTCGCAGTACTCAACAGATAGTATAGCGAAATGGGGGGTTTAGAGGGCTCTTTAACCGGTAAACCAATTTTTCCAGGTCACAAGGCACGTTGTTTCCATCCGGATACGTTAGTCGGTTGGTTGCAAGGTTTAATGATGCAAGAGTTTGTAGGGGCCGATGATGTTTGCTCTGCCGTTTCAGGCTCTGTTATAAGAGCCATATCAAGTATAAGGCATGCACCTGCTTATCAAAGACTAGTCATATACAAGTGGTAGCTTATTCGCCCCGGTAAAATTTTACGTGGTAATAGGGTCGCTCTTAGCCGGGTTCTATAAATGGCGGAAGCGTGCAACCCAAGCCACTTGTCCGTTCCACGGCATCGACATCGTATTTATAGCCGGTCTTACAATATATCGCAGCTTCCTCAGGGTTAAACGGTTATTAAACTTTAAGTAGAGGAATCATATCCACTATAATGTACTATGATATCGAGCCTGCCGATAATGCATGTCTGAAAATGATTGAGAATTAGGGGTAAGGAGAAGCAACATGAAAAGTTGGGGGGTAGGCATATTTGATTATGTTGGTCCTATTCCGGTATCACGAGTAGGTTACCAGACACGGTTGTACTATGCGATAACCTCAACTCTCTTAAAAGAATATGTAGAACTCCCTATGCGCGTCTACTGCTATGCAGGTGCTTAGGTAAAAGCAATACTGCCAAGCAACTTCACAGGCGATAAAGTTCATTATCTTGGCATTCATAATCTGGTGTTTAAGCGACCAATGCCAACATTAAGTTTGGTATTGATCTGCCAAAGTGCATCCTTAAAGGAATGTTCGAAGACATGACTTAGCTAAGTTGTTCTTTCTCCACATCCACAGTAAGCAACTTCATCACCCACTTGGCAGCATACTCACACCTTGTAACCAACTAAGTACTTATTGATGCCTCTGGAAAGACATATTATCAATGTGTTGCCTACACCTGTCTCGTTCCACGCCATGCTTGTTGTTCTCTCGTTTCCAGGTCAGGTTAGTTTGCGTAACTCGAGGTTGCATTGCTGCAAGTGAGTGGTATGGGAAGTTATTAGCTGACTTTATTAGTGTACAAGTACCCCTCCACTGAACCCGAAGCTAGCGCCGCTCCAGGCTTCGGCTTTGGACGTTTCCAGACGCAAATAGGATACCTTCGTACTGTATTCAACCCTTTGAAATTCATGTCACTGGGGGCGGGTAACACACGGATTATAAAATGGAGTTACATAAGTAAATTAATAAGCTTGGAAACTTGGAATAGCTGCACGTTTAGTGCAATGGGCAGGAAGCAATGCATTTCTTACAGCTTTGCTTAATTTACAGCCACTTGTATCTTGCGTCCGAAGATGCCGTCTACGGTAGGTTTTCTCCGTGATCATGCATAACCGGTTACATACTTAAAGTATAATATGAGCGAGCTTTCATGATCGTAGCTGTTTATTTACAGTTCTTATTTCACTGGCACGGCTCCGGGTTTCTGTTAAGATCAATTGTTGGTATTCCCTTCGTCCGCTAACGGGTAAGGTATCTCTAGACCATGTTCCGCCTATTGTCAATAACCGACCAATCAATCCCTTCCATTTGATATCTGTTCTCCCTTAAGATGAAAAGTCTGTGGGCCTCCAGAGTCTTCCCAGGTCGGATTAAGGCCTACCTACCTACCAAGCGCTGTACCTACTGACCTAATTATTAACCAGAGCCAACACGCTGCTACTGTAACTTCCCCAACTGCCTTAAGCCGCCTGGGATCACGTTCTGCGATTCTTCCACAACTCATTCTTTTCCTCTCTTACCAGCATTAAGGACCCTTCTTGTGACTATCAGAACGACTCTACTTTCTCTTTTACAATTCAGCCTTAGGTAATTCTGGGCATTGGGTAATCGACCCAACTTGCCAACTTGCCAACTTGCCAACTTGCGTTACCTACTAGGTAGGTAATTGATTTACCACCGGTTAAGTCGCTCCTTGTGGCCTGATTTATTCCATTCCGCTGGGTTTCGAGAGGAATCGCCCATCCGGACTATAATTCCCGCCCTTCCCCTCTTGCAGTTATCAAGGAATCCGCTCATTTATTTCCATTACTATTGAGTTTAATCTTTTCTCCACAACTGCCCCAAACCGAAAATCTCGGCTGGTCCCAAGGGCATGAGCGCGCCCACCCGATTTCTCAATTCCAGGTGAGTCGACACATTCACAATTCCAACCGACGGGTTGACCCTCGATGTTAAGACCAACTGCTAGATTGAAGCGTTTTTGCTCTTTCATCTTCTCTCTCGAAGAGCCTTACTTTTCCGACTAGCCTCCAAAAGCTCATCACGTCGAATTGTCCCGGGTTTCAATTGACCGACCAGCTGAAGCTAGCATGGAGGAAATGGATGTTGGGAAAACCAAATCAGCCACCAAGCAGGCAACTCCCAGTGTCGAGTCTCCTCGGATTATTGAGAGGTAAGCTGCCCTTTCCATCAAATCATCCCGTCGTCATCAACCTAGTCTGCCTGTGACAAGATTTCAGACAGGTCTGTTCCTGGTTACCGACTTGAGGCGATTTATATTCTATTTCTCCCCATCCCCCGTTCGTGCACACCCGTCCAGCAACCGGGAATGTAGGAAGTTGTGACTGTGCAATTGCTTTACTTACTACTGAATCTGCCACGAAGACATAGTTGCATTGGCGAACTTGATAATGGGCTTCTTAGAATTCACTGGCAAATTTCCTTACCCTCAATCATCAATCGCTGATTCATTTTGCATTCCCCATCCTTCACAAGACTACCTTCCAGTAACAACCCATCTCTGGAACTACTTGCCCTCACTGCCTCCTTCCCTGCAACTCTTTAACCCTCATCCATTACCAGATACCAAACTTATTAAGCACTTTTCATTACCCTTGAATCCTTTATTGTGTCGGTTACCCCAAACATATCATAACTCCCCCCAGATTTGGGCTCAAGTCATGTCGCAACACGACTTTCACCGATTCAACTTCCGTTGGTAAGAACACGCTGCTTTTCGCCTTCTTAGGATAGACCCACCGTGCTTTATCCCATTTCCGCTAAAATCCAACTTGTAGGGGGAAGTCATACCGCAACACGATGGAGCTAAGCCAATTGAAACGGCTTATGGGCCAAAGTGCTTGGTCCTTGAGTTGTCAAAGACTTGGTTCCATTTGCTCTCCCGAGACACTCCTTGGCCCCGACTCTGGTCAGCGAAAGCTAGTCCCTCTTATTCCGAGCTCCACTCAGTTGAATTGATAACACGCAAATGCAGCGCCAGTCTCGTTGAGAAGTTGTCTCTGGTGTCTGGCGTTGTCCTAGTATGGTACACTTCAACACTTTATCCCTTCCCCACCTTGCACTCCTTCCACCGAGCTACGAGCGATGGGTTCCTACACTCTTAATCCCTTATTATCCCACTATTTTGACAACGTACTAGTTGTCACACATTTAGACACCGATACCCGGTTATTGGATGCGATATACCTACGCTGCGTTCATCAGAGGGAGGAAAGCGGAAGTCTGCCAGGACGTGTCAACAATGATTGTCAATTTGGACATCATATACCCCGGCACTGAATTTCGTCTCTTCCTCATTCCTTCGCTCGTCCTAGCTTGACCTCTCCTGAATTGCAGGAATCCTGATCCTCTGAGATGTGAAACTTAAACTAGATCTTGTGCCTCCTTCACCCTTTTCCCTAGCACCCCTTCCGTATCCTAAATCACCGATGAAATGCATGTTGCTAATTTATCAATAGTCGTGCCGTCTCAGTTGTATCTACCGGCCCGATTCGGCGGAGCGCCAACACTATTTCCCGAGTAGGCGCTGCTGAGGATGATGAAACTGGCAACGAGGTTGAGCTTAGCCCTCCCCCAGACTCTAGCTCAGTGTCTAGTGTGAATCCAGACATGCTAGGCGATGAGATCATTGTCGGCATGCATGCCAACGGACATAAGCGTTCTCCTGCTCTTGCTCATTCGGATCACGACGACGAGGAGATGGCAGACAGGGACGGTGACGATGAGCCTGTTACAGTCTACCCTAAGCGCAAACGTTCCGCTATCTACACTGACTTAGGTGAAGATAAGATGGACGGGATTTGGAAGAATGGTGTTTTGAAAGGCGGCGACGATGTGGACGCGACACCTAAGTCACTACAGAAGCGCTTCGGCTCAGCGCATGTGAAGGGCATCGTACTGGGCTACTGGCGTGATTCTCCGGTGCCTCAGGACAAGGACAAACACGCTGTCATTGGCTTCATAGACGTTCGGGACCGTCTGCGAACCCGCATTCAGTGCCATACCCGCGCCGGAGATGCCATCAACTCTAGACTTTTCCCAATTCCTCCTGGACCTGGTGGTAGTTGGGTAACATTTGAGCGGATAGTCTTCGACGATCATCTAATTGGCTTGGATCACAATGAGGTCAAGGAATACGTTAAGATCAGGACCGAAGCTGCGGGACATGATGAATCACCCCATGAAACGCAGAAAGCGGAAATCGCCGCCGTCGAGGAGGCTAAACATCGCCTTGAACTCAACCCTCCAACCGAGGCTAACCAACAACCTTCTATTGCATGGGGGAAAGAGCTTCCGGAGTATCTTCTTTCTGGCCGCCCCGAGAAGCGTCGCCGAACCAACGGAAGCGTTGCCGGCACCAGTGCGGGAAGTCCGGTTGTCCCTCCGCAGCAAGCTCTACCGCAGCCTCCACCGCAGCAGCATCCGCGAGGTGTCTCACCTCTCCCCGGTACTAGACCCACGCGCATCCTGGTCGGTTGCTGGACGAAGTCCGACGCCGAGGATGATATGGAAAAGCATGCGGTATTCGGCATTCTAGGTGCTAACGACATGTTCCGTGTGAAACTCATGCGGGAGACGATGGATGGGCGTTACCACAATGGCAACTTTCCTACCGGCGCAGGTGCTCTATGGATCGCTTATGAGGAAGTCAAGTTCTTGCCGCATCTTCAAAACCTGACCAGACCTGAGATGAAGGAATACGTCCGCGTTCGCCAGAGCCAAATGGATGCTGGTGAGACGGACGAGGAGCGCGTCGCTAATGAAACCCAAGCTGTTTATGAGGCTCAGCGCCGTGCGGCCCTGATGGCTAAGAATCCCCCCCTTCGCCAGTCTACTGGACCTGTCGATCGAGAAGATGGACAAGAGACCCCTAAGACAGAGCCTAGAGGTCAAGAACCTCAGCAAGATCGAAGGGATACCATACCTCCGCCTGACCCTCGCCCTGCTCGACACTCCCTTCCGGAACCCGCTGCTCGACATGGCAGCCAACGCGGAAGCATCGATGTTGAACGTCAGAGAGGAATTGTGAGCCGCACAATCGATAGGATGGAGTTGAATCAGGTTCGCGACGAACGAAACGCTACCCAACGTGCTTCGACGCTGAACACACCCCCTGCCCATGACGTTAGACGCGATTTCAACGACAACCTCCAGCGAATGGATAGGATCTGGCAAGCCCAGGAGCTCAGTCGACAGGGACCTTCCAATGACAATATCAAGATACATGCCGGAATAAAGTATGAGCGCAAGCGAGGCGGCCCTTTTGAGGGCAAACTTGTCAGCCAAGGCACTATCATTAGCATCGACGGAGAGGACTATGTGGAGTACCGTGTGCTGACGAAGCCATCCTTCTTCTAGAGTCTCCATGATGGCAGCGCTTCGCCTATTGGAGGCTTCCTGGTCTGCCATGCTACCCCTTGTACGGCTTTCTCTCTACAATTCACATTCTACGCTCTTCCCTCAGTCCTCCAGTCAAAGCCTGGTTCTCATTCCATTTGCCAAGGATCGTCTCACATATACCCCCTTTCCTTTGACGTTTTTATCATCAATGATGTTTCACAGCTGGCCCTCGTCTATTCGTGGCCCCCCTAATTTCATCCGTAGATGGCAGTTCTACTCCGTGTTGGATTCCTGCTGTCAGTTGAGAAGTCCACACTAGGCGCGACGTCTTCGCTGATTCGCCACCTTAGAATGTCGAGATGCTGGCAAATTGGAAACGACTCTTTTGTGGCACCCCGTCCAGTTATTCTTGAACGATGGCGTCGTTTGGGCGGCTTCAAAACTCCAGGCCACCTCCGGTCAACAGTGACCGTCGACTAATTAGCAGATCATACACGGTATTTCGACCGGTTAATACGAAACGCATCATGGGGTGTTCTGAGGTCTATGAGTGGACGTGGAAGAGTTATTGAGGGTGGCAGGGTTATATCGCACACGGTGTTGTCATAGATAACTTGGTCATCGTCCCCATTTAGAGAGAATGACTCGACCACCTCCGGGACCGTCAATAGTCCCATCATTGCGATGTATTTCCAACGTGAAACATGAAGGATTTAATAATAATAAAAAAGTTACTATGCAGTATGTCTCTCCGTTCCATCGTACTAATGAATGATTGCCATGAAAGTCTAGCAAGTAGGCTCGTAGACTCACTTACATAGTTGCCATTTATGCGGAATGCGACAGTAGACCTCAAATATTTACGAATAGGAGTGCCCTGGTTAAGGGAATAGCCAAGCTGGTCCTTATTGCTCGGGGAGTCAGTATTCACCCATCGTTTTCGGGGTCTTTCGAACTACCTCACCCGTCGCTGACCATCGTACCACCGTCGCGCAGGACGATCTCGGTGGCCCTATCTATCTCGTTGTTGATAGCCCAACTCTGGTTCCACTTCAGATGCGACACCGGACTGGCGTTGTGCGTGCGGATTCCAACACCCCGTAGTATTGCCGCTCGACTTACATGCATACAATGGGAAACGCAAAGGCTTATCGTCTCTATGTACTTCCTACGGTTGGTATCCGTGTCTAGCACCTGTCAAAGTAACATCGAATCAAGTGGCCAACTTTTCTGCTCTCACTCTCTTTTCGGTTTGGTTGCTTGCCTAGGGTCGGTCGACAAGTACGCCATGGACGGGAATACCCCTTACTCGAACCCGCCAAGCCGATCGCTTATGATGCCGCGAGCAAGCCTATAACAGGAATCCGAAGACGGCGAGAGAGTGATAGCGGCGGTGGATCCACGACACCTGCATTCTATCCTTGAATATGTACCATGGAGGTCAGGGAACCCATGTTGAAGGAAGCCATGGCTCGGAGAAGTGACCGCGTACTGCATATATGTGATGAACCTTCCTCCACCTATCTTACCCGGCTGCAAATGCGCCGACCTGGCTTTCGGCCCAGGGTTTCTTCCTCGTAGCCGGCGCTGTCAATGGGGTCAGGGCGGGACGGGCTCGGCGCCGAGCCCTCGACATCAGGAACCTTATGGGACGTGGTCGCCTACGTCTACGGCGAGGGGGCGGATAGGGGCTCGTCATGTTCGTTGTCCGATTCAGACCAAGTTAGTCAAGGCTGTCCCCCCTAAGTCCCAGAACACGGATAACGAGGAACACGGCACGAGGTCCTGCTAGCTCTAACGCCAGCAGTAACACCATGGGTTTCCTTCAGGAACTACAGTCTAGCCGTCAATCTTACCTAGACTGACGTGGGGAAGTTGCATTCGGATGTCTATTGGCATGGTCGGGTAAATATAGAAGCAATCAACGAGCCATCCAGAGACACCGGGAGATCCGCGCCTACTTCTCCGCCGTTGTCTACGAAACCTCGGAGACCCAGTAGGACCGTTGACGAGTGCGCTGTTACGTTTATATTACCAGGCACCACTGGACACCTGCCAGCTGTGTTTCTAGGCCTGGTATGAGTTTTATACAGGTCAACCAAGCGGATGCACGGTCTTCAAGCAGAGGGTAGCAGGCTCAGCAGTAGCTCTATTCAGTGCACTGGTGGAAGCAAACTACAGCCAAATAAACGAGGTACATGGAGATCAGAGTGGCGTGCTATCTCGGACATGGCAACAGAGCCTTGCCTTTGTAGCGCGGTCTCCTCAAAAGACAACGATGCCACTGTTGCTATTGCCCGGCGGGGGTAGGGCAAGACACCCCGGGCAGGACTCGTCGACCTCGACGAATCGCTCCCAGCTCTGCTTGCCAGTGAAGCCTACCCATCCTCGCGCGCCCCGTTGCACTTGCCGATTGCGTTGCAGGGCAGGTGGGTTGGGCCGTATATGTGGCTGCAGTCGCGGTAGTAGAGGTAGCCGGTTGTACACGTGTTCGGTGCCGTCCGGGATCCGCTGCGATAGTCTTCAGGTGTAGAGGTCGAGAGGTTGAGAGGATATAGTCGAGGATGCCCGAGAAGATCTGAGATTTAAAGAACACCGCAATCAATTGAATCAAGAGGGCCTTCTCCAGACGAAACTTTTCCAGCTTTGCCAGATTCATGAATCATAGACTGACTCCCGTTACTCCGGTCCAGAACACCATGACATGAACCTGTTGGGATTGGGTCATAAAACGTGAATGTCACTAGCCCACACTCCTCCTGTCCATCGCGCGTGTCCGTATCAGGCGCACCGATTTAGACGAACTCCCCCCACGGCGTCCCGAGCACCCTGCCCTTGGCATCGAACCTCACGCCCTCGCCGCGGAGCAGCCTCTTCTTCTCGTCGAGCGTGATGCCCACCCCGTCCCGCGGCCAGGCGCCCTTGAAGCCGCCGAGCCCGCCGCCCGCCGCCACGACGCGGTGGCACGGCACCCGCGGCGCGAAGGGGTTGCGACGCAGCGCCCCCCCGACGGCGCGCGGTGACGACCCCAGCCGCGCCGACAGTAGGCTGTACGTCGACACGCGGCCACGCGGGATCTGGCACAGCAGCGACAGCACGCGCTTGTCGAAGGGCGTCGACGTCGGCGAGGACGCGATGAGGCCCAGTAGTTGTTGCTGTTCGACTGTGTGCTGTGGTTTTTCTTGTTCTTTTTCTTCTTTTGGGTGAGAGTTGGCGATGATGGTATTGGCAATGGTTTTGGTGATCTTAGACGCCCGCTTGGCTGCTGTTGGGACGGGATCAGAGGCTGGGCGTTTGCGCTTTTGCCCCACTGCCATGATGAATTAGAAGGATGAGTTTTGCAGGACTTGGAGTGTCGCGCTCAATCTTGGGCTATGGAATTATTCTATGTTCACCTCGGGATAAGTCGGACCCTATATGCTTTCACCAGTAGGAAACTTTTTGACTCATACGGACGAATGTCATGCGCAGGGCGCGTCTGACCCCACGTCTAATATCGCGAAATGACAAATCGCGTCACGCCTCCTCACGTGACCTTCAATTTACGGTACCCCCTTTTTTTGGTCTTCGCCAAGACGACCTCCTTCCCACCAATCTCCCCGTCCATAGTTGGACCCCGATTTCCAAGGCATGTCTCGTCCAGTCCAGAACACCCCCATCGTCATACCGAATGCCCTATCCGCCGTCATCATGACGAGTTCGATGTGGGTCCTTATGATATGCACTTCAACGGCACCGACATGATCTCCGAAGTGGTGACATCCACCCCATGCACGTTGGCGGCAAAGCGACAGTTCCCGGGCTGAGGACATGTGGAATGATGGTCATAGAAGCATCTGGGGTCCCGACAACGACCCCTATCATGGCATTTCTGTCCTCTTAGGCGATTCCTCTGGACGAGCTTCTCCGCGTCGGTCAGCCTTTCGTGCAAGTACCCACAACCACCGGGACGGCTCCCATATATATGGCACCTGTTGCAGTATGGCTTCCCATCAATATTAGTCTTCGCGCCAAATGTGTAAGCAACACTCTAGGACATCTTTGCCAAGGGGAAATCCAGGCGATGGCCGTCGTCAATAACCAAAAAGCACCTACTCCAATCGTATCAAACCGCGGCAGCGGTCGTGCTCCATACGAGGGCAAAAATGCGGCTTGCTTGGCGTATGAACTAGGTCCCTGTGGCTTTTGTGTTATCCCATATGTTGAAGAGAGAGTCTTTGGATTCACTGGTGACGAGGATCGGACCGAGTTCTCAGCCTTTCCCAAAGTAACCAAACTACTGTCGGGTAACAGATGTTTTCTGAAGACGGATTGAACGTAATTGATGGTAGCCCCACTGAGGCAAACTCTCTTCCCGTTTGGACAGATCTGAAGAGCGTAATCTTCTTCGCCGTTGATGGCTCACAGTCTGATTTCTCCAAGTTGCGAACATACCCGTTGTCATGGCACACAGCAAATAAAATATGGCGGCAAGACGGCCTTTCCACATAGTGGTTCAGTGCTCCTGTTACACCAGGTAGTGGTAAGATCGTGCCGGAAAAGGGGGCTGGGAGCTTCAGCAGTCGACTTACCAGCTATCTTGTGGGGACCGCCCGGCCCTTACCTTTCACTACTAGCACAAAGTCGAACATCTTGTCCGCTTGCGAGAAACTGCTGGCAAAACTCGCTAGAGTATTATCTTGTTTGACTATACCGGCGCTCAAGAGTAACTGAGCCAAGCCGTTACCGTTAGTAAACGCCTTGATAACGACTGGGATATCACCTGGATAGGGTTCTCGGCTTCCCACCACTTCTTGAGAGCGGACCCGAGTCCTAGAGCAGCCCGCTTGCCGCCCTCAACAGGATCGTCAACCTACCCGGCGTCAAACTATTAGACCGTAAGCCTCGGGCCCCTTGCATATTAAGTAATATAGAACACGGGATACAAGCTTACTAGGTAGGCATCGGCGTCAGCGTCAATGAGCACGAGCACAACATAGCTCCGTTTTAAACCGTCGTTAATGCTTGCGCGCATGGGGGCTTTTAAAGACAAGTACCCCAGATTCATCCAATCCCGTGAGCCTCTTTCCCTACAACTCAGCCTATTCCCTGAGTGTGTCGCCCGGCGACGCGCTCGCGCCCAAGATCACGGCAGGTATCACGATGCCGGTCGGCAAGTCGTCGGAAATCTTCTCCGAAGGTCTAGGTGTAGAAACTCAAGTTAGCTAGCTTTCATATCGTTAGAGGCGAGCAATGACATGTCCGGAAGATTGGGGCGACTTACAGTCACCCACTTCAACCCTCCTCATTTTGGAAGCGAAACCTGTTGAGGAAGCTCCCGGAATCACCAGAGATACCGATCGCCATATTGCATACGAGCGTTGCTCAAGAGAGGGAGAAATTGAAGGACAACAAACTTAGTAACTCAGTTAAAAAGAATAATCTTAGACTTTAATGTAAACCCGAAAAGTTCGACCAATTGGACCGGCCGGGTAGCGACGTATGTGACCCCACTGCGCCAGAGGCAGCTTCCAGGTAACGCATCTTACGATTCACATGGAGATATACAAATAGAAAAGGTTCCATCAACCCTCTATTGTTACGACGAGAGGAATGGGCAGATGCTCTCGATTACGTGAAGCTGACGATGTAACTCCTGGAAACGAAAAAATGAAGCGTACCCCTATTACCCACCTTTGGCCACATATATGGTAAGTAATATTCATAAAATGGGAAGCTGAGATCCAATAGCCATCGAGATGCCCGATCGTGTCTCTTGTGTACGTTCATCTCGTAGAAATACTGCAGTAGTATTTTTAGCGTCTCTATTATAAGTACATGCGGCATCTCGCTTGAGGAAATCAGTCCAAGCCCTTGACCCCGTGAAAATACGTCGCAAGGTTACACTATATGCGGCGTCCATGGTTTGCTGACTGTCAGGATAGTGTGTATTGCAAGGGATGATGGTATGACATTACCATCGACATATGCATAGTTGCACATTACTTATGAGAGGTGAGACGATGTTGGTTTACAAAACCCCATGAATCTTTTTAAAAGACGAGTTTAAGCAATGTTACTTCTAACATGAGAAATCAGGTAACAATTATTAGAAAACTGCTGGGTAGCAATAGAAGTTTAGACGACGCCAGCGGGTCTGGCATCCTCGAATTTGTTTACACCTCCCTTCAACATGCTGTCATCATCTCGAAGCAAGAGAACAAGAATAGTATCCGACCAAAACACTCTTCTCCCAACCGTCGGGTTCTTGTCCCATCAATGAAGAATTTGCTTTTGGTTGAAGTATTACCCCCAAATCCCAGGCGCCGCGGTTGTCGCCGTCGGGCTTCGCGGCCTCCGCCCTTACGCTCGGAGTGTGAAGAACGGAATACGCGTCGCATCCGTGATCGTTCCATGCCGAGAGATTCCAGGATAGTGCGGTGCGGGTACGAATGCCACTTGAGAACTGCTAACCCCTTTGACAAGAATCGACTCTTCGGATTCCTCTGAGGCGCCATGTATCTGTTTGAGGACCCGGTCGTCTTGGGGACCTATGCTCATACTACCGAGCGGGTTACGGGCCGGTGACTTCAAGGTCGGTGAAAATCCGAAAGACTGTTGTGCGTCAGTGCCAGGCTCCTTCGGTGATGTGCGCCAGTGCGGTTGCCATCCTAGGACGCAATAAGAACACCCTTCACTTCTGACAGGTATTAGGCCCCTTATCACGTTTCCATTATTGGCAGGGCATAGACCCCTGAAGAACGGGCCAGCAGACGCCTTTCTTGCATGTCTCGCTGCTAGGTGCTGAGAAGAGCACACACTCCAAGATCGACTTGTTTTCCCTGGGGCAAAGGGGTCGCGTATGCTGTGGGCCTGGTCAGCTTGAAGACACCCCGTTTTCCTCCCAGTCTGTCACGACATCGAACTTGCCGTTTGAGAGCAAGGGGAGGTGAAGAAGATGTTACCACCTTCGTCCATATTACCGAAAGCAGAATGTTAAAGATTGGCCGCACTGGGGACATTGTATTTGTGGACAACTTTCTTCTTTACCGCTTTAAGACTGTTTTCGATAATACTATGACAGCAAACAAGGGCTCTGCGATGCGGTCCGTAATTACTCCGTGGTTGGAGAAGGAGGCTATAGTATCCCCGGGCACGCCCCTGAGTGTGATAAGAGATAGTCACTGGACTCCATATCGAACAGGACCAGACACCACCAGCAAAGCGAAACGGCCATTCCCTCTCACATATAGTCCGCTGGGATTTAGGTCTAAGTAGTCTCTCATCTGGCATGGAATATTGATAAAGCAGGAAACATCTGCATGGCTTAGCTAACTATTTACATGACTAAGTGTTTGGACTTGAAGACCTTGAGAGTGACCGTAAGTAACGGATTAACGAAACTACCCATGGCATTGTATCCATGATTTACTCACTGATTTGTCTTCTCAGCTGAATCGGAGAATTAAATAAAGGCCGATTGCATCATCCAACCAGGCAGCATGAGGAAAGGCATTAATCAATTGAACTAAGAGACCTGGTGGGACCACGGTCAGGGCTTTCAAGGGGGCTGCTGCCTTGAATCCAGGCAGTTTTTGAACTTTCTTCAACGCCCATGATAAGACGCACGGACATCTCCCAGCATTGCACGGATATATTCAAATATCACCCCATGTTAGCAGGGAAATTGGATAATTAGGACTGAAAACAAGCAGTTCGAAGCTGCACGATTTGGCTAGGCCAGGCAGCTGGCTGGAGCGCAGCAGCTCTTGGGTTGTCTGGATTCTCGGCACCGAGTAGGAGGCCGCGAGAATAGGAGTATAAATAAGCTTGGTGTTCCATGTATGATATCGGTCCTGAAGTCGCATCTCATCCCAATCTACAATAGAGCCCTCTCTCGCCCTTCGTCAATCCACTACTCGGTTCCTACTTCGCCAGCGTAAACCTCCACCCTCCACCATGAAGTTCACCACCATCCTCGCTCTGGCACTGCCCGCAGTTGCCGTAGCCCAGGTACTTCAGCCGCGACCCCATGATCTTGATCCAAAGAACTGCTTTCTGACCTTCAGCAAATAGCCACTCGTCACTCCTGCTACCGAGGCGGCGCCGGCTCCCACCGGCACTGCGCCCACCCTGAAGGAGATATGCGAGGAGGAAGCCGGTGGCTACGCCGACGCATGCGGAAGGTGTCTGCACCGGTGCAAGAACACCTCCGTGCCTGACCAGTGCTTCTACAGCACCTTCATGACCATCAACATGATCCATTCTCAGTGCTGGCAGCGCGGCGGCCAAGACTGCCGGAACCGAGCAGTTTCGCAAGTTTGTGGAAACTAGATGTGCCAACAGAGGTGCTGCAACAAGGGGATATCCTGTGTCTTTAACTAGACACGGCGGAAGCAAGGAATGAGGAGGGATGATGGGGGAGCTCAGAGGCGGAAGATAGCTCAGGCTTTCTATATAGAAAGCGTTTTGCTGAGGCGTGAACATCAAGACGAGTCGATTGCAGCTTTATTGTAGCGCTGTATTGGGTCACTTAGGGCTTGCTAACATAGTCCAATATAAAATCCAATGAACATCTCAAGTCTCTTCTACTGGGAAGGTTAAAGCGTAATAATGTTGAGGTTGGCTCTAACTATACCTAAAAGATGCACTGCCTGTGGTACAGGTATTAACACGTTGATGAATATCCAGTTAAGTGGCATGGGTTCTTAAAGAGAGAGGGATGATTCTATTGCATTTCTTTCCTGATTATGTCGAAGTCATTCTTTACAAAAGTCATTCTTTACAAAAGTCATTCTTTACAATACTCGACGTGTTTGCTCTGTCACTTGCCCTATCAGACTTTACAATTAATCTGGCCCGAGGTACGCAACGAAATCCAGGCAAAGAAACACAATCCTGTAAGGGTCCCCAAAATCGAGACAACTCTGTCTCCTGGAGACTCCTATAATAGACGTTGTCGACTCTGACCAACAAACATGGCGACCATGTTCCTGGTACCAGCAGATGGGTAGCATCCAGATATTTCACAATCATGCCAAAAGGAATGTCACCTGACTATAAAGGGGACGAGCCGAATCAAGCATGTCGCTTAGGCGATTTGGTTTCTACTAATATCGCCGATGCCCCTAACCCCTCAGGTGGCCGGACTTTTACTGATGTAGACTTTCTATTTATTCCGCTGACGACAATACGGGACACATGGTTTTCCATTGGGCTCGTATCTTCGAGTTGTAATGATGGATCCTCTACTGGTCCAGAGCTTCGTCTCGTTGCGGCAATACGAGGTTGAATTCCCTTCACGAACTTCATGGGAAGAAATCTTATGATTATCATGGCCGACGACCCTAAAGCCTCTGATAGATGCGTGCCTGGACTCTATCGCAGGACCAGGACGGCGAAGATGGGATCATCGCGGAGTGGCTGATAAGGTTGCCCAGGAAGATGTTGTATTGGGGAAAAGCTATAAACGTAGGCTCGAATATCGGCTTCAAAAAAGCTTCAAGTATGTTCCGAGAAAGGGTTTGGGACCGGCAGCCGAGGAATCGCACAAGAGGGGATGGGTTATGAGTTCCTGGTGATATATCTAGCTAAACAAGCTAACTTTGATCAACACAACAGTGTCCACAGAGCGGGTGTATCCCATAGAGCGGTGACATGTGTAGGGTAACATTCTAATAGCCGTAGGATGTAGCAGTATACGGGGTATCGGATGTGAACTCTAATAGGTGTCGTCAGGACGAGCCGTTGGACAGCGGATGTGATGTCAACGCGGTCTTCTCTAACTGATTTCCTGCAAACATGAGCACAGAGGACCATGTGTTAGAATATAAACCCCTCGGACAGTTTCCTTGTCCGGACTGTTCCCTCTTTATAAGCGTTAGTATCCCGGGTAGTTATGCATATGGTAGAGACCTAGTATAACGAGAGCCAGCCACGCAGCCAACATCCAATGAGATGTTCTAACGTTACTGGCATAATGGGAACGCTTAACTTGGAGAAGAGGTTAGACAAAGCCGAATTCACGAGTAAGGGATAACATCCCGTGAGAATGCATGGGGGTATCAACATTAGATGCTAAAGCCTACTACCAGCTTAAGGCTTCAACATGGCCACAAAGCGAAGCACGTGCTCCGTAGCTAAACCGATCACCCGTCACAATCTGCCGGGCCCCTCATCGGGCCCTTAGTCACCGGTGTCGACCTCCAAGTCTAGCTGCACGCCGTTGCTGATCTCGTAGTCGGCGAGCGTGAGCATGTCCTTGAAGGGCCGCATGCCCTGCCTCTTCAGCAGGATCTCGTGCGGCTCGCGCCCGATGCGGGCCGCGACCATGATCTTGAAGTTCTTGATGGTGTCCGACGCGAGGCACGGGATGGCCGCCTTGGTACCCAGCCGATCGTTCACGTGCACGATGATCATCGGCTCTCCACCACCGCCACCGCTAGGTGCTGCGGGTGCTCTGGTCGGGGGCTGCGAGCTGTCGGCGCCGGAGCCCTTGGACTTGGATTTCTTCGAGGAGGAAGCGGTGCCGCTTTCGCGTTCACGTTCACGCTCGCGCTCGCGGTCGCGGTCACGGTCACGGCGACGCGGCGACGGCGACCGCTGCCGGTAGCCTCTGAACGAGCCACCGCGCCGGCCGGCATCTCTGCCGTCGGTGTCGTCGTCGCGACGCTTCTCCTTATACTTGAAGCCGCCGAATGACTTCTTAGGCCGCGGCTGATCCCTGTCCGTCCTCTCGTCCCTCCGCTCACCATCGTCATCTCCTCGGTACGTGTCCCTGTCCCTGCCAGAGTCGCGGTCCGAGCCTCTGTACCGGTCCTCGTTGCGCGGTCGGTAGTCGTCCCTTCCGCGGTCGCGTCTGTCGTAGTCTCGTGCTCTGTCTTGGTCGCGCTGGCGACGCGGCGAGAAACTGCGTTCGTCGCTGCGGCTGCGCTTGTGCGGTGGAGGGGAGTCGCCGCGGTCAGCCATCTTTGTCGCGACTACAGGCGTTGATGGGAACTACGCGTGGAACGGGGCGGCGGAATGAGGTACGTACGGTATGGTGTAGAGAAGTGAGTTGCCGGGTACGTGGTGCAAGACCCACATCGGAAGCTCGACTCCCGATTAATTCCACCAGTGGCCGAACAGCTGGACGAAAGGGCGTTCGGCTGGCAAGCAGCTGCAGGCCTTTTCTGAAGATTATTACTATTACTTGTTGAAGCTTCTCATTCACATTCAGATCCCAACACTACTACGTCACTTTGAGACGCACTTGCTGCGTGCTGGCTGCTGTTTTATTGTTCCGCCTTTGCATCGTTTTACTCGCTAAATAGATACATCAACGCATGCGATGCGGTATGAAATACCGCAAGTTTGACAATACGAATTTATATTAGTGAAGACAGAGGCCGCAGAGCATTATTTCTACGGGTTTACGGATATCGTCACTCCCTTATTCTTCCTCTGTGAATAATGTTTACCAGACACCAGGAGATTTACACCGAGGGCCAACCACCGGACCAGTGGACGGTGTTCCATCCGAACTTCTTGTCTCCATCAGCGAATCCAACTCTCGTGTCGACTGTTTCCATTGTTAGCCACGCCAGAGATCATGCCACAGAAGGATCATTGGTCAACATACCGTAGTGATAATATAAGACAGTTCCGTGCTTGGGATCGGTCATGATACCTTGGCCACCAGGACCATACACATAGCCATGGCTAGCCAGGACCGTCGTGCCGCCGCCCTGGTTGCAGCTGACCCCGGCCTTATCGACAAAAGGCCCGTTGACCTTGTTGCTTCTGCACACCCTGATCTTGTACTCGGCTCCCGGCGCGGGGCGTTTGCCGTCATAGCCGCAGCAAATTCCCTCGGACCAGAACAAGTAGTAATATCCGCTGCGGTAATGCATGAACGGCCCTTCCGCCGCGTGGGTACCACTCGGCTGGTACTGGATCTGTACGGCAGGCGAGCTCGCCGTCCTGGCGTCCCCGCTCATGCGGACCTGGTGGGTGTTCGCCCAGAAGGAGCCGAAGTTCAGGTAATACGAGTCTCCGTCTTTGACCAAATTTGCGTCGATGGCGTTATAAGGCTTGTTAGGGGCAGAGGTTACGCCCGTTGCGCCATGGTCGGTCCAGCTGCCCGCTTCCATGGTAGGCGACGTAGCATAGCCGATCGCCGAGTTCTGCGATCCGAAAGTCGAGACGCTGTAGTACAGGTAGTAGAGGTTCCCTACTTTGGACACGTCCGGGGCCTTGTCGAGGGTATGTTAGCATGCCAGCCCTGCAACAGAAATCACGTGCCCAACACATACCCAGAGGTCATTACGTCCGGGAAGGTTGATCTTGCTTCCGGCAGGGATGGCAGAGCCCTGAAAGACCCATGGGCCGGTGATCGAGTTCGACTTCAAGATGCCGATCCTGTTCCCCGTGTTGAACCGGAAGTAGACGCCGTCGTCACGTCGGACGAGCGCCGGGTCGTGCGTCCAGCAATCGCCGGAGCACGCGCCAGGATTGGCCTGCCCGCTGACGGCAGAGCTCAAGAGAGCGACTGAGGCCAGAAGGCCTCCGCAGAACTTGCTAAGAAACATGGCGTGCGCCGATGAAGATCAGAGGGGCTAAGTAGCTACACTACGACGTTGCTGATCGTCCAAGCCTGCATATAGACAAAGACATCTTTGGTAAGGGACGGCGCGCATCGTGCATCTATTAATATACGAGGCACCACTGCTCAACGACCCGGCAAAGGAATGGCGGAAAATTGGGCTTCACGAGATGGCCCTCGTTTCACGTAGTATTAGGGGTTCCGGCGTCATTTCTCAGGGGGAACTAACGCGGGGGCTCGCTTTAACCTCAACTACTTCCGACTCCGAAATAGAATAGCCTCTACTTTGGGGCTGGTACGATTGGTGGGAACTGCTGGCCCGAATATTGCCGGAATTGGCAAGGCGCACTATAACTGCCACGGTCCGCTGTGGGGTGCAGAACTATTAAGGAGCTACCGAAGCCATAAATAGGAGTTCTTGAAGCCCCAACCCTGATGAAAGTGATGTAATGTCTACCAGGTCCGGAGGCGCGCTGATTATATCCATGATGCCGTATTCCGAGCATTTGGGCTCTGGCGACCTCTACTCCATGGGTTTTTGCTGCGGCGGCGTCGCATTTCCGTCCTTGCAGCCTGTCAGACCTGGAGTGCCGAAAAATGTGAGGCCCCACACTATGGCGGGACGCTACTATGTCTTAAATCTCACACAACCGACCCTGAGCTCGGAATCCAGTTTACTTTGAAGCGTCCCAATAGAATTATCTCACGAGAGCTTCCGCTAATTATCAAACACAGTCTCCTATTATCATCCCCGCTGCTAAAAACTTCATCCGGCAGGTCGCCTGATCCCCAAGCTAGGCTTTGTCAGTTATTGGAAGGGTACCTCTAAATAGATTCCTATATCAGACTCAGGAGATATGCTTCCGATATTTGGAGGAAATTTTGCGGGGTGCTGCGGGCTCTACATGTCCCTACGAGGCTATACCATGTACACATAAGGGATGGTTGGAAAGATTACTTAAACATTTCTCAAATTTCTTGACCGCTCAGTCTCTCGAGGGGACAGCCAAACGACCTTCCACAACTTACACGACGATTGCTCCTTCCATGGCCATCCAGTCAATACGCTCCGGATATAGACAGGTTAGCGACGTTCCCCAAGCTGTGGGAAAGTCATCTTTGTCAGCAACTAAGTCATAGCTACCTCTCGACAAGCTCTTAACTCAAGTACAAGATAGGCGGGATGAAGAATGACGAGCTCCAGACTTCCCATGCGTACGGGCTCTGTAGCAACGCATCACCCAGGCTTGGTCTACTCAAAAAGACCGCCAGTCAGGCTCCCGCCGTGGAGAGTATCCTCTTAATGCGACGAGTATGAGGTCGGAAAGATGGCCTAGAGGCCGCGTCATGGCACATTAAGTCTTTGCAACATCATCATTCAGAGGCCGATATTGCGCAGCCTCGGCGGCTTGGCACCAGTGGTTAGGCTTTACGGGAACTGGTACGTATTGCGATGAATTGGGGTTAGATTTTCTGAAGAACGGCCGTTCCGGTCATTGACTGCCGAGGCGTTAGAATGTCACGAATGGTCCGCTGAACCTTAATTCGGGACTCCCCCAAGCTAAAAGAGATCGACCCCTTCAAAAAGGGCGGACCTGTCTCGACCCCTAATCTTCTCTTGAGCGCGTAGCTTCCCATATTCACCCAGAGGATACTCAAAATCGCATCATGTCAATAAACCCGTTTGCAAACGAGCCGGAAATCAAGATTACCCGAAGCGGTGGCCTCAAGCTTCTGCAGGGACTTCTCGGACTGCTGGACGACAAAGCGTGAGCTCTGGCGTTCGGACGTCGTTTTCTTATCCGTTGGCTTAGAGGTGCCGAGGGGCGAAAGGGCCAAGGTCCTACAAGATGTGTCGTATCAACCTATGACAAAAGCAATTCGGTCTGGCCAGGCTCGACTCCCTTGACATCTGGTCACTCTCAGATTCCGATCCGGCAATAATAGGCAAAAAGTCTTACCTCGGCACAGCTTTTCTCAACTCCGAAGAAACCGATGCTAAACTCCTCGCCCAAGGGCGTATTCTGCCTGGAGATACAAGCCGGACGACACAGGATGCCGAGACTCATCAAGGATTGTGATTGTATAAAAGGCGCGAGCGAATCCGGAGGATCCCTTCAGAATATTGTCCTTGTCGGATATTCCGTAAACACGCCTTGAAGATAATTCAGCGTCTCGGTGTTGTCTTTTCGACGATCGCACCAGTATCCGGCGTCATTGACACCCACAGTATGGCTATAGCCATCCCTAAATCAGAGACCCCCGAGCCTAGCAAGCCCCTTGCGAGTGGATTCTCGATGGGGGAAATCCTACAAAAGTGTGCTTATCCTCTCGACTATTCGTACGTCCATAATACCGGTAACGATACAACGTACGCCCTGCACATCACGCTTATACATGGAGTGTCCCTGGATTAAGCGATACCCGGTCTTCGAGCCTGGAAACGGTGAAACGCATCGCACAAAACGAGTTAACCCAGATCCCAACTACGCCATTGCAGAGTGATGCAGCTTTAACATAACAGCTTCCTATCGCTTTGCCAGAGATCCAGTCAGGGCAACTTTGTAACAGCGTAAAGACTGTCAGGTTCCACTTAAGGTAGGAAAATGTTGCTTATAACACCCTTCTACTTGCCTTACGACGCAGGGAGGGTGTAAACCTTGGGAAGAGCTGCTATAACATTTTGACTATTAAAAAATATTACGACAAACCTTTGTATATGCTCCGGATAACGACTTTCTCGCTGGAATCCATTTTGGATTATGAAAATTATTATCATTTTAAATTTTTACAACTGCTCTTCCTAAGCATCCTTCCATGCGGTAAGTTAACTAAGCACATATACCATGGCGGTCACGCACAACTTGAACCGCGGCTTCTCCACGCTGTCCTATGGTTATATTCGCCATGTACAATCGCAGTACCCGACCCGCGGCATACTCTCCCTGCATGATCGCCCTGGCATGCAGAATTCTCTTATTCGTGGCCCTGCTAGCATGTGAAGCGCGTTTTTTTATCCTCGTATCACCGCCATCTGCGCTTTGAGGATAGTTGGGCCTGTTCGTAGCCCGAGCCGAGTTCTTGTTCGGGACCGGCGCGTCCGTGCTGCCCATTGGCGCTTCCCCCATATCCCTCGTCAGAATATTCGCTCCTGATTCTGGAAGTCGCAGCTGCTCTCAAGTGTCTGCACCTATTCCTATACTCGTAGGTGAAGACGAACGCCATTGAAGTAGGCTCGGCTTCGCAGCACGGGTGCTTCTCAGTACAGACGCCGTGCGAGTCCGCGTCGGGGCCGTGGTCATACCCGTCCTTCAGGAGGCCCCATTTTTAGACGCGGCAGTTGACATCGGAGAGCTCGCCCTGCGTAATAGCATCCGGGTTCGTGGGATCGAAATCAAGGTCGCGACAGATCTTGAAGACATTCCAGAAATCCTCTCTGATATGACACCGTTGCTTGTGGTCGCCGTGGTGGATGCGCTCGATGATCATGCTGTTAACCATGCGGGTAGTGTCTTCCCATGAGTAGAACGGGGCGAGCTTGAGAAGAAGCTTCAGGAAGGACTCGGTGTGAATCGGGTCATTGACAAAAACCAGAGCCCGTGTATCCGTCTCCGGTGACCAGTGGATAAAGATTTCGGACCTTAGGTGCTCCAGCGGGTCGCTCCCCTCGTTTACCTCAGACGGATTGGCTCGCTGCATAGCTGAAGCCCCAGGATGTTGCCCTGCTCTTGTAGGCTGGGCAGTGGAAGAAGACGTGAGGGAGACTGAACGCTGCGAATGCGTCGGGGGGAGGCAGCGGCGGACCGATGGGATCTTTCTTGCTCGGAGGTCGATGCAATACTCCGCCATCCTTTGCATGTGGCTCTCCTGTATGTTGCGGAGTGCAAGGCGCTCCTGATTGAAGACGACAGTGTTGAACTGATCCGTCCCATAGGCTGCGGCGAAGGACATATCGAAGAGGGCCTCCTCGCAGTTGACCATGGCCATGGTCGCTGCTTCGTATTCTTTCCATTTGCGTCTCAGCTTCCTGTCGCATCCGTCACAAAGTCCCTGGAACGCCTCCGGTTGAGCCTGACACCACTTGCACTGGCTCTCCGGGCGTTGCTCGGGAATCCCCCGAAAACTCGACATGCTGGAATTAGAGACGGTCAATTGGGAAAGAGTATTAAACCCAACTGAAAAAACCCGAGTCAAGCGCGTCGTAACTGAGTGTGTCTCAATTGGGCGAGTCTGTGCCGTTGTAGAAAGGTGACGCGTGATGCGAGCTTCTTGACGCTGACCAAATAAAGTTCTCCAACGCAGGGAGACTGGATGGAGATTATCGCAGGGAGAATGGAAACCTTCTAATTCCATTGCAAATACGCCAAATCTTCACAAAATCAAGAATCATCACGTGACAAAACAAGTATCGTGTATGCACGTGATTCATGTCCCAAGTCAAGTCCACTTGCAGCCGTGGAAAGACGCAGCAAACATCAGTCCATGTGGAACGGTCTCTATCAGAAGCCTCTGGTAAAATGATGGTCATGATAGCAATGATGGACTTCGCAGCTTCTCACTAACCTTAGTATCTATGGAGACCCATATCAAGAAAGTAAGTCTACCTATAGTACAAGCAGGAATCTCTATAAGGATACAAAGCACGCTGATTATTCAAGCACAGGGGACTTCGGCAACTTAAAACCCAAGTTTGGCGAACCATAGGAATATCGTACGTTATGCTGCTCACTGTATCTAATGGTATGCACTATTCTGAGCAGTGAGGTGTCCCTACTGAGATATAACTATGATGGCTAGTCATCCAATTTTTAAGACGGGTGCTGATCAAGGGGAATCTCTAGAGTTCATGGTTAGAATATTTCCAGGGGTAAACGCACACAGCCTAGAATATATCCCCCGTAATCGACGGACGGTGCCCACAAGTTGACTCTCCGATGCCTTCATGTGGCCTATACGTTGCAAGTAAGCAGCCGTCTGTATAGTGGCTTTCCCGATACTAACGTCAACCGCTGCTTCAATGCTTTCTGTACATGGTGTTCTTCTGTTGTTTATATCTTGTGGTGGATCCTCGTCCTATTAAATGAGATATCTACCCAGTTATCCATGTATCATCTTCCCACTCCATTGAAACATCGCCCCTATACTCTCCCCTGTAATTTCGTGAGGTTTACCATCCCATGTGTTCCTTTCCAGACCACGATTCGCATAGAGGCGCATTTCACGGCAGTCTGAGACACAGCTGGAGCATCACAAGAAGATAAATTCCTAAATAGCGCTTGATCATTTTCAATCCTTGAGAGCCTGGTCTTTCACCAAAGTCTTGGGATCCGGCGATAGTTATCTGGCATCCATAGGAGTATCCAGGTGTTGCGGTATGAGATCCTGACATTACACACTGAAGAATATAACTGAAGAAGGTGTACTAACGGGTTGTTGACCTCTAGAAAGTCCTAGATAGAAGGTGAGGGTAGCTAGGTCTCTTTAAGTATACATAAAAACAGTGGTAGCCAAGAGATAAGGTACCGGAATCGTTGAAGCAATTTCCACTAAACCGTTAGCTAGCTAAGCCATGGCGTTGCTAGGTTCAACATGCGGAAAGAGGGCAAGTAAGAGGCGTGCCGCTATAGTCGTGTTCAGAGACGTGTATCTGACAGCCAAACGTTCCTCATCTTCTTGTTAGAGCTGCGCCGACTGTCACTTGATATATATCCGGTCCCTTCCAGCTCCCTTATAATCCTAGACGCCGGTCCTGCAGTTCATCCTGGTTCCACTTCATCCAGGTCATACATAGCCCACAGCAGGCATAGGTTGTTACCATCCCCTTGAAGTCTCCCATATGAGATGGGGGGAATTTTGAGTGCCATAAGTACCGCTTCGAGGTGTACCAGCCCAGCTCTGAAAGCCGCCCAGAATTCGAGGAATGGCGTCATAACAGCCCTACTTCGTAATCGCCCACCAACTAATAGGATATCTACTGCGGATGTCATAACACTGAAAGTCGTCTAAGGTCAGGGGTATCGTCCCCTTGCCAGAACGATGTCTGGAGTAACGGGGATGGGCCCTTCATGCGTATCTGCCTTGGCTCGATTCCATTGGCGACAATACCAACACGTACGTTTAGGGGTATAAATGGATCACCAGTTGCTCCCACCACCACCTAAGGCATCCGTCCACCTTACTACACATGTCCCGCACACAGCGCACCTGTATGAATCAACCTTGAACAGCACATGAAAATTCAGTACGAGCCAAAGCGGCCGCTTTCATTATGACAGCAATTGGACTATCAAGATCGACTATCGACAACAGATCAAACCATCAGATTTCAACGCCTGGTATGCCGCACACACATCCGGAACGCCACCAACCAAGCCAGCCGTAGTTTTGTGCAAGGCAGTAACTGTCAGAAGATATACCCGCAAGAAGATCCCCCGTATGATACAGAGATGGAAGAACGAAGAAGCCACTCGCAAGAATCATGGGCGAAGCCCATGGTATCCTCCTCTATCATGACTTCTCCTTCTTAGACTTCTTCTTGCTCTTCTTCTCCGACGTATCCTCGTCCGCGTGCTTCCGCTTCTTGCCCGAAGGCGCGTCTTCCGCCGCCTTCTTGGCCGCCTCCTTCTTCTGCTTCTTCAGTTCCTTCTTGCTGATGACGATCGGCGACCCGTCGGGGTTCAGCTTGACGTCTCCGCGCTCGTACTTGCGTCTGAACTTGGTCACAGAAATGCCGGCCTCCTCTGCTAACCGCATGTACTCGGCCTCCGAGAGCTTGGCAGGCGCGTCGGGCTTGGATGTCTCTTGCTCCTTCTTGGCGCTGCTCTTCTTTTTCGACTCCTTCTCCTTCTTGTTTTTAAGTTTTGCTATATTATGGTCAGCCACTGATAGGCTCCTTAGATGACGCTGTTGTTTTGAGGGGACTTTACCTTTGTCTGTGCCGTTCATGTCGGCGTCCGACTCTTCGTCCGATTCACCCTCACTCTGAGCATCTGTCATCGGCGTGTCTTCAACTTCTTGGATCAGAGGCTTCTTCGGTGTCTTCTTCGAGTCGGTAGCGGGAGCATCGGCGTCGGCATTGTAGTTTCGGGACGGCCTGACCTCGAACTTAGAGGGCGTGGCGCCGTTGGGGGCGATTTTCGCTCCCTTCGACAGCAGAGGCCTTCCCTCCAGCTTTCGCAGCCTGTCCTCGAGCCCGGCGCGCAACCGGATACCCAGCTCAGCTCTCTCGTCGTCATCCAGGTTGACATCAACACCATCTACACCCTCGGTGCTTAATTCGGAGAGAGCATCGACGCGCAGGCACAGAGCAGCCTTGGCAGAAAGCATACGAGCAATCTTTCCCTTGTTCTTGCCGGTAGCTTGTCCAACCAGTGATGAGTGATAGATGAGACCGTACTTAGGTGTATCGTGCTTGGTCTTGAGCGCCCGGAAAAGCGCCTTCTCGGCTCCCAGAATTTGTATCGTACTACCAGGGCTCTTGGCCAGTTTCAGGAGAGAACCGGTGTGCGCAATGAGGCGTGCTCCGACCAACTCGCCTAGGATCTCCGTAAGATTAGGCGCAATGGCCTTCATTCGCGACGATAGGTATTGGGAGAGCTGTTGACGGTACTCGGTGAAGCTGATGACCTGCTCGGCAAGCAGCTTGATGTTCTCCAGATCGACGTCCGAGATCTCAGTACCCATACTGACTTCAGCGCCGGCCTTGACACGAGCCTCGATGTCATCTGGAAGGATCTCGGAAAGATCGGTGTTGGCGGCGTTCTCCCTCGTGCCCATAGCCAGGATGATGCGAGCGTAGGCCAGATTGTCATTGACAATCCGATCCAGCTCGGGAAAATGCCAGCCGTACCACTCCTTGACACGCATGGCATAGTTGTTCAATTCTTTGTCCAAGTCGTCAAGCAGTTTAATGGCCTGCACGATCATAACATCGACCTTATCGGGGGAGAACTTGAGCTTGTGGCGGGAGATGGAGTGAGAGAGAGCCAGAGCCATGTTGCCGAGATACTTATTGTCCAACTCGGGGAACAGCTCGGGAAGGTAAGTCCTGATAGCTCGGAAGAGCTCATTGGTGGAAGAGTCGGATACGGGAGAGATGCTTAATTGGGGTAGGACGTTGATAGCTGCACCAAGCTTCGGATCGGCAACGGCAAGCGACGCTTTCCTCTCCTCCTTGATGTCATCCAGTAGCTGTTGAAGCATGGGAGTGACTTTACCCTGGGTCAGGGAGGTATATTCGGCAAGGGCTTGGGTAGAATCCTCAAACTTGACCATCTTCTTGAGAGAGAGCCTTTGCGACTGACCGTGATTAGAGCTTTTTGACTTTCTTCCAGGTCGGCCTGGTTTCACATTCACTCACATGGAGTTGACAGCGTCGGCGCCATTGAGCTGTTTGGAGATGTCATCTCGTGATAGAAGCTTCTTGTCTTTCGCCTTGAACAGGCCGTAGCTATCATCTCGTCATTAGCACCATGCGACCAGGTAACACGTCAAGCAGTAGACCGAGGTTCGCTGTAGTGACTGGACTGGATGGAACTCACCCCGCAGGCGTCTCGGCGAGAACGAAGAGAGGCATTGTCGCGGGTAATTACAAATTAAATGGATTTCCCGTCAACCTGCGCAGCTTCCCTCACCTCAGCGAATATGAGATTGTGTGTTGCTGGGGAAAGAAGGCTGGTGGACTAGAAACACGGTGCCTTGGAGAGAACCTCTAAAATTTATTGAGCCAAACAACTGGCAGCGGATCGGGAGGTTCGAACAATTTTTTTTGCAGTAGCGGAGCATCAGAGCTTCTGGTTAAAATTCGGCATTGACCTGGTTGGACCGTGATAAGCTGATAAGACATTGAGGCTGCTGGCCGGTAGGCTTATGCGTACCTAGGTAGGTATTCCTGCACTAGTCTATTAAAAGCTTAGTCAGTCTCCATCAGCTCGGGGCTCTTTCGGGGCCTTGCAGAGTACCATGGCATCTTCTGCTGCTGCAGGTGGTCTGGGCTTGGACCCTGTTACGTACCTAGGTACTGTATACCTACAGTAGGTACTCGTGGAGTGGGCACTGTATGTATACCGTTATGCATACCGTGTTCTAGACTGTGCGCCTACATGGCAGGCAGAGCTGCCAATCCCCATTGCTGCCGGCCGAACTTACCTACGCAAGTACTACAACGACATCTATCCAAGACAACGCAGCCGTGTATCCAACGCTGGCATTCATATTTCTTCAACCCGTATTAAAGCCTTCGTACGAAGAGGACAGGTTCCTTACCTAATACGTGGTCGTCTGCCCAAGATGGAGGGCCTTTTCTTCAATGTGAACAACGGGTACGTAGGCAGCCAGCAAGCTAACTATGTCGCAATCTATGTATGCACTCTCTGCTGCGAGAAGCTGACCGGGGATGGGAATAGCTATATTGAGGGCATTGTCCGGGGTTATCGGAACGGCCTCCTTACCGGCGCCAACTACAGTAACTTAACACAATGCGAGACCATCGATGACCTAAAACTCCAACTCGGTCCCGCGTACGGCGACTTCCTCGCCTCCCTACCCCCGAACCCATCCACATCCAGCCTGGCGTCCAAGACCACCGACAAGCTCGTCTCCGAGTTCCGGTACGTGCGGGCGAACGCCGTAGGTTCGCTCGCCCAGTTCCTCGATTACGTGACGTACGGGTACATGATCGACAACGTGGCGCTGCTCATCACGGGGACGCTGCACGAGCGGGACACGCGGGAGCTGCTAGAGCGGTGTCATCCGCTGGGCTGGTTCGAGACGATGCCGGTGCTCTGCGTGGCCACCAACATCGAGGAGCTGTACAACAGCGTGCTGATCGAGACGCCGCTGGCCCCCTACTTCAAGGGCAGTCTGAGCCACCAGGACCTCGACGAGCTCAACATTGAGATCGTCCGCAACACCCTCTACAAGAACTACCTCGAGGACTTCTATAACTTCGTCAACTCCCACCCGGAGATGGCCGGCACCCCGACCGCCGAGGTCATGAGCGAGATTCTCGAGTTCGAGGCCGACCGCCGCGCCATCAACATCACGCTCAACTCCTTCGGCACCGAGCTCACCAAGGCCGATCGCAAGAAGTTGTACCCCGCATTCGGGAAGCTGTACCCGGAAGGCACCCTGATGCTCTCGAGGGCGGATGATTTCGAAGGTGTAAGGTTGGCCGTCGACGGCGTGTCCGACTACAAGAGCTTCTTCGATGCCGCGGGGCTGGGTGGTGGGCCCTCCGGACCTGGCAACATGGCAGGAGGGTCCGGCGGCAACGAGAAGAGTCTGGAAGACATGTTCTACCAGAAGGAGATGGAGATTTCGAAGACAGCCTTTACGAGACAGTTCAGCTTTGCCATCGTGTATGCGTGGGTTAAGCTGAGGGAACAAGTGAGTCGAGAGGTTTCCCCTGTTCTCCCCCAGCGGCATGGTACTAAATATCTAATCAGGAAATCCGTAATATCACATGGATCGCCGAGTGCATAGCACAGAACCAAAAGGAACGGGTCAACAACTACATCAGTGTTTTCTAGCTTTACTTGCTTTCCGGAGTTCGCGCTGCTTTCTCTCCGAGCCCTTGTAGAATTAATGGATGGGGAATACCAGTGACCGCTTTCAAGTCTTAGCGCGAGTCGAGGGAGATAGAACATTCCGGTAACGGGATATTTGCCTGGTTGTCTCGATGCGGGCAAGGCCGGTGTTGTATTGTACATAGAATATTGTATTACACGCAGTATCGCTTCGTCACCAGCCTCCTTGTGGTACGGCGTTCGATATGACGGACCTGCGCATACGGATCTGAATAGCACCTACAAGGTGATCTGGCCCTTATACGTGGCTTCCGTCAACCCCAGCGTCTCGATGAGGTGCCTCCAACGATCGCTGCCCCGCTCCTTGCGCTCCATGTACTGCAACAGCCTCTGGCGCCTGTGGACGAGCAGCCTCAGGTTCCGCTTGCCGACCTTGTCCTTGTAACCACGACCCTTCTCGAGCTCGTTGGCCAGGGCCCGGATCTTGGCGGTCAGGATGGCGATCTGCACCTCGCTGGAGCCGGTGTCCGGGCCGGCGCGCACGGGGGTCTCCTTGTTCTCGTGGCCGCGCGCGGGCGCCCGCGGCCGCAGGGTATTGTCGGTGTTGTGGCGGCCGAAGGTCTCGACGCAGCGGCGGATGTTGGCGTGGCGGCGGTCCTTGGCGCTGCCGGCGTCGAGGTGGGTGATGCGGCGCAGGGCCTCGACGGCGCGCGCGTGGGCGGCGTCGTGCTCGGCGAGCCGCGCCTCCTCCTGCGACGGGTCCGGGTCCGACCCCTCCATGATGGTCGAGGGTTCCGGCCGCGTCAGCACGTAGGCGTTGGCGACGGCCTGCTCGAGCTCGTCGGCGCTGACCAGGTTGTTGAGCACGTGCGGCGACGTCGGCAGCGGGTGCGGCTCCGCCAGCGGGTTGCCGTGCTCGTCCGTCGGCGGCGTCGACTGCTCCGCCTGCCCCGCCGAGTCGAACGACTCCACGAACGGCGTCGTCACGCCCCGGACAGGGTCACCGCGCAGGGCCGCCCGCTCGGCCTCGATCACCGAACGCCGCTCCAGGTGGGCGTTCTTCCGCTGCTGCATCTGCGCCCACCGGTAAGGGTCTTGTTTCGCGAGTCGCCTCTTCTCCTTTTGTGACAGAGGGGCCGTTTGCGTGATGGGGAGGAGAGAGGGTGTTGCTGTGGAGGGTCTCAGGGCGGGCCGGAGACATACTGCAGGCCCGGTCAGTAATGATATGGTGTAGGTAACGTATGGGTATGGGATATACGGTCGACCAGTTACTGACATGAAAAAGATGTACCGAGGCGCTGTACGCCCGGTATCCGAGGTGGCATGGTGAATTGGATATCACGAAGCCAACACGAGGCCGAGCTTCGCTTCAAACCGGTCGACCTACGAGTATCTCGGACTTTTGCTGCAGATTCCGTCGAAGCGCCTCATATTGGCCCACGAACTTTAGATGCCAAGACTTGCCGACGGGGCCCTCAGGACTTCCAATGGGCAATGAAAGACTCGAGCTCTAGACTACCGGGCCGGAGAAAATCCGGGGACCGACCAAACCCGCTCTCAATGTTATCTTATCGTTATCAGCAACAAAGCCTAATCGGACTAGCCTTCATCTAGTACTAGGTACTCTTTAGCGAGCTTGTGGTTAAACTTGTTCCCACAAAAGTGATTTTTTTAACAGGTGGGATGCAGAGCTGGTGAACTTTTCGCTATTCATCATATCGCGAAAACGAGGGGAGACCAATTCCGCGCCGTAAAACCTCACACCACTTCTCTTACTTTTCTTCCCTTCGTACTCTCCTTCCCTCCCGATACTCAGTCAAACAATTCTTTGAGTAGACAAGAAGAGGAAGAAATTATCAAAATGGCGCCCGCAAGTCTTCCCGCCTGCCTCAACGCGACGTCCCAGGACATCGAGATGCTCCTGGCCTCGCAAGCCCACCTCGGCTCCAAGAACCTGCAGGTTCACATGGAGCCCTATCTCTGGAAGACCAGAGCCGACGGTGTCAATGTCATCAACATTGGCAAGACCTGGTGTGTTCTGTCCCCTCTGCGATTCTGCCGCATTTTCGCAAGCTATCAGCAATTGCGACAGGATTCGTTTACTAATTCTAAACCTGTAGGGAGAAGATCGTTCTCGCTGCCCGTGTCATCGCCGCTGTTGACAACCCCGCCGACATCTGTGTCATCTCCGCTCGTCCCTACGGCCAGCGTGCTGTCCTCAAGTTCGCCGCCCACACCGGTGCCGTTGCCATCGCCGGTCGATTCACTCCTGGTTCCTTCACCAACTACATCACCCGATCTTTCAAGGAGCCCCGTCTGATCATCGTCACCGACCCCCGCACCGATGCCCAGGCTATCAAGGAGGCTTCCTACGTTAACATTCCCGTCATTGCCCTCTGCGACACTGACTCCCCCACCGAGTTCGTCGATGTTGCCATCCCCACCAACAACAAGGGTCGCCATGCCATTGGTACCATCTGGTGGCTGCTGGCCCGCGAGGTCCTCCGCATCCGTGGCACCATCGCCAGCCGTGACACTCCCTGGGACGTCATGCCCGATCTGTACTTCTGTATGTGGACTCCGGATGCTGGCTAAGTTCATGAGTGATGAGACGCTAACCTTATAATAGACCGTGACCCTGAGGCCGAGGCCGAGGAGAAGGTTGAGGAGGAGAAGCTCCCCGGTGTTGAGGAGGTTGGCCCCGCCGCCGTCGAGACCGGCTTCGTCACCTCGGGTGGTGGTGAGTGGGAGGCCGCCCCTGCCGCCTTTACTGGTACTCAGCCCGGTTGGGACGGTCAGGCCGATGAGTGGGGCAACGCCGCCGCCGCTCCGACGGGCGAGTGGGGTGCGACCGACGCCAAGGATAGCCAGTGGTAGGCACAGCCGGCAGCCGGCGGTCAGGAGCAACCCACTCAGGAGCCTCAGAGATCTCAGGGAGAATGGGGTACGTCAACGAACGACTTCGGACAGCGTGGTGATATCGAGTGGTAAAAGCATTAACCACCAGGAAAAAAAAACATACCCATCAATGCAAAGCGTACGACGACATTCAATGGCAGCACCGTTCCTTCTGGGGGCTTAGGTCAACTTGACAGTACTAATGAGGGAAAGATACCAGAACTAGTTTTTTTATTGGCAAACTAGGGACGGGGAATGCCCTGTACGGTCAAAGGAGTGGACTTAATCGTTATTCCGCCTAGTCTTCTGGATGAGCTGTCATAGGAACAAATACCACCACCATCTTCTCTTGCATGTGTACCTGCTTGTCTGGTTTTTCCAAACCCAATATACCCTCTTACAGGAGGTCACCGAGTGACCTGCTGACGTGGTTTATCGTAGGCATAAAATTTTAGCTCGACTTGTAGATTCATGCAATAGGTGCGTAACACCCAGCTAAGCTGTCATCACCCGAGTACCACAGTATCCATCCATGTAACCATCTGACGAGAGCAAGTATCATTTCCAGGGATATCGGTCACCTCCTTCACCGCGGGCCGATCTTGAGCCCGGAGTTACCCCATATTGGGCGGAGGGAACTACCATGCCTCTCGTCATTACATGGCAATTAGTCTAGATCTCCAGCCAGGGCTACCGAGCCGTTTCCTATTCATATCGGGGTATGTGAACTGGGACGGTCACTGAACATCTCTTCTTGGCTCGGTTGGCTAGGGCGCCGGTCTCATATTCATTCAAGGAATCCTAAATACGATCCAATATCGAGATCGGGATATCTGGAGATCGTAAGTATCCCCTATTGGTTGAATAGACTGTTATCTCTATGCGATAGTAGCCATTTTGGTGTAATACTAAATCATCTCCTTAATGCGAATCGGTCGCTATCAGCACAAAAGTCCCGTGCAGATATACAGCTACCCCTATCGTGACAACCAGGTGTCCGGAATCCTCTCCCCCTCTACCCACGATGTAAAGTTCTCCTTTACGTACGTTCTTTCAGGAGTTTGGGCTTGTTGACTGTCTATCAGCCCGCAACTCCGTAATTCTGTTGTCACAGTTAAGCCGGTCGGAAGATAAGTTTGCATAAGGGCTGGAAAGTGATGATTGTCTGACTAGAATTGAGTTCCGATGAGTGGTGGCTAGGAAGCTCTCTATATACTGTGGGCTCTCCGGAATAAGGTTGTTCCGGGGTTCTGGGAGCTTTTGGTGACTAACAGAGATACCCCTATTCTACGACATCTGTGTTGTTCAGGCCTGTTGTTCCACGATCCTCCAATCACCCTTTTCGCGGATCCAAGACGGCTTTTTCCTTAGCGTCGAGCTTGAAGATTCATTTAGTCAACCTACACCGTCTTGCGATGCACGACTCGACCCACGATGAATAACGCCTATGTGAAAATCTTTAACAGCGCCTCGGAAATACAGACACCGTCGCATTGTGCGTACCTATCACCTTTCGCAGGCTAGAAGGCGCGCCAAGGGAACGGGGCACTGGTGGGCAGTAGCCTTAAGAGTTTTCTTAGACACCTGTCCTTGAACGAACCGCTCGTGGCAAAGCGGACCTTCGGCTGGTCATCGTCATAGTCCCCACGCGTAAGCGGAGGAAATTTTGGCCGTGTTGCCAACACCCCCTTCTTGATGTCGGTGAAGATTTTTCGGTATGAAGGCTAGAAGTGGCTGCATGAAAGTGCATTTTCATGCAGTTCCTGTTGAGCTGGTTGGGGTAACAGCCTTGTCGGGCGGCAGTGGCATGAATACATGTTGTAACGACGTGGACTGTCGTATGTCGAACGGACTGCGCCTCAGCATGGGTCTCGCCACCAACTTCTCGATTGAAGGCTGCACATCCTCAGAATGATCTGGCCGCCCAACATGCTGTGATAGATCCAGTTGTAAGCCCGATGTCTTCTCTGTTTCCCTATCATCGTCTTCTGTCAGGCGTTTCTATCTCGATGGAGTTTACTGGCTATATGCCAGTCTGGAATTGCGCAGACGGGACATTCTGCTGTGGCAGGATGCCGACTTGCTGCTCAGAGAGCAACGGACGACAGCGACCAGGCGCAACGGAGCTGTGGCCCCGGGCCAGGCAATAGATGATGACGATGCTACGAGCATTATCCCAAGGAAGGGACTGTATTTTCGACTGGTGTTGATTATGTTACAAGCGTTATAACAATGACCGTATTCCCAACTGCTGTAGGCGAAGTTACACCGGTCGCTACTACAACAATCGTTTCCAGCCCGTGTGGTGCCGCAGCTGAAGCAGATAACGACAACGACAGCCGCTGTGTTGAGGCAGTGTCAGATGCAAACCATCGTGCCTTATCAAGTGGCGCCACAATTGCTATTCCCGTTGGCTCGGCACACTTGCCGCTGCTGCTCCTGGTATTGCCTGGTGGTTGGGGCGCAAACGACAGGTGCCTACGAAATTCAAACTGAGCGTGGCTAACGCCGGCGAAGAGCTAGACAGAAGCGGTGGAGGTCGGGCTCCGACCCAGCCCTTCGGAATCTACGAGGTCCCAACCCAGTCCAATAGAGTGTTCGAGGTCTCCCGGGGCCTTCTCTCCAAAGTGAGTTATCCAGGAGACCGCCACCAACCCGTGCGCCAGCCATTGTGAGGCATCAATTTGGCTAAGCAGTCATGCAGTCGTTAAATGACCAAGCGGGAC
Source organism: Monosporascus sp. GIB2 (assembly GCA_004155935.1). Lineage (NCBI taxonomy): Eukaryota > Fungi > Ascomycota > Sordariomycetes > Xylariales > Monosporascus > Monosporascus sp. GIB2. The sequence continues at coordinate 122,533 of QJNV01000100.1, read as the reverse complement.
GAAGTTTCGTGATGATTCTTTGCGGCGTTTCTCAATAGAGAAAGAATCTATGGCCGACTAGCATCGTCATCCATATCCAGTTAGGCATACTATCACAATTCATGTCAGCCCATCTCGCCGATCAGAGTGGATGGTGCGAAGATAAGTCGTGATATCTAATGCTGGGCAAGTCCTAGACATCTCCAATAACCGCCGGCAGCCGCCTCCGTCCGCGGCTCTTCCGTTTCGTCTCCATTTCTATTGTATAATGGTGGTCTTGGGTCTCATATTTGGGATAAAGAATATAAAAGGATCAGTGATTTGCGGCAACCGTGCCATGTAAAGAGGAAAGGATGTAGCTCCAGTACGTAAGTCCTTAGTAAGACTACGGGGTTGTAAGTGCTTCGTATGTGGATACTGATTGAAGGAATTCTCTTACAACTGGCTGCGGCCGTATAAGAAGATATTTTGAATGCAAGATAGGGGGTCAACGGTATGCTTGATGCTGCTCCATCAGGTGGGTCTGTATCGCAAAGTCAGGAGCAGTGTCAAGACATGCCGGTGGTCTGCTTATGTATTTTTGATAAACGAGCCATTAAGTATATAGACAATAATAAAGCTACAGAACAAGGTCGATAATCCCTAAAGAAGATGTTCTATCTTTTCCCAAAGGTTTTGGTACAGAAATGTTTACTTCAACTGGAGCTATTGCAACAACATGAACCCTCCAGATGATTTTGCTCCATAAATATGATCCAACCCAGAGTCTGATGATACGTACTGAATACCTTGACGGCCGGGTGTATCCCTGACCCCCTGAATATACCTTAACACCTAAATCCAAACCCTCCGCCTCTCAGCCCACATTTCTAAATCTCGTGTCCCGTCAGATACTGGCGACATACGAATTCTTGGATAACGCCCCTTTCGTGGTATAGTCTATGTCGGTGATGGGAAAATCCAATGGCTCATCAGAGCCATAGGCTGTCGTCGTGAACAACTAATCGTGAACGACTAATTACTGGGATTCAGACCGGCATCGCTGGCCACTCCGTCATTATTCTTCGGCACCCACATCTCCGAGTCGCCCAAGCGATCGGCGGTGAGGCCGGCGCGACCGGGGTTCCTCATGCCGGCCTCGACCTGGCGCTGGTAGGAGACCTGGCGGAGGCGCTGGGATTCCGCGGGGGTCAGGTGGAGCTTTGGGGCATCCCGTCAGTCTTCATTCCCCTGCACGCACGCTCGACCTCGTAATAGGCTAGGGTAACTAGGTAGAAGACTTACGTAGATCTCGACGCCGATGAGGTGGATGACGAAGGCGAGCCACGTCGCTGGCCCGAAGACGATGTTCAGCGCAGCCGCGACCTCGGCGGCGTTGGACGGGGCGGTGAGAGATCCCCTGACGGGCACAACCTGGCGCGGGTCGGTGCCGGCGAAGTATCCCGCGCAGCCCGGGTACGCCGCCATTGTGGCGTCCCGGTCGCCAATGGCGTTCTCGACCTTGCCGCACGGCATGCTGTAGTAGTAGTCCTTGGTGTCGAAGAGGATCGACGCCATTGCGACCATGAGGATCCGGATCGTGATGATGGAACCGGCCTGGGCACGACAAAAAGTCAGCTAGATACTCCGTGGAAGGTGTCCATATGTCTCAGATAGGGGAGGAAAGGGAAAAAGGGGTCCAGCATACGTAAACCCAAGCGCGCAACATCCATGCCCGGTGTTGCTCGATCTGCAGTCTCTTGACGTTGACGTAGGCCATGACGAGGGATCCGACGAACGCGAGGCCCAGGAAGCCGATACCCGTCTGCACGTCCAGGCCTCCGCCGAAGGAGATGTCCACGATCATGAAGGCCCCGGCGATGCCGAGGAGCGACAGGATAATCACGGCGTATCCGTTGACCCTATGGAAGAGGATGAACTTGTGCCGCACGACGGGCACGAACTGTACGCAGGCGAGCAGAGCGCCCGGCAGTACGCCTGCGAGATGGAGGATGAAGCCGATGCTGTACCGCCGCTCGCGGAGGTAGTCAAAGCACGCTCCAGGCGCGGCCCCGCCGTCCGGACCGCAGAAGTTGCCGTAGAAATCCAGGTACGACAGCCGGGAGAGGCTGAACGCGAAAAGCGCTCCGATGAGGATGAACCACAGGACAAAATTATAGCCCTTCGAGAACCCGATGGGGTGGTATATCTTCCGTGCGAAGGCGACGAAGCCGTTGCTCGGGGGCCCTCTGGGTGTTACAGCCATCGCGTATAAGGAGTCCGCAGGCGGGGGGAGTTAACTCTAGGAAGGCCAGTTAGTTCTAGGGCGTATTCGACTTTTCAAACCGCTCCCTGGGTGGTGAACATAATCTGGATGACGGAGGCATATCTCTCGCTATGAAGTAGGTACGCCAGTTATCTACTCTACGATATGCGATTGAGGGCCACATCGACGACTATACACAACGCCAATTCCTACTAAACACTTGCCACCGATGCACTGCCTGACGCTTTCATGCTGGTGATGGTTGTATAGCTGTGGTGATCAACATCCAGGTAAGGCAGACCAAAGCGAAAGCGAGGAGCCGGAGGAATGTTCATTCCATCGAGGTAGTCGGGGATAAGCCATCTTAGAGGACGTGGCCCCTAATTGGAACACGTGAACTCGCAACGCCCGGCTACTAGACTGAATGTCGTCAACGGCGCCGCCTAGCCCCTTCCACGCTAAGGGCGCCGAGATGTAACGGTATTGGTTCGTCGAACAGGCCCCATCCGCCCACTCGTGAGGGCATATTCGGCCTCACACGGTCACATTAACTTCTTGGTGACTTGCGAAAGATTATCATTCATGTACCGCTTAGTAAGGTATAACGGTGCCGATGATTGTCCATCTGGGGTATAAATGACGCCATAAACTCCCTTGCTGACTGGCGGTTCGGACACGTATAGTGAATCTAGGTGGAAATACCTATTTTGCTTTGTCCACTACAAGTACCAGTTCATATATGCAAGCCGAAACATAGGTACCTACGGTTGGATAAGTGGAGAGTACTGGAATACTTGCCAGGATGTTAAACCTGCCCATCATAAAGCTGATTTCCCACCTCTCAGCCCTAACACTTCTGGGGACGGCTCTTTGCCAGACACGTAGTAAGTGAAATAAGGCTGAAACCCCGGAAATCCTTTTACCTACTGACTAGCCTTACCTAATACGTTCTAGAAGCGGCGCTGGTTGCATACTCCACTTCAAGTGCAGCACAGGGAAAAAATTAAGCGAATGCGAGTCGGATAATATACCTATCCTCATCTCCTCCACAGTTCTCGCTTTCGGCACGCCAAGCGTCCCCGCGTCCTGGGACCCGCTTGGATCTTCTATGTCACCTATTCTCTTTTCGATGGATTGCCATCGGCTGTTCGGCAGACCTGCTGCTATAAGTTGTCTGATAATAACCATTTTCTCTTCTGTGGCCTTCGTTCGACCCTCCTTTTATCAGATAGCGTCTTATCTGGAACTGACCGTTCATTATAAATTACGGTAAACATGACTAGCTGCGTTCTCTCTTCCTGCAAATTTTACCGGAGTTGCCGAAACGTCCCGAGGGAGTGAGCTTCGAGCTCACCAACGACGACCCGGATGTCACCCTACCGAATGCTTCTCCAAGCGGCACTGTTATCTTGCTGGACAATCAATCATACGCCCGTGGAGGTTGCGAGACTGGACACGATCGCTCAAGTGTGACGGTACGTTGATAACTATCTCGATTTAGACTCGCCCCCTCTCTAAGATCATTGTTCATGCAACGAGCATCTGCTGGTGCAGTATTAAATACATCCAGAGTCCTTTGCAGCAGCAGATCTATCTCTGTGCACTCCGTAACGAAAGTGGGAGAAACCCGCGTCCACAAATCCGGGCGCTAGAACTACCTACCTGGCTGGATAGGTAGGCCAGGTTATAGGCCTCCAGCTAAAATAGCGCTCACGTCTGTAAGTGCCCAACCCTAGGAAACATCTGAAATCTCTAGAAGTTCTACCTGCGATGTAGTAGGTGGAATTTCTTTTCTTATACGAAGTCCATGTCGCATTATAGTCCACAGAATTTATGGCTAACTACATAGTAGAGAGCGCAGTGGAGCGCGTCCGAAACTGAGGTAGCACCGCGTCAGAGTTATTTCAGGGGTGTACTAATATCATATGCGGGGTCCTCTTGGTGCAAGGCACCAAGCCTCTGGCTTCTCGCATTTCTTCGGATGGGAGCTTCTACACAAGGATGCAAAAAGCATCTGCACGTCCCTTGGGCGGTCCCTTCAATCGCGAATGCGAGCGCAATCCGCAAGTGCAATGGGACAGTTGCGGCGTAAAGGTGTTTGCTCTCGAGCGTCATCGATTTGCCACGGAGCGTGCATCCACTGATTGCGTGGTTTGACAGCGGGACACTTAGCCGGACAATCGTGAAAGCTTTCCAATCATCTTTTGCAGGTTGCGACGCCAGGGCTGGGGGGTGAAGTGCAACATTGTCTAAGCGATGTTGCCTTCGCTTAATACCGCTCGCCTCGAACCTTCGATATTGCGCTGATGATCAGTCACATGCGGTAAGCGACCAGACACGCGAGATCTCCAAGATGCCTAGTGGACCTGTGAGCTTCTATGCCGAATAGTAGATCCTCTGAACGGCCGCAACCCAGCTGCCCAATGAGGCGAGGGGCTTAACGGTGTTATTAGCCACTTTTCATTGGCCGGGCATATACCATTCAAGCTTACACAAGTTAAACGATGTGCCAATCTCTTCCCAACGCCGTTAGTTTGCTCGGAACCGTTGACGTTCCGAGGCGTCCTCGGTGGCGTGATGCAGCGATGCGGCACGGCTAGAACGATATTGGTCCAATCATCCAGTCGGCTTCCCCTTCTTTTTGCCATACAAAGCATAAATATAGATAGATAGATGTCTTAATCCCAGTCGACTGTAATTCTCGTCGTTGATCTCCATTTTTTTTCTCTCTTAGTAGTTGTTAGGGCTGACTGAGTGCAGGGCTTGCGGCTATCGTTGTGGGACATAATTTGGTTTTTCGGGTCAGCACGAGTACCGCTCGCCTTCCTCCGTATACACATATATGTCGTCACGATTGTCACCGCCCTCTCGCGTATCTTCTCATTGTGATACTATTTACGCCATCGTATAATTCTGTCGGATCTCGCGATCGCCTTGCCTATTCAACACCAAGCATCCGCCCGGGCAGGGACGAAGGAAGAATGGCTGCCGTCGCTGAAACGCTGCTCAGTCCGCAGAGCTGGCCGGCAAGCATTTGGGTATTACTGTTGACGGGCCTGGCCACGTTGGCCGTTCAGGTGTTCTGGCGCCCGGCCCTGCCCAAGAATGCGCCGAAATGGTGGAAGGAGGGGGACTGGCCCGTCCTGGGCGCACTGCGGTTCTACTCGCAGGGCGCCGACTTTTACCGGGAGGCCATCAGCCATTCCCCTAGCGGCAACTTCAGCTTCTACATGGGCAAGAAGCATCTCATCGGCCTTTCCGGCCCGGAGGCGCGAAAGACCTTTTACGACAGTAGGGACCTATCTCTTAGCGAAGGGTGCGTAGGCCGGCTTTCCCTTTCTTTGCGCGGCCTGTTCCCCGCTCCCTGGGCCGTGGTTGTCCTCGGATCCGGAGCCCCGGCAGGGGCGTGGGGTTGACGACCGACCATACCTGATCTGACTGTTCTGTGATATAGCTTCGCCGAGCTCTTCACGGGCCAGCCACCCGCCGATGGTACCACGGGCGACTTCAGCGCCTTCTTCAACAAACAACTCATCGCCATGCTCAAGAAGGAGAACTTCGTCAAAAACCTCGACCTCATGGCCGGAGACACGCGCAAGGCCTGCGAGGCCCTGGCCGCCGCGCCGCCGTCGAAGGCCGACCCGTCGTGGAAGGTCACCAATCCGTTCGACAGCTTGTACCAGATCGTGTACCAGCTGACTATGCGCACGGTCGGGGCCAACGACATAGCAGAGGACCCCGTGCTGCTACGCAAGACCCTGTCGATATTCGAGCAATTCGCGAAGAGCAACTCGACCCTGAAAGTCGTGTTCCCCTGGTTTCCCGCGCCTAATCATCGTAAGCAACTTCCAGGAGTTACTTCCTTCCCCCACTCCTTGTCGCCCGGGGTAAGCCGCAGGCTTGATTGGACCCTATGGAAATGGCGGCTCTAGAGACCGGGCTTATCCATAATATGAATTGCGATGACTGGCCGGACCATCTTGAAGGGATGATGCTGACTCGTGGCGTCGCAGTGCTCCGTATATATAACGCCGCGCGCTTGGGCATGGTATTCCAGAAACTCATCGACCAGCGCATGAAGACGGGAAAGAAAGGCAACGACGCGCTCCAGTATCTGATCGACCAGGGCGTCGGCATCCGAGACATTATCGCGGTGAGTTTTCCTTTTCGTTTTCTACCCATATTTACCTTTACCGGCGGCATACGCGCCGTCGCCGACCACACTCGCTTACTTTTCTAGTTCCAAATCGGCGCAGTGTTCGCGGGCCAAATCAACAGCGGCATCAACGCGGCGTGGGTGCAGGTACACCTGGCGCATAACCGGGAATGGCTGGGGCGCGTGTGCGACGAGGTCGACGCGGCGGTGGCGCGGCACCGGCGGGAAGAGTCCCAGACGCCGGCCGACGTGCTCGGCACGCTGACGGTCGACGACTGGGAGTCTGAGTTCCCTCTTATCGATCTCTGCCTGCGCGAGTCGATCCGGATGACCCTGCCGGGCACCGCATTCCGCAAGAACGTCTCGGGCCACGACATCCCCGTCGGCAGCACCGGCGAGGTCATCCCCGCCGGCGCCTTCGTCGCATACTGGCTGGACGAAGTGCACATGGACGAGAGCCTGTACCGGGAACCCCAGCGCTTCGACCCCGGGCGCTACTTCGAGAACCGCGCCGAGGACAAGAAGGTCCACCACGGCTTTCTCGGCTGGGGCTCGGGCCGCCACCCCTGCCGTACGTTTCCCTTCCCCTTTTCCGCTTCCTCTGGGTGTTGCTGTCCATGGATGACCCTGCTAACTCCCGATGCGTAAACGTTAGTGGGAATGAAATTCGCCAAGCTCGAGATGGCCGTTATCACGGCTTACTTCGTCGCCACGTTCGACTTCGAGCTCTCGGACAAGGACGGGAACCTGTCCACGAAGGCGCCCCGGCCCGTATGCCGAAACCAGAAGCAGGCGGAGAAGCCGAAGGAGCCGATATACCTGCGGTACAAGCCGAGGGCTCAACAGAGGGATACATAGACAGTGGCGTCTGAGCTCGTAGAAAGCGACCGGACTAGCCGGTTATGAGGACGATAATGAGACCAGTGCCCCTCTCTCTTCGCGGCCATGTCTTTGAGCACTGGCGGTCGGCGTAAGCGCGTGGGCGAGGCGTTGACGATGTGCGGAGCTCAGCATAGTTCTGAGCACTTTCCTCCGGCGCCAGCATCTTGGACATGGCCCATCGCGTTGTCGACTATCGCAAACCGTCTGCCTGGGCGATAGGGGGGAAGGGGGACTTCGGTAGGATGATGAGCCGTCCGAGTGGCCTAAGTGGAACACAAGGTATACTGCACGCAACTCGTAGATTGCGCATATGAAGGGAGAGAAGGGAACGTGCTCCAGGGGTTGGGGGCAAAAGTATGCCATTATACATCGGCCATGTATAAATGCTATGGGCACGCCGCATACTCGGGCCATATATTTGTAACACACGATTCAAGACATACGTGTCCGGAGCCAAGTGATGTACACACAGTTGCCCGAACTAGTAGCATAAGGGCAATACGAAAGTCCAGTTGAGTAGATGAATACACCATCACCCCGCTCGGGGCGAGCCCTCCTCGGGGCATATTACGGCGCCAGTTTTCTCGTGGTACCGGAAGAAGAGAATGCACAACGAGAGAGCCCATTTCAGGAGCCTGTAGCCAGACCAGGTACCGGTATAACGGAAGGAGGAGATGGATGGAAGGGAAGTCGGAACAAGCTTTTTATCTCTCCGGGTTTCAGAGCTTATCTAAGCAGTCAGTCAGGGGCTTAGCCTGCAAGTCATCAAATTTGAGAGGGTGAGTATGTGGGTGGTGACCTAGGACAGAACGAGCCGAGAGGGAAAGGCATACGTAGTACGATGTTCGCCGGCGCCCCCGAAGACCACTGGCTCGGCTCCACATGCTCGATAATCGTGTCACAGGATGGACATAGTCGTAAGACTCCGAGATATTGTGTTGGGAGCCCTTTCATAGCTGAAACATAAGTAGTCAGGCGGTAAAGTGTAGATAGATACCATGAGCGGGCATCACGAGAACGTGATCGACGAACCAGCGGACCGCTTAGTTTAGAGGACCGGCCCGACATGAGTCACACGGCGCCAGACGTCAGAGGCTTATGCTAACTTCTTACCATTTCTCTATAGCATTCAGGGACGCTATCTAGTATAGTCAAGCCATCGCGGGAAAAGAGCACGGCAAAGCTGGAGCAAAAGAAAACCGCCAGGGGTTTTGTTCGATAAAGCCCGCTTGCCATTGCCCAGGGGGTATCTTGAGCATTCGTCCAAACATAAACGCCATCCTCCAGGCGCGTCCCGTCTTTCCCGTCTCTTGCCCTCTATTACCCCTCCATAATCCCCCCTCGTCCTCTATTGCACACTTTCCACAGCCCTGTCGTTTCAGTCGTCAGGTGATGTTTAAACAGAAGGCGGAAGAAAAAGAAAGAAACTGCAAGACTCCAAAATCGGTGAGCGAATGCAGGGCCGGCCATGTCGCATGCGAAAACCCACTCCTTATATGCAGGACGCTAGGGGGTTGCCAAAGGAAGAGAACAGAAGGAAAATCTGCGCTGATACAGGGCTTGCTGTGTTCATAATCCGCATGTATCTGGTTGGTTCGAGTTGCGCTGTTGAATCGTCCTTTGTATCATGGTATAGCATGCGTATGAGACTGAGTTGTATGTAAGAGTCGTATTAGTACATGGCCTCAGCTGCACGGACGAGTTGGCGCCTATGGTGACAGGTTGTTGACCAAGAAAATAGATAGCGCAGGCGATGATTCCTCTGGTAATTTCGATCCAGTATATGATGTACAAGCTATAGTTCGTGTCGTCGTGATAAGAAAAGGGGCTCGATTATATAAATGGTATTATGTGAGACTACTCAAGGCTCTCGGAGTGTTTTCTAATATCATCATCACTGAGCGCCGTCATCCAGAGACAGCGTTCGGTGATGCCTTCGATCGGCTGGAATTGGTAGAGGGTGCTCGCTTCGAGCAGACGTAGCAACGTTTTCACTACGGAAGCGGCGATACGACAGCGCTCAAAGTTGACTAGTGGGGGCGTTGTTGGTGAACTCGCGATCTCTGAAGGCCGTTGCGAGTTGAAGAGGAGGTCATGGGTGTATATGCAAACGAACGGAATGCACCCATTATCAGCAGAACCACTACCACCTTCCATTTCTGCTCGTAGGTTGTGGAAATTCTTGGTCGGCGACACAAGTGACTCAAGTTCGGACATGGTTTTCAGGTCGGCTGGGGGCACCATGGCCCAGGTCTTGGTCAGCCTTGCTATCTCGTTCGAGGTCAAAGCGATCGCAATTTGGCTCGTGGTTGCAAAGTTGCGGTACCTCCTGCAATGTGCGGCAATGTGCAGGAACTTGATGACACATCGGGCTCGTTCTTCGGGGTCTTGCGTGAGCACAATTTCGGAAACCACCCACTTGACCATAACGTTGAACCGAGCGATGACAACTTCAACGCCATGGGCATCTGTATTTCGGAGGAAGTCAACCCAGGATCTGGGGTCGGTATTGGCATTCTTCCACCGCATGTCAATGAGCTCTTTCCAGTCCACTTCATTAAGCGCGTCTTTCTCGATTAGAGTAAATTGCTGAGCAAGGACTTCGGAATCGAACGCGAGCACAAATGGCAGATGGACAGAAAATTTTTGCCTCGGATCTTCTTCCATTGTTGGCGCATTTCGTGGGGGTTCATTCTTATTACGGGGGTTTACAGATTCTCCCAAGGCGTTGTGGTACATCTTTACCGTGGGTGTACCACTAGGCGTCGGCGGGAAAGGTCTCTGAGACCAGGTTTGGTGTTCGTGTACATCCGGGATATCGACCTCCGGAGGCGATATTTGAAGGGCCTCTCGAAATGTCATCGTGGGAGATTGCTCTGTACCAGGCCATTCGCTGGGTTGTACAGGTTTAGCGGGGGCTGTTGTGTCGTCACGATTGAGAGGTTTCCTTGGTGAAGGAGCTAGCCCAGGCGCTATCTCGTCCAGCTCGATCATCTCGCCAGACAACTCAGAAGAAAGATCAGAATCGTCACCGCTCTCAACGTCCAAGAACGAGCGGATTTCATCAGATCTCGGTACTGACTGGCCCGGCTTTATATTGTCTATGCTCCCGGTTTTCTGGACGATCTCATAGGAGGGATGGCCAGACATGGCTACGGCGTTATCCCACTCCTCTGGCGTATCTGGGCCTTGGAGTATAGATCGGTTCGTCCATTCTCTCGTGTTCGTTTTGCTATGGCCATCGTCCGTCATAAGCCCTCGCTCCAGCAATGGAGTCGAATCGTACGAACCGCCTGATGCTTCCGAGAAAAAGGAATGCATGGTTGAGCTTCGAGGAACCCCTAGCGTGAGCCGGGAGGTGGTGTGGGTATCCGAGACTGGCGATACGACAGGGCCATCGTCCTCGCCGACATATAGATTGCGCTGTTTGTCCTTCTTATTTCTGCTTTGTTCGCTCCCAACGGCCGACATTGGACTTATGCCAGTTTCTTGGGGTTCTCTAGGGGAGACACCGGGCAAGTCCATGGAGAGCTTTGGGGGCTTCTTCTCGTATTTTCCCTCGAGCTTTAACAGAGCAGATTCGACACCGCCGTCGTCATCCACGTCATCGGGAATCTGAGCCAGTTTCTGTGCTTCGACTTCAAAGGATGCCCTCACTACTGGTTTCGACGAATGCGTACTAAAAAGGGATAACTGGCGTTTCGGGGCTTGCTCTGCAACAGCCCCAAGTGAGAAGATGCCAGCGCGGGTTTGCGAAAAGTCGCTGCTAACAACGTCGACGAACCCACCGGTATCTCGAACGGGACTTCGTATGTAGGAGCTTCTGATAGATTCGGAATATGTCGTTAGGGAGCCCGCAGACCTCGATCTATGCAGTTGAGAGGTGTCGAGATCAGCGACGTTCTTCACACCCTTAAGATCACCACCCGGCATCCTGCGTAGGACCCTTAGCGGAGGCGGCATGGAGGCCTCCGATCTAACCGTGCCTGAGTGGGTAGTGGCGTCGAAGCTTTTTACTGTCGATTCCGCGGCGTAGCCACTCTGAAACGATGCCCACCTTCGATGCATTAATGATCCCCTAGACCGGTAACTACGACTCGATTGCTGTCTCCTGTGCTGTCTTGCGTGACTAGGCAGCGGTGTAACCGGCGATTGATGAACAACATCAACAGGTGACCTAGCACCGATACTTGTGTCTTCGGATCGGCCGCCAGAGGCGCCCAAGGTAGCCAAGTCGGGGACAAAGGGGGGCAAGGGATCCGTAGCCATCATGATCCTATTGGTCTGCTGACTGAGGATGAGTGAAGACCTCCTTGGGGTGCCTCCGTTTCCCACCGGACCCGGCGGCGTGTTCGGCGGCGTGGGATCTGCAGTACCAGTGGGTACGAAATTATCTACGAGACCTTCCGCGGGCGGTTGCGACACCGGCAAGGCACCAGTCATAGCCCGGTGATTAATAGGATATGTGCCGTCGACAATAACGATGGACTTGCTTCCTGTTGTGATCGCAGTATCGCTGGTGGGCCTTACTTCGGGGTCCGGACTGAGTTCGAATGATGAGTCCAAATGAGCCGCGGAATAATCCAAGTTCTCGTCACCTATCTTGACAGAACTGTTGTTAGCCTCGGCCTCCGCGGTAGCATCCTCTCGAACAGCTTTCTTGAATTCTTCAGAGGATAAAGCGCCGAGGAGATCGATGCGCACAGGATGCCGAACGTTCTTCGCGCGGGATCGTGCTTGAGGTACAATTGCTGTCCCTGGCAACCTGTTCGTCGTCGCGCTTCGAGGAGAAATAGGCGCATTGTTGGTGAAACCTCCTTGGGGTGGCGAGACGCCTTGGGCTCTCGTACTCACGGCTCTACGAACGCTGTAAATGAGCTTACGCATGCCTTGGCTAGACATCGCTGATGCGGATTCTTTCTCCTTTCCGGCATCAGGCCGCAAAGGCTGGAAAATGGTGGTCTCGCGGCTAGGGCTCCCGCAATAAGGCGGTACCATGTCGACAAAAGGCTGTCCCGGAGGGAGAAGATTGCCTCTGACGAGACTACCAGCATAGGGGACGGTCAGGAATGAATCGGAATTCTTGTAGAGGACCCTTTCAGCCGTTGTACCGTGCTCTCGGAGAGAATCGGTAAGACTGTTATTTCGCCGATGGGAAGCCTGAGGCCGCACACCTTTACCGGCCAAAGCCCGCGGAGCGGGCGCAACGGGCTCGGTATTGGCATACAATGAGCTGGGATCGACCGGATGCGCACCGACCGGATGGTCATTATGCGAGTCATCCACTCGTAGTGCTTTGGTCGGAAACGAACAAGAGAGCACGTCAAGACTCACTGTACTGGTGGGCGAAGTTTGAGGCCGCTCCGGGCCTTCAGCGGGTCTCTCCTCGGGCGTAGCGGGGCGTTCACCGCCGAGTAGGATCGAGTCGATATGGCCAGCCTTAGAGACGTCGGCGTAAAAGGTGTGATCCGGGCGCGAGTCTCTTTGGGGAAGGTCGATGTTGAGCAGATGAGGCGGTTCTTCCGAATCCGTCTCCCAGAAACCGGGATCGAGACTAGGGTCACGGTGGCCAGCAATCCCTCCAGGTGCGATGGGGATTTCGGGAGCCAGAGTAGCTCCAAACTCCGGCCCATCCCAGTAAAGTGCGCAGACACGTCTCCAGCACTTCTTCAATTCACCGAGGATCTTCAGCTGAACTTTTCGACACTGCTGATCCTGGACTTGGGATACCTCCTCAACAAGATCGTTGACAATATTGCAAAAGGTGAGCCGCAGATGGTAATCTACGACGAAGTCGTCCACAAAATAGTTTAGGATCCAATGACGGATGGCAACGAACGTCCTCACCCGCACCACCATACCTACTTCGTCCTCTCGCTCGAGAGCCCATTGAAGCCGGGCAATTAGCATGCGAAGTAGGTCCGAAGTCTCGAGAAACGAACGGAATGTGAGGAAGAAGTCGGAGATCAGTTCATAATCGAGAAAATTAGGTGAAGTGATCTCAGCAACGAGTCGAGGAGGCGTGGCGGCTGTAACCGCGCCAGTGAGGGACGAGTAACGTACGACAGAGCGGTCATCGCAGCCTGGACTGAAGGTAAGCGAGTCAAACATGGCGGGTTCGATCGACAAGGCTGTTGAGCGGTACGCAGTGGTCTTCGCGGGCGGCACTGGAAATCTTGGTACGATGACGCTATCAGGACTCAATAAGCCTGGTGCCGCGAACTGGAGCTGAGGTACGGTAAGAGAGCTCGGCCTGGTCCTACCGGTGACTGACTCGGGACGTAGCGAATTCATTTCGAGCGGTGAGGCTCGAAAAAATGACGCAGTGCTCGAGCGAATATCCTCTGTTGGTGCGTAGGACGAACCACGGATAAAGGGTGTCCCTCGCAGACTGAACCGGGGGGTGCCTATCTTCCAAGAGGGGATGGGAACTTGGAGGAGCGGCATCCCTTCGGCATTGAGATCTTCGGCCGTCTTCGCCTTCGCGTCATCTCGCGGTTTCGATATGACCACCTTGAAGGCCCCTGTATCCCCTTCATGGACAGTTGAGTCCGACATAGCCCGACGGCGTCGAGGCCTTGAAGTTTGCTTAACCTCGAAGTAAGCCTTCCTAACTGCCAACCCAGGTGATGGACTATCCGCCGGAGGAGTCAGTTGGGCGGTGACAAATTCGCTCGCATCATCGGTGTTCTCCCTGCTGTAGGTCAAGGAGTGTAAACCTTCGGTGCTTGGCGGCGTGATGGGAAAGACGAAGTTGGGTTGAGGGTATCTCTGGTTCGCCGGGCGCACGGAAGGTCTATATGCCATTGTCAGCATTTACGATGACCGCTCATAGAATCGATCATAGGAAGGTTAGGGCTATAAGTCTGCATCGTATCGCGTGAAGGCCTACCTCAAGAATATGCGGCCATTGTTGCCTACATTAGCTACGGTAAACTTCCGTCCTTCTCGGCCTGCCGAACCGCCGTCTGGGGTAATACTGTTTTTTTCGCTGTCACCATCCTTTCTGCCGCCGGTGGCGACATCGCCCGACTTCCACTCTACCGCTGGGACCAAGTTCTTCGAGCTGGCGACAGGCGAAGTGCCGCGGCCCTTGGCACTTTTGTCAGTCTCGTGGCCGAGTGGACGCGGTGGTGAGCGCCTGAACTTCGGCTCGCGGACACCCACGTAGGGCGACTTTGCGGTTCTGGTTGATAAGTCTCGTCTCGGCAGTTGGCGCGCGGCCGGATTCGGCCGCGGTTGCGGGGGCGGATGAGATGCTAAGGGATCGACCTCCATGTCCTTGAGACGTGGCAGACAACAATCACGATGACGCTAGAGTAATGCATTGAATATCGGAATCGCGAAACGAAGAGTCGACCAATCTGCCGAGCGAGTGACAAAGGGGAGTGGTAGAATGAATGACTATCGTCGGCGCAGGGGGGCGGGGGTTCAGGGAGTCGCGTACACAAGTGGCATAAGACGGAACTGGTGTGTGTGATGACTATCGAACTTGGGGCTGGAGCTGGCGCGAACGGCCCGGCATCATATTGTCTGGTTGTATGCTAAAGGTAGAATTCGACTATCGAAGACAAATCAGACGTCGAAAAGTCGCTGACGTACGGCTGGGGAAAGCCGTCGTTCAGATGCCCCGTCGTGTTCTGGCTGTTGTGTAAAAGCACAGGCGTTGGTTTGTCAAAAAGGACAGGGGAAAAGAGAAGAGTGCAGTTAGTAAATTGAAGGGGGTTGAATTGTGATTGCGCTGGGGGTGGGCGGGACAGGGCCTAACGAAGAAGCTCCAGGTGTTAGTACTCTAGTATGTACTTGCTGCACTTGGTTTGTACCCGTACGGCAGGCCGACCGACTGGACATCCATTAGACGCTAGACTTTCCGGGTACAGAGATCCTAGTGCGCTCATGCACCCTCCCTGGGGGAGATTATGACTACGGATACATACACTACTTACATGCCAGCCAAAGCGGCCACCATAAAATATTATATAAGAATCTTAATAGAAAGAAGACAAGTTTACTGCCTACATGATAAACTAGTCACTATCAATACTTGGACCGATATCAGAATCATATGCAGCCCTTGCGCCACATAACATTTCGTTTGAAATCGCATAGAGTTTCCGCCGAATCAACGGCATGCGATATAATAATAACAAGTCGGACACAACGTACAGTCGCAGACGAGGTACCTACGCATTTTGAGTTGTGGGGGGCCAGATTGGATATCTTGCTCCAAGAGCACCTGCAGGCTACAGTATCCCCTACAGCCCCCAACCCACCATTACATGTTGATATCCTTCGCAAAAGCATCACGAGAACGTACTCGAGCACACATATGCTAAAAATGGGACAGTAACAGGGAGATTACCCTGGCGAGGTTGTACGGTATGCTATGTCCTCTGGGTTTGACGCCGATTACAAACAGTATAGAAGTATGTAATTAACTTAGGTATAGCGCTCAGTTCTAGAAAACGGTGCATTGTTCATAATGGCCCCGTAGCGTTGGACGCGATCCTGATCCTACAGATGCAAAGGAAATGATCGCCAGATGACCTGCAGAAACCTCCCAATTCGATCGTAATGCACACCATTACGTTGTCTTCTGCTCTATTCTTACCTTAGGTTGTTGGGTGCCCAGTAACAATAGGTAATTTAAAGGTTACCAAAAATGCATTTTAGGTCGGATGTATGCAGATGCCGTACGACTCGTCCGTGGAAGGAATGGAAGCTTCTAAGAATACGTACGCCTCTTGTTGATTGACAGGGGCATCTTGAGAATGCATGGCTTTACCCTATGTAATTGAATATCGAGCTGACATCATCCCCGGCCGGACGGGGCAAGCGCACGAATTGAATCTCGATGCATCTGGGTGTGGTCCGGCATTAGACGATTTGTCCACTCCACTTATATTGGTAGTTGCTTACTACGCGCAGCACGATGTCATTGATGAAGAAATGCGGATGAACATGATATGTTTGCCATGATTCGGCGACATGGTGCTTTTCCCCGACGCAGGAATGCCATCTACCTGGTACCAGCCTCCCTACTCACGCATGCTTAGTTCAGGAACATGTAAAGGCCAAGGACAATTAAACTTTTTGAATACTCGCTCTTCCGAGGCGCCCGTTTTAGTTGACATCACCTAGCTTGTAGTCCCCGGACGGGTCCCCAGATGCGAACTGGTTTCCTTCTCTCTGCTTTGCAAAACAGATCTGACTAATAAATCAATCCAAGGTCTGTCCTAGGGTCTGCTTGACTGTGCAGTAGTTAGTATTTAGAGGTGATTGTTCATGCGGACTGCTTGATTGACATTTGTCATAACCAATTGATACACTGCAGCCGTGCTACAAGACCTTTCTCGCCTCATCGCCCTCACAGCTATCCTTCTGAGGCCGTGATGCTAAAGACCTCGGACGTATCATGGTAGATCCTTTGACTCAAACTGACTTTCTCCTTCCGAATACTTGTCTCGCGGCGTGAGCTGCGGACAGGGTATTCGAGTGCGCCGAGCGGGAAGGCGGCGGCAATCGAAAGTCAGGGCCAGTGATTTTGCCTCGCCAAATCTTTAATTCTACCACGCCCGAGCCTCTTTAGCAACTCTATTACTTATAATCCTCGCCCCGGAAAACAGCAGCGGCAAGTAGCCATGGGTGGTGCTTCCACCTTTAACATATGACCGTTATACAGCCAGTTACAGCTTGTTGCTATAGTTAGGGTCAGGCTTACGTGGTTCGGGTTAGGGTTAGGCACTGGGTATACGGGTGTCCGTCGAGAGTCCCTTATTCAGGCATATGGCTTCATATTTGCTGTCGTACTGGTGTTCTCGGTGGTGATGGTGTTATGGCAGTTGTACCTGCCCTGCGCTCGTCAGTATTCGGGCGAGATAAGAATTGCAGGTGGGGTTGCCAGAAGGGGCTTAGGTGTGGTGGATTTGAATTATGGGTAAGGTGGATAATTGGCTAGCAAAAGCCTGGATACTTCCCCTGCTGGCACGTGTCCACCACGAACTAAAATGAACGTACATCCACCCATCCCTGCGAGTTCTAGCCCCTTACCTACCACCCGGTTACACTAGTTTACCATGGGGTCCTCCTTGCACACCCATCGGAAAACAGCCTGAGCGAACTTGCATCAGAAGATCTTTCCCCGGCCGCACGGGGCGACAGAAGCTGCATATGGATCGGCCAATAGGACTCGTACACTACCAGCCGATTGCAGCTACCATTCCATCACCGGGGTGGCCGGATTTGCGCCGCCTAAATACGCCAGAATGACACCCCCCTTTCCTCCGCCTTGCGGTTCCATGTCCGCTGAGGAGAAAATTGAAATCCCAAAGGATGTGGTGTGACACCCCCGTACTGCTTCAGAACAGCCTCCCTATTCCGATGCAACTATTTGCAAAAAAAAAAAAAAAAAAAAAAAAAAATTTGGTAGAAAATCAGCCAAAGCCCTTAAGAAGAAGCCATTGATATTATGAAGCTAATTATTTATCAACCTATTAAATAACATATATTCTTAAGTCGGGGGATTTATAATGTCTTATCCATTAATATCATTTTGCTGAGGGTTTGAAGGGGGTAAGAGTAAAGTGTGACAATCATTTGCCCTCGACCTGCGAGCCTATCTCCCAGTTTATCTTGTCCGGCTGACTGGCTATGCAGTAGGTAGGTATTAAACAATATAATGCTGTCACTGATGTACCACCTAGAATCCAGGCATGCATATTCAGGGGAAGAGCGGTTAACAGCACGGGGCCGGCTGCTCTGCGGAGCGAGAGATGAATACTTATTGACTAGAGAGTTTTCAATATCAAGGGCCTGAGTGTTCTTATTATCAATATTATTCCGACGTCCTACAAACCCGGGGAGCCGGATCAGGCTGACGACATGGCGCATACAAGTACGCCCCATAGCATCACAGAATCTGGCAAAACCGTCTCAAATGTGTTAGCCTGCCGCTGTCGCCAACAAAACAAACATACAACTTTCTGGCACCCTGTTTTATTTCCCCTGGGGAACCGAGGCTCTTTTAAGCCGTGACATTGTCCGATCTCCATGCCGTACTTCCCAAGAAGGCAATCGAACCGAGACGTGGGTAGATACCGTGAATCCTGTTGCGTGGAAATAGACTTGTTTCACATCGGACGGTGCGGCCACCATGCGCTACCCGAGGTGGAAGTTACAGGTCGCGTTGGTTCGATTTCTGATCGCGCTAGTTTTGTACTCCCTGTCGGTCACTTCCAATTTCATCTGCTGGCGAGATGACGCGCCTAGCTCCAATTACCTGCATGTAGCATTTTGCGCAGCGCCAGCAATCACAGCATGGACATATATACATACCTTATTAATCCTCACAATAAACTTGATGCCAGGCCGTGATCAAAAATATTTGGCACGCTTTTGGTTAGTGGGTCCTAAGGCAATGTGTCAACTATGTGAATGCGAATGGATAAGGAATGTATGTTGGCCATTCCCTCAGGGCCTGGAGCCCGCCCAGCTGATGGTGCATGTGATACGTACCGGGTTCGCAGGGTTCATACCATAGCGCACCCGCGTGAACGGGTCGTCCCCTGTCCCGGTTTTCCTAACTCCCCTATCAGATTGTTGTTGGGGCGAGAGCGCATGGAGGGGGTGCAAGGGCGCTAGGCGTGTAATTAGAGGGGCGCCCCGGAGCTTTTCACAGAAGCTCGCAATGAAGGTACATCAGCAAATCCATGAAGCGCTCAGTGACAATAAACCTCCCTCTCTGATGAACTCCCAGGCATTATACGTAATGATGACCATAATATTTCTACCCAGCCCAGCAGACCTAGGTAGAAGAGGAACATTGACTATGTGCGTTCTGCTGCTCACCGAGCACTACCAGGTCCTATCGGGCCCACCCTGATCCAGTATCGCGCCGCACACGGTTAATGGATTCGAGCCGATTCGTGAGTACCTAAGTACAGGCGCCAAGATGGATACGAACAAAGTTGCGAAGCGAGGGCATTCCCAGCGCTCAGACAAATCAATGGATTGCCTGTGCAAAGGCTTGGCTGCTGCGAGGCTGACCCGTTGGAAACGACATGGAAGTGCCCTGTGGATATTGCGGCAGCAGCCAACGCAAATCAAGAAGCCAATCATCGACTGAATGACCAACGGCATCGGAAAGCCGCCGCTGACTTTTCGGCTGGCGGATCGTGCACCAACAGTCGCCGTGAATCCCGCAAGTGGCGGATCGAAGGTATCAGTGTCAACTACTAACAATATCCACTGATACAAGTTATAATATACACCAGTTTAAGCTTTATCCGGCGACAGTTCAACGGGGGCTTCAGACCGCCAGGCATACCCCGAAGCCACCCCTTTATGCCTGGTAATGGACATATCTGCACAGAGCGTATCAACTAAGAACGTCTAAAGAAGGCGGAGCAGCCCATGAAAGAAAACCGTTGCTTCTAGACGGCAGCAGTTATTAGGCCTTGCGCTTGTTCTTGGTAGATGAAGTTTCGTGACGAAACCCTCGGAGGTACCATCCTTAGTTAAGTGAGACTCGCTACTAGAAAAATTAGATTAACTTAACACCTTGCTCCCGTGCGTCTGTCGCGAGCAAGCGAGGTAAAGCTCCTTACAGCTCGGCCGCCATGTACGACCAGGAACCTCTCCAACCGTGTGTGCTTCCCGAGACCTTACGCCCTTTGTCATCGACAATACGCACTGCGCCTGGATGCTATGTTTTCTCTTTTGATTTCATGACCGAGTTTGCACGCACACACACGCGCGCCCGCGCCCTCTTCACCTTTTCCGCGCCAGCCACGCCTGAACAAGGATTATTGTTAGTATTACTCACCTGTTAGTCATTGAACGATTTTATCTTAATATACATACCTGGGCCATGTAGGCGTTCCTCTTGAGCTCACGCTCGTCGAAGCCATACGCGGCGTACTGGCTGCGGACCTTGGCGAGCCCGTTCGCCGCGTCAGGCGCGGTCAGCGCGCCGCAGGTATCCGCGAGGTCCTCGAACTCGAACCCGATGGCCTCGGACACGGCGACAATCTCGTCGAGGGAGAGCTGCACGAACGGCCCTGTCCCGTACAGCAAGGGCCCGAAGTTGATCCAGTAACCTCCTTTTCTGAGCAGCTGGTGGATGGTCTCCAGGTAACTTATCAGGTTCCGCGCCGTGTCGATGAAGAAGTGCGTCACGACGACGTCGTATTGCCCTTTCGCCCCCAAGAACACCTGCGTGAAATCGCCCTCTACCATGAGAACCTTGGACGCGTCGAAGATTTTGTTTGGTACGGTGACTGCGCGCATCAGGTTGGATGTTGTGGCATGATGCGACAGCCCGTCTATAAATGGATGAAACTCAATGTTGTTGGGCGCCGGGTTGGCTTCCAGATAGCGGTAGACAGCGAGCATATAGGTTGACCATTCATTCTGAGTTACTTCGAATTCTGTACGTCCCTCAGTTAGAACTTTGGTCGAGCAAGACCTTCTGTGCACTTTACGAACCTCCAAGATTGGCTACTTCGTATCCAAGAGCTCCTAGTCCAGCTCCGGGAAGGAGGACCTTTTGAACAGGAAGATCCGGTTTTTCGGTTGAATTATTGAGGGAAAGGGTCCTCAGTGTCTCCAAGATACAGGGGAAAGCTGCGTCTCGTTCGTGTGTCCCTTCGCTGGCCCAGTCGCGCACGTAATGCTTCAGCGACTGGAGCACGCTGGTTCGATCGGGAGACCGTCCGGCCTCCTCCTCCCCTCGGATGAAGTCGTTTAGCTCATTTTCCTCGATACCATAGAACTGCATCGCGTGCTTGACTATGGCACCACACACGATGGCATTTCGGTCTATGAGGTGCTCGATGTTGTTCAGCTTCTGGCGGTAGCCGACTGCTGCCTCCAAGGTCTGGCTATGTGTATGAGCCATTAAAGTAGCAATTCAACCAAAGCGGAAATGTTAGATACTCACGGCTTTCTGCTGCTTGGTCACCTTCTTGTACAAGTCACGCCAGCGGTTCACCTCGGCATAGCTGAAGTCGCGGTACCTGCCGAACCCCCATAAGGCCTTCAGTAGGCGCCACCGGGGATGATGCACGTTCCAATTGCCGCTCTTCTTGTCCAGCCTCCCGAGCAAGTGCTCCTTCTCCTCGCGGTGGCGGTAGGTCGACGGCTCCGTCCCGACAACCCCTAGGATATCCGCCTCAATATCGAGGGCACCGCCTGCCAGGTTATACTCGACTCCTACTATACATTAGTCAACAATCAATGCAATCCCAGTTTCAGCACTTACCTACCTTGATCATCTCGGTACAATTGCGGCCGAGTACCGTCCCCGGCTTGGTTCGAAGCGACTACTAATAGGGGGTGCACCAGCAGCCCCATCCAGGCAAGGCAAATACGCATTTTTGGTAAACCGTACCAAGTTGGTAGTTGTAAACTGTATGGGTATTTCGCAAATACCGGAACAGGCAAAGAAACATGTGTACTTGGTGTTTTTCTTCTCAGACACATCCTGGATACATGGCATGGAGGTGCACAGGTAGGTTCCCGCAGGCGTGAGTACCTTGATGGACAGCTAGCCAATTGCGCGAAAATTCAGGTCTATGAGGATGGGCTTTTGGGACCTACATCCAACCGACTTCAAGGATTTTCATTTGGTCTACGTTATTAACAGTTCGAACATTATACTTGTCAAAGCGTAGACTTGAGGCTAGCCGAGATCTAGCATCGCGGCAATAAAGCTTGTGTCTATTTACACTTGGCTGTTGGGGATAGTTCCAACAGCTACTGCAATTCATTCAACAAGATGGACATGCACAGGATCATTCGTCTCCGCCTGGGTCTCTTCAGTCTCGATATAGTAGACAAGGGTCATTTTGTCGGAGAGCGAGCAAGGTACCGAACATGCACCCAAGCATCACGGAGTGTAAACCGGATACCGCATGGGCTTCAAGGGGTCTCCTTTCACAACCCGACTCAATACTTTCGAGTACAAGTACGTGCGGCTGCGAGCGAGATACAACAACGGGAGGCCGTTGACCGCCCGTTCTATGGGACACCGTCTAATCGGCCGGGAGGTGAAGGCGGCTGGCTCTCCGACAGCTTACTATGCATTTTATTTGCTGCGCGGGGACCGTAGCATCGCCTCCAGGTCACTGAGGGGAGCGTGACCCTGATATGCGGCTGTCGTGGTAACCGCCACCCCACGCATATACTCGCGTCCGGCGCGTCCGACACCCAACCCTTTCTGTCAACATTTCACGTTTCAAGTTATTTCTGGATATGTCACATGTGCTACTTGACACCAGGTAGACTCTTGCCCTTAGTTTTCGGAATGTCATTCCCTATTACATCACTATGAGGACTCAAGGTTGGCCTGCTCCCGTATCATACGACCTGTTCGCCTGCGAGGTTACGTTGGTCTGTTTGCCCCCAGGGTTGCGGGATTCATCGAGAAACTGCATATGCAGAGCACTATGCGCCCCTTACAGCACGGGTTACTCGAGACGTATGAAGGTCCCTGATCTATCTAGCAACCTTCTTGAGAAGCCGAATCTTTCTCGCTACCAGATCGATTATTTGTTAAGTGTTTCGTCAGTGTACTGTTGAGGCTTGTGGCAGTGTTGAGAAGACATCTCCTCCCCCTGTAAGCGTATGTTGCCATATATATTAGACAAGACTGCGAGAGGGGCTGGAGGATCATATATGACGTAAGGTCTTATATCAGAACGTTGGTGGTTCGATCGGAAATGCCGAAGAGTCAATGAGACTCAGCTCCATCAACCCGCCTTGAGCCCTAACGAGAGTATGGGGAGTCAATAAGCCTGGGGTTGCGATTATCGTTTTCTTCATAAACCACAATGCTTACTATCTCGGTGGAGGCAATCTTTGCAACGTAATAGCGAGGCTCCGTCTAATTTACACTCGTTGAACATACGGTGGCAAAAGGCCTTGATTTTACAGTCGGCATTGGCGGGCACAGATTCGCCGTCGGGTTGGAACATAAGAGTGAGCATATAATCCAGGGCCGCACAGGGAATCTGAACGAAGGCCTTGACTCCTTAGCCTAGCCCAAGTAAAGGAAGCAAGCCTTGTCGCTTACACTAGGGACGCCTGACACGGGATTCAACCGCTCAAGAATCCTCTTTGCGCATTCCGAGCAAGCTCGCTGCTGTATGCATCCAGCTTGACGGCAACGAGCACGCATTCGATGGCACCTTTGCTGCCTCTCGAGCCTTGAACCTTGAGTCTCCACTGTCCGGTGCGGACTGTCCATTCATCGGCGGGGTCTATCGGGTCAATTCTCCTCCGCTTTCTTGGTGGGCCGGGATATATGCCGCTCGTGTTCGACAATGGCGACTCCTGTTCTCCAGCATCTCCTACCACCGTGGAGTCGGGCATCGTCGTGGCCGTCTCATGGCTATCCGCGCGATAACTGTACGTTTTACCATCGAGTATGATATGGGTTTCGGGTTCTATCATGATTCGAACTAGATCCTCGCTCAAAGGGGTATTTCCCGGGGATGCGGGTTGACTACCCGCGCCCCCGGCACCCATGAGAAGCCCTAGGGGTTGTGTCGTTGGCGGTAGTTTAAGCTTCGTGGCAACAACCTCAAAGAGCCTCGAGATTCGCTGCTTGATCTGCCCGAAAAATTCGGCGCGCATGGCGTTCACATGCACCTTCGTGCTCTCTCCTCCAATTTCAAGGACGAGTTCAAATGGGTTACTATCCTCGTACGGTCTCATATAGTTCACCCAGGCTGAGAAGGGCTCTCGAGGGTTTGTACCCGTTGAGGGGTCACTGACAATAGATATGCCGGATTTTAGAATGTCCTCAAGTCTCAGGAGAATTTCACTCCGACCCCGAGCCTGGTTGTAGCTGATACTGTGCGGGATAAGCTTCTGTTCAAGGCCCTTGAAGTTGAAGTAGCGGCAATCGCGCAGGAGCGCTGCCCGGTGCTCCTCATCCCTGATATGGATGGGATAGCCACGTAAGAGATGTAATATCTCATAAAAGACTTCAGCGGAGCGGTTGGGCGCGGAAGGGGGCATGATGGACGGCGGGCGAATCAGGTGCTCGCGGTCGAGGCCCGGGAAGAGATCTTTGGGTGATGAAAAGAAGACAGCAAAGCCTAAAGAAAAGAAGTTAGGTGTATTACCAGGGGCGTTGAAGAGGTCACGTGGAATCTGAAACTCTCGATGCCCGATAGACATGAAAATAGGTTCTTCGTAGAGCTGGGACATGAGCTTGGGTAGCGTATAGAATTGGGCGTCAGCGAATAGGCGAACGAAGTGCTCGGCATTGCGCGGCGAAACACGATAGCCCTGCAGGTGGAGAGATATGTCTTTGAAGGTGACGGGATCTCTATCAATGTAGAGAGTCCGAATGGCAGTTGATAGGTCCTCGCCATTCTCCTCGGCCCTCTTGATTTGACAAAGGAAATATTGCGAGAAGTAAGACGGAGCTGAGTATGTGTCAGCAAGGGGGCCTAATTTGTCAACGGGTAATTTCAAGGATGATGGTCTTGAAAGCGCTGTGGCAAGCGCCGCACGTGGGTGGAATCCAGCAGCATGCGCGACACCTTGACAAAGAGGAGGACGATGGTTTGGATACAGACCGTCAGATGAGATAGAAGCCCCAGATAGTTTGAACAGTTCGGAGCCGATCTGGATAGGAAACACGCGCTCATGTGGTAAGATCTTGGGGATCTTGGAGATGAGTTGAGGGACCGAAGGCGGAGGGAAGCCCCTCTGGGCGTCACTCGAAGCCGGAGTACTCATTGCTGACGATGCGACGGCTCTCAGCAAGGAAGATATACATCTCCACTAGACCAGATGACTAGCGCGCGGCACGTTATAGTACCGCATCAATGACGCAGATATTTGTAGCAGCCAGTTCAATCTGGTACGGCTGAAAGAAGATCGATGACTTATGTAAGTGAAGAGAGAATTCAATTGGGAAGTTCTGCTGCAAGCCTGCACCTGAATCGCCGGGGACAGAAAACCCAATCAGTCATTCGCTCAATGAGGTTAGCTGCCGCTGGCTAAGCAACTGCTCTAGTACGCTAACCATGAATAATATGGGTGGCTAAGGCAAAGGCAGGGGTCCGAATCCTGATTTGGCCTTCAGCAGCTCTACAGTGGGCCCTTATGCTTTCTCCTATTCATAATTCAGGAGTTATAGTATTTGGGAGTAGGGAAATCGAGCTTGTATAACAAGCCCATCCATGAGTAGCATATATTTTCTAATGTTATTTACGGAGAGTTAAGTATCCATAGCTGATTAAATTTTGGCTTCGCGGCAACCTGACACGCATGCGCTAAACAAGTGGATTTTCCTTGGAATATAGGAAGACAGCTGAGCTCTGATTATATTTATCGTCGTCTCGTTATGGAGCTAATGTCATCTCTTGGTTCGTCCAGTTCAGCCTTGGTTGTAAAGATACCTAAGCGGTTTCTATCATGGTACGCCAAAGAATCCGTAAAAAGCACTCTGATTGCTGTACACTCGCTTGGAATGCCCCGAGCTTGCTTAACATACAGTTCCCAGCTTGCCATACTCAAGCTTCCGCTCCCCAGTATATCATTCTCCAACCAGAAAGTGATATGCGTCGTGGGTATGCATCATGGAAGGCTCTGGAATGAGGTGATTTGTCTGTAACGAGGCTCTAGGTTTAATAGCTGGTTAACCAGCCCAGCCGACACACGTGGTCCTTCGTAGTAATTACTCCTAGCTAACTCTGTACGTAGCTCTGAGTACGTATGCAGCTGTAAGCAACTAGTTCATCGCTACTACAGTGATCAATCGCCAGTCTTTTGCCTGTTGGCGTAATGGTGCGGGGCGCAGCCATAACAATTAAAGAATGGTACTTGGGCATCGCGTGGTTCGCTCTTGACCTTAGTACTAGTATCATGCTCTAGATCGCCAGCACGGAGGTGGCTATAGCAGTTTTGCAGGTCGTGGCTGCTATTATTCTCAATTTTAACCTCGGTCTTTCGGAGTTAAGTCATTTTGGACTAAACGTGAAAGACCTAAGGGGGAAATATGGCTAGGCGCTAAGTACGTGTCTCTACTTTAAGGAGAATGGAATGACGAGTAGGTGTTTAAAGCACGTTACAACCCGACTGCTCGATAAGATTCTGCTTTTGGAGCAAAATAAGATCAGTATCCCCACTGCCACACCAGCACTCTAATCACAGCATTGTACTAAGTAAGTTATGAGAGATGGGCATAATGCATTAGTATACGTCTTGTAAATTACTACTGCTGTGGATTGTACGATAAGCTGCAAAAGGTTCCTGAGAGTAGAAATAAAACTTAGCTTTGCCGCCACTCATTAAGGAGAAGTTGTTGCTCATCGAATACGCACTGGGCGTTTCTTCTCGTGGTGAATCTTCTCATCTATGCAAACCCCTATAATCCTGTACTTGTCGATGATATGGTTTCTGCATATGAGCAAGTTCCCGGAGCCTCCAGTTGGCACGTAGCCATAGTTTCTCATTCCGTCCATAATGCCGTGCCTGAAATCCTCTCTTACGAGAGCCCTGCCACTGGGCCACGGTAGTTTGGGAAGTACGATCCTGTCGGTTTTTGTGCTCCTGCAGCTGGAGGCATAAGACTTGTGGGCGTTGACGTCGCCGGCGAATGCTACCAGGTTAAAGGTCTTGCCTACGTCCCCGACCTGCACCAACCCGACTCCATCTTTCAGAGTTATTCGATCATCTTTGTCCACGGTTGCGTAGGCGTCGCCGAGGAAACTATCCTGCACCGCGGATATGGCTTCGAATATGAACGGGAATGGAGCGACTATCGTGCACCCGCAATTGATGCGGACTTCGCAGGATATTCTCGCCGTACTTTCGTTCGCCAACCGGGATCCACAGCGGGCTATGTCTATGTCTACCATCATGTAGTTCATTGACCTGTTGTGGGTCCTAAGAAACCACTGGTTTGGGTTTTCCCACATGGTGCCGCTCACGCATCTGTCGATCCAAGAAGTCGGTTTCGCGATGGGGTCGCTGACGGTCCAATATGGCTGGAACTTGTCAAGCAACCTCCTCCTATACTTAACAACGTCGTAGCCAGGGTCCATAATGGCTCCCAAGATCGTCGCACATCGCACCAACATCCTGCCTGTCTCGTCCTTGATCACATTCATGGGTTGATCGTAGGTGGGTATCCGCTTGCTACTGAACATGCCGGTTTTGACTGACTTCCCGCAGTTGCAGCCCTTGAAGTAGAACGGGAAACCTTTTTCCTGCTTGCTGAGCCGGATCTTCATGTACTTTCGCGGGACTCCTTTGATCTTAGTCTTGGCCGTGGCCTTCGCATGGCCCTTTGACTTCAGCCTTCCAAGGTTGACAACCCCCGCGAAGCAATCGGTGGTCATAACCCCGCTGTAGTTTTCTACCACTGGTATCCAATCCCACTCCCCCCTCTCTCGGCTGCTTATTGCGAGCTTAGTCCACGCTCTCCCTGTCTTGTTGGATAGCTGCTTGAAGAAGTTGAACGAGATTCTGTCCAGATTGTCTCCGGATAAGTCCCTCTTCACCTCCTCCGGCGAGAACAGACCGCTGAAGATGCCTAGGAGCCCCCTGAATATGTCCGCCTTTTCTCTGCACTGCCGCGGCGTAAGGGAAACGGCCGAGAATATGTTGCTTATTCCTTTGTAGTTCTCGCGCCACCACCACGGACCTCCACTTACGATGTCGGTTCTTGCTCCACCAATCCCTCTAACCTGCAGCCGCAAGCTATCGAGGACCTCCTTATCCTCCGCTATTATCCTCAGAATCGCGTTGACCGATGCGGTATTCACGCGTCTGCAGCCATGTATCCAATCGAATAGCTTGTAGGCCTTGTCCTGGGAGTCTCTGGCTAGGTCCATCCAGGTATCGAGCTCCCCTATACGATCTATGCGCTCGGGATTTATTGCCCATAGGGTTATATTTTTCCCGAGGATCATTTCCTGGAACGTCCACATTCTGGTGAAGTACTGGTTCTCGAACAGCGACTTGACGTGGTAGATGGACGTCGCGTAGCAGTTAAGCACGCCCATGTCGACGCCGGCGGACCTCACAACCGTCTTCGGCACGCGGAAAGCCCAGTCATCGCTGTCCCGCCACTTGAACAGGCGGTTGGTCAAGTTCTCAGTCAACCTAGCCTCCGAGGCGAGCGCCGCCCCGTGAACGTGCCTAAGTATGTGGTCGATGAACTTCAGGTCGTCCACGATATCCTGCGGATTCCACACCTGCGGTATATCGAGGAGGATGTGGCACATACGAGCGCCCTTGTAATACTCGAACATCTTGGCTATCTCAACGGCCTTCTCATCCTCGTCTTCCTGGTTTAAGCATACGCAATCACACCACAGATACTTTGCGCCGGAGCTGATCATCAGCCTCTTTATGTCCCCTAACTTCTTTGGGTGTATGGGCACGTTCCAGGTTACTCCAGGTATTCCGGGCATGTATGGGTCAACCAGGTCGCCCCAGGTGTAGGAGATAATGTCGAAGTACTTCACCCCGTCAGGGCGAGGATCGAAAACGAAGAATTCCCCATCGACGTAGCCGAGGAGCCTTGAAGGGAGGACGGTCGCCATGGCGGAGATTGTATTGTCGCTAGGGTTGATGTCGCAAGTTCACCGAAAGGCGAAAAGGGAGATTTTGTGGGAAAGCTTGCAGAAATACTCTCGCAGCAAGCGCTTTCACCAGACTTTGCTACCTCTCACTTTTGGGGGTGTTGAATCTAGGACTCAGCAGCTGAACAACAGTCAAGCTTTAATTTAGTTATATTAGCGACTGGTGGAAATTACTCTCAGCCGTACCTGGGACTGTTCATTTCCAGGCACAGCTGCATTTACTAGCATTTGCGAAGGTCGCGGTAGTTTCCATAGCTTGTGAGGACCTTTTAAGGTCAACATGATAGTATATCTTTTTTTAGTTGCAAATGCTACAGTAGCGTTGTCAGGGTCTTAATAGGGGGTATACTGATGGCGCCCGTGCCATCTCTATAAATGATCGCCGATTTCCGCCTCCCTGATTGGCCTCAGCTATATTGCATGATCCCTTAATCCCTAATGGCAGGTGCCAAGAGTACGGCTGGCATGAATATTGCCGCACTACGAGAAGGCGGCGACGCCACAACCATCACTCTCGCCAATAAGACCGGATGCGGCTGAGGATTGGCGGCTAGTGAGATATGACGAGACCTGGGAAAATCGTGAGGAGCTCTCCTAGTGGTTGGCAGTGAGTCCTTGGATAGAGTTTTCCACAGTGGCCACGAAGAGAGATACTGACCGGACAGGAGTTTGCTGAGACTATCGTTCGTGGGGCAGTAGCCCCCAACCAGGGAGCTCTGCCTATAAGCGCGCAGATCGCATGCACTGATGTATGTTTCAGTTTAACCTCGGACCCCACATAATGAATGACCCCCAACCGTGAGGGGCTGCATACACATTACCTCAGCTAGTTCAGGCCTCCCTGGCTCGTTCTCGATGCCCTCGGAACGTAATGAGCTTGCGGACGGAGTGAGAGGGTTATTGTGTCGAAAATCCTATTTCCTTAGAACCGATTTCCGCATTTGGATGTTGGCATGTCCCAAGTAGGAAGGTTTTGGCAACACTTGCCGTAACATTACCCCTACCTGTATGTCCCAAATAGGAAAAATAGGAAAGTAAAGCTATAACTCACAGGGGTATTTGTTGTTAGTTAACGCCACCCCCTACAAGATTCCTTAAATAGCTAGGAAGTATACTCCCATATAGTTTCTACATAAAAATACTTCCGCTAATTTCTTTATTATTTCTTACCATTTTTAAAGTAACGTTTTATCTTATCTTATTATGTTAAATTTAAAGAAATTAGGAAATCTTTAGGTATAGCGTATTAGGCCTTAAATATCGCCATATATAATTATTCCTCTGTTAAGATTTGCAAATTATAATTTTTTTTAAATACGACTTTATTTAAATTTATATATTTTCGATAAAATTTAAATTAGGGTTATTAAAAAGTGATTCGAAAATATATATCTTAAAGGCGTTGAATTTTTCGAAAATACGATTTGCTTAATAGATTAGGTTACCGTTATAAACGTAAATAAGTATATTGAAAAACGATTTATGAATTCTTTAATTATAGAAAATATTACCGTATTATATTTTTTATAATAATATAATTTTAGCCTTTAGGTTATATATAATAAAGTTTTTTATATTTTTTTCGAAAGTATTCCCAAAATATTTAAAAGTATCCGGATTTTCGACATCGTAAATAGTTAGTTATTAACGGTAGTAAGGTTAGATAATTACGTAATATTTGTTAAATTATATTAAATTTCGTTTTAATATATTTTTTCGCGTAAATTAAGTTTAGAGTTATTTTTTACATAATTAGGTTTTATATGTTTTATTTTTAGCGCTTAAAAAAACCTTTTATAGTTTTAATTTTTCGATAAAGTTGTAATTTTAAAAAAGTACAATAAATAATATTTTCCTTATATTATTTAAGGTTAAAAACGAAATACCGAAAGTTACCCTAAGGGATCCGACGATAAAGTTAATATTTAAAAAAAAATAATAAAGTTTTCGCATTATTATCGGTAATAAAAGTTTTCATTTTTGTTTCAGATTTGTACGAATAGGCGTTAACAGCGTATTTAACGTTTATTGAACCTGCCGGTAAGTTTTTTGCGTTATTTTTACGAACTTTAGATACGTTAAGTTTAGGAAATGTTTTTTTAGTATTTAAATTTTATATTTTTCGTTTTTTGTAAGATTTATATAAAGGCGTTACCGTAAAGCTTTCGGGCCTTAGATAATATTAGGATCGCGTTTTTAAAAAAGTTTTCAAAAAAGGGGACCGATAATTCGGGGTCGCTTTTGGCGCTGTTAAAGCCGTTTAGTAACTTTAATTAATAACGACGTTTTCCGAAGGCGTTATTTTTTAATATATCGAAGCTAGGTTTTTAGGTTTATATTAGATATTACGAAAAGGCCTTATTTCGAAGTAAATATATGTTATAACATAACTGGACGGACCTCGGAAGACGGCCTCTTGGCAGGACTGTAAAACAGGACCCAAATGGGTTAAGTTACGTGATATGGATTTATAGAGATTTAATAAATTTATTTAAAGTTACGATATAGATTTATAAAGATTTAATGAATTTATTTAAAGTTACGATATAGATTTATAAGGATTTAATAAATTTATTTAAAGTTATAATATTTATATATGTTATTTGTTTATCATAATTAGATAGTAATAGCTTGTAATATAATTTCGTTACTTTAGATACTTTTGGTATTACGAAACGTAATTAAGTTATTCTAATGCTTAATTTCTTATAGTACTTTGTTAATATAAACTCGTCGACTTAGGTTAATAATAAGTTAATTAGCTTAACCGTTATACGTTGTAAGCTTTTATTTAATAATATCGTTAAATTTTAAGTAATATTCGATAATATATTTATTAGTAAATAGCCCGTTTATAAGGTTCTTGAAAATAATAATATAAATTTAGATGAGGAAAAGTAATTATTTTTTTATAACAAAAAAAGAAGTTTTTCGACGTTTGGACCTTATAAATTAACGGATTGGTTAATTCGAACGAGATAATTCGGAGTTTATTATTATATTTTAGGTTACCCGGGTATTTCTTAAGTAAATGCGATAAACGCCTGGTAAAGGACTTATTAATAAGGGATAATCCGTTTAAATAATACCTAATAAGGAATTAAGAAAAGTGTTAAAATTTTTCAACCCGAATTTTTTGATAAAACGTTTATTAAATTATAATTGTTTTTTACTTAATACCGATTTTATTTTAGGTATTTTTTAATATGTCTAGTTACGCTGATTTTATAAATTGAATTTATTGCTAGACGATTTTTAAGTTACGCCGTTACCTGGTTCGAATTTGCCATAAAAAATATATTACGGTATTTTTTGAATAGTAAAATCCAGAAGTAGTATAGGTTTATAATGATTACAAAAAGTTCGAATAAGTATTTTTGAAAGTTTTTGGAATGGTAAACGAAAAAATAAAGGTAGAAATTAAGACTTAATAATTACAACCAAAAAAAATTTACCTTTAGTTATGGCAGCGAATTAATTTAACTTTTTTCGAAACTTAATTAGGGGTAAAAAGGGCTAATAGTTCGATTATTCGACGGCCTAAAAAAATTTAAAAAAAGTTATTTAAGAAGGATTAACCGAAGTATTTAACCGATTATATCGTAATGGTAATAAAAATCGATAATCGATAGTACGCCTAACAAATTCGTAACGCCAAAAAGAAATACGATAATAAAATACGTTATAACGTTAATATTAGCGTACCCCGACGACAAAATATATTATATAAAATTAAATCTGGACTTATGGAAATTGGTACCATTTAACGATAAAATACGCGGCATATTAAATGTTAGAATTATAGCAAAACGGGCCATAAAGCATTTTAATGTAAATTATTTAAGAATCCTTAACAAGATAAACCATGGACCTTAGTGCTTACGGGACAACCGTCGAATAGTAAAAAAAAAAAAGAACTTTTGTTATAATACGATAAAAAGGAAATTTTGTAAAATATATATAACTAGTTTCGCGAATATAATAAAAGAAAAAATAATAACGATTATTTTAAACCATAAAAAATAGTTATAGGAATATTAAGGATAAACGGAAAATATTTATCCCGGCGTTTTAGATAAATATAAATGAAAATATATTTTTTATTACTAATAATAATAGTACCTAAACTATAAAGTATAAAAGCGTTTTATTTATAAACGTATTATACGTATAGCAAAAAAAGGCTTCGATTTTTTAATCGAACTAGTAAAAATAAACAAAATAAGTAATAATATCGTTATTTACGTATTATTAATTTTTTAAAAAAAAATCGATTAAAAGGCAACCTTATATAACTGGCCCCCGGAAAAACGATATCTACAGAAAAACTGTTTTTGTTATTTTAAATAATATAACCATTAAACGGAACAAAAATTGGTTCGAAATATAATTGCAAAACATTACTAACAAATTATTTCGGAATTGTAAATGTAAATCGTTTATATTACCGATTTTGATAAACGACGAATGCTTAAAAATAATATAAAGTAATATTTTAATTTGGAAAATTTTATCATAAAATACGTTAGTAAAGAATTATTTAAAGTACAAAAGAATTACTTTAAAAATTTCGAAATATAAATATAACAATAACGTAATTATATATAACAACTTGGACAATAAATTAGATAATTACAAAAAGATATGGAATTATAATAACGATACGTATAGCAATTATAGTAAGAAACCGAACGATTATAACTATAAAAGCAAGACTTAAAAAATAAAAGCCACCTATAAAAAAGCCGTAAAATAGCAAAACCTAAAAAAGCGAATAAAAGCTTTTAAAAAGGGTTTTAATAATAATAAGAAATAATAACGACCTTATTATTTTAAGGATACGAATAAGGATATATTAGTATATCGCTGTAATAAATAGCGGAGTTTTGAGAAGTAACTATATTACGTTTAAAGTAATTAACTAACTTAGATTACTATAAAGATATAAAAAAAACCCTTATATTACGAATATCGCCAAAAGTTAACTTTTTTTATAATAATAAAAATTATACGTAAGATTAATTATTTTAATACTTTTACCTTAGGAAAGTATATAATTATTAATTTCAATATTATGCCGTTAAAAAAGTACGACATAATCTTAAAAATAATATGGTTACGCCAGTATAACCCCTTAATTAATTAAGTAACTAGCCAGATAAAATTCGTTTTATAACCTAATAACGAATATAATAAAAAGCGACAAAAATCTTAACACTCAATTAAAAATAACGATAAATATCAGTATAAAGATATAATAAAAACTTTATTACCTATAAAAATACAATTAAAAAAAACGAATATCATAAATAAATACGACGTATTATTATTACCATTAAAACAAAATTACAACAATTAAATAACGATTTACAACGACCATAACCCCAAAAATTAAAAAAATTAACTAATATACTACCGTAATACCATAAATATTAACGATTTTTTTAAAAAAAGCATCCATTAAGTTCTATCCCATTTACAACCTTAACGAAATAAAATTATATACAATTAAAAAATATGTAAAAGATTAACTTAAAAAAATGGATCCGACTATTTAAATTACTAGCTAGTTATCTTATATTCTTCGTACCAAAAAAATAGAAAATTATAACTAATTATAGATTATAAACAACTTAATAATATTACTATTAAAAATCAAATACTATTACCTTTTATCAATAAAAAATCGCTTCCATAAAACTTAATAATTTATTATTTTTAATTTTAAAAACGGATACAACTTAATTTAAATTAAAAAAAGTCACCAATAAAAAATAATATTTCGAACTAAATATAACTTTTACGAATATCTTATTACCTTCATAAAACTTACCAACGCGCTTACTACCTTTTAATATATAATTAACTATATTCTTAAGAAACACCTTAATATTTTATAATATATTATCTTAACAACATTTTTATCTTCTTAAAAACTAAAAAGTAATACGAAAAACATATTCATAAAATATTACAATTACTCCAAAACGCTAACCTACTAATTAATACAGAAAAAAGTTAATTCCATATATAAAAAATAAAATACCTAAACTATATCATTACTTCCGAATACATCAAAATAAACTCTAAAAAAATTACTACAATACAAAACTAAGCAACGTCTATAACAATTAAAAAAATACAAACCTTCTTTAAATTCGCTAATTACTATCGAAGATTTATTAAGAATTTCAGCCAAATAACAATACCCCTAAATAAACTTACTTAAAAATTTAAATAAACGCTAAAAATAAAAAAAAAACCTTTTAATAAATTAAAAAAAGTAATTATAAGCTAATCCATATTAATCATATACAACCTAAATCGCCTAATTAAGTTAAAAACTAAAATGTTAAACTATGCTTTAAATACAATAATCGGATAACGAAATAATTAAAAAATATTATATCCTATTATTTTCTTCTCTTACAAATTGTATAAACTCGAATTACGATATATTATCACCGATAAAAAATTTTTAGCCATCGTTAAAACATTTCGCGAATTTAAATACTTTCTTAAAAGCGACTAACATCAAATTAAAATCTATACGGATTATAAAAACCTTACCCAATTCATTATAACTAAAAAACTTACAATACGACAATTTCGCTATATAAAAAAACTAACGGAATATAATTTCGTTATCATATACAAAAAAAAAAAAAAAAAAAAAAAAAAAAAAAAAAAAACGGCAAGGCCAACGCCCTTAACAAACAACCAAATCTGCCAGAGTATAGCGGGATTAGAGTGAGAGGAACAATACGATTATATTAGGACCAAGTCTAAAACTTACCCTTCTTCCCTTAAAGGAGAATAAGCAGCTAGCTATATAATAATTACCTCACGACGATATCGTAACTATTACGTAATTATAACCTTTCGAATGTCTAGCGCTATTTAAATACTGCGTATATTTTTTTATAATTTTTTAACTTTTAATAAGTTTTTTTTATTAAAAGGGCGCGGTAATTTCGTAACGAATAAGGGTAAAATAATAATTAATAATAATTAATAAAAAACCGTAATTTTTATAAATTTCCTTAAATAATTAATATTTTTAAAATAATTTATAACGAACTAATTAAAGTATTAAATTTTGCTGACAAAAAATTTATATCGTTTTGGGCATATCGCTTTTTAAATATAAAAGGTATATTTTTTTAGTTTTAATTTTTTTCTTTTTTATTATATTTAAGTATATTAGTACGTAATTAATTATAGGTTCGTAACGAATTCGTTTTTTAAAGTTCGTTTCGAATTTTTTTTATATTTTCGTTATTAATTCGTAACGAAATAAATTTATATCTACCTGTTAGTTCTCGTTTTAACCTTTTTACGAACTTAATATATTTTTTTAAGAAATTTTTAGTATGGTATCCGGTATACCCGTTAAAAAACGAATTCGAGTTTTGTAAATATTTTTTAATATTTTTTTTGGTATCGTTAATAATTTATTTCTAGTATTTTTCGTAAATATGCGTATTTTTGTTACGTTATTATTATAACTCGTATTTCGTATTATAATTACATTATCGATAAATTTAAAAAGTTTAGAAAAATACGTTTTATCGTATAATAATAATAAAATTATAATTAACTCGTAACGATAAGTTTTCTTTTACGACGTTATTAAAACCGTCGTAACAGTTTTAGGAATTTTTATTAAAAACTGAATTTTTTTATAGCCAAAATTAAATCCGGTAAAGTTAATAAAATTATTATTTTAGCCGTTATAAACTTTTTCGATTTTTTTATTAAGCTATTATTAATTTACCGTTAGGCTGAAAAAAATAAGTTTTCGCTAAAAACGTTTTCGAGGCGGTTTATAATACGTATACAAAAAAGTAAGTTTTTTTTATTGTTTTATATTTAGCTAATTTATTGTTAATTTTTTAATTATTAATATGTGCATTTTTTGTAAACGTTATTTAAACGTTTTAGTTAACGGTAACGATATTATTTCGATTTTTTAAGGTTTTATTTTTTCCTTTATTCTTGAAAATATCGCGTTCGTTTAAAATATGTGTATTTCTTTTTAATATAAGTATTTAATAATTTTTATTTTATGTACTTTTATTAATTTTTAAGAAAGGAAAATTTAATAAATTTGTTATAATTACCGATTAAGTTATTTTTAAAATAAAAGATAAAGATAAGGGTAGTAGTAATAATATTTAGGTATTTTTAAAATAGTTTTAAGATATTTATTTCGACGTTATTGCGAATTAAATTTGGTTTTATTTTTCGAAATATCCGTATAAATTATTACGCTTTTATTAAAAGGTAAAAATATTTAAACGTATTAACGGCAACATTTTTTGATAAATAATCTGTAATAATTAATGTTTTTTTCATATACGATCCAAACCGCCTAGTTAAAGTAAAAACCGACGTATTAAATTATATCTTAAACGTAATGATCGGATAACAAAATAATTAACATATATTACATTTTATTACCTTTTTCTTTTACAAATTATAAGGACTTAAATTACGTTACGTTATCCTTAATAGAAAATTTTTAACTATTATTAAAATATTTCGCGAATTTAAATATTTTCTTAAAAATAACTAATATCAAATTAAAATTTACACAAATTATAAGAATCTTACCCAATTTATTACGACTAGAAAATTTACAATGCAATAATTCCGTTACGTAAAAAAATTAACAAAATATAACTGTATTATTATCTATCGCAAAAACTTAAAAAAATAAAACCGACGCTCTTAACAAACGACCTAATTTAAAAAAAACGGTTAAGGTTAATTATGCAATTTTCAATACTACTAACAAAAAACATTTACGCTCATAACAAATCGCAATAACACGAACGAAACCTCAAAACATATATCAAAAAATTAAAATATACAACGATAATTTACTTAAAAAAATAAATAAATTATAAGTCCTAAAAAAGTATTAAGAAAACCTAATACGAAAAATATATAAACATCTATTATATAAGCACCTAAAAATCTATAAAACTTTAGAAAAACTTTAACGCATTTACAACTTCCTAAAAAAAAAACGTTATATAAAAAATTAAATAACAATATAATATTTATATTAAAGCGAAAACACGACAACATAAACTATACAGAAAACTATAACCTGTATTAATCGTAAAATAATTATAAAATTCCATTATAATAAATTTTATTATCAAACTTTTTTTATTAAAAAATCTAACTATAGATATATATTATAATAATATCTTCGTAATCGTTAACCGATTTATAAAATTTTCTTATTTTTTCCCTTATAACAAAAATACAAACGCCAAATAAATAACGTACATCTTTTTTTAAAAACATTTTTAATATATATAAATTACTATACGAAATTATCTTAAATAAAAATATAACGTTTACTCCTAAATTTTGACAAAATTTAATAATATAAATTAACTTAAATTATAAACTTTTTAACGTTTTTCAACCTTAAATAAATAAACAAATAAAATGACAAAATTAAATATTAAAAATGTATTTACGATATTATGTTAATTACGAATAAAATAATTAAATTAAAAAATTACTAATAACTTAAGTAACTTATAATACTAACTACTATAATAATATTAAAATAATTTCATCTATAACCAATTTTGACTTTATACTAAAACCTTACAAAAAAGTATAAAAAAATTATTTAATATCAAAACTATTCTAACATTAAAATAATTTAAACAATTACACCAAAAAATAAAAACGGAACTCGAATTCGTACGCAATTAAATAAAAAATTACTATAACTAAAAACGGTTAACAAAACCAACCTTCTCGGAAAAAAAAATAATCTACCTAACTACCAAAAACATCTAAATAAAACGACCAAATCAAAATCTTAATTTCAAATATATCGAACTATATAAAATTACTAAAACAATCTCGGAAAATAACTATTAATTAAATTACCATACAAAATTAAACTCTACCCAATCTTTCATATTTTCTTACTTAAATTAATAATAAATATAATTAAAGTAAATATTAAATAAAATAATATAAAAATAAAAAACGAAAAAAAGCACGAAACGGAAAAAATCCTAAACATAAAAAAAGTCGACGGAGTTACTTAATATTTAATCAAATAAAAAAATTACCTAGACTCCGAAAACTTTTAAAAACTTACCAAAAATCTTATTAATACTTAGTACCTATTAAGAAACTTTCACTAACAATACCGGAGCTATTAAAAATAAAACTCTAATCAACATTATCGAAAACCCAGTCGGTATTCTTAATACTTAACTAATCCACCGAACTAATAAGCGGCACCAATACGGCTATAAAAACTTCTACGTCAATCTATTTTTGTCGTTTTTACTTGTCTAGTTTTTCTAACGACTACAATTTACATTATACCATTTTAATACCTTTTAACTGATAAAACGCCTTTTACTTCCGAAAACGAATTAAACGGGTAATAACCTTATTTATCTTACGCTAATAACGTTATTATAACTCTAAAAACGTTTTTCCAGAAAAACTTCCTTCCGCTTTAAACGTTAATTCTCGATATGAATATTTTCTAACGAAAAAAAAATATTATTTCCATCACAAAAATTATCTCGTTTAACGTACGTTTTACATTTCGATACGTTTTTCATTATTCCGCATTTCCAACCTTTAGAAAAATACAAAAAATACGGCATAGCTTCAAGATTAAATTCGTTAAAAATAAAAAAGATATTTTAACGACGGACGGTCGCAAATAAAACCTAACGATAAGGCTTAATAACACGAACCGATATAATAAATAAAAATACTTACTAAAAAGTTTCGAAACGGAAATTTAAAAAAGGGGAAATCGTATTATAATATAATTAGTCGGAACTCGGAAAACGGTTTTTTAGCAAACCGTAAAACAGAACCTAAATAAATTAAAATACGTAATTTATATTTAATACCGATTAACTAAATATTATTAATCTTAACTAAGCATAATTAATCATATTTAACTATTATTAATTAAGTAATAATAAGCTAATAAAAAAAAGGATATATACATTCGTTAGCCTAAAAGCGAAATAGCGACAACTTATAATATAACTTCGTTGCCTAAAACACCTTTAGTATTACGAAACGTAATTAAGTTATTTTATTACTTAGTTTCTTACAGTACTCTACTAACATAAACCCGTCGACTTAGGTTTAATAGTCGGTTAATTAGCTTAGCCGTCACAGTTTACCTCCAAGTTTTAGCAAAATCTAATAACATAAGTTAATTTAAATTATAAATTATTTAATATATTTCGACCTTAAACGGACGAATAAATGAAACAACAAAATTAAACGTTAAAAATATACTTACGATATTATATTAATTACGAATAAAATAATTAAGTTATAAAATTACTAATAACTTAAATAACTTATAATACTAGTTACTACGAAAACATTAAGATAATCCCGTTTATAGCTAATTTTAAGTATACCCTAAAAATTTATAAACAAACATAAAAAGAAAACTTATTTAGCGTTAAGGTAATCCTTACGTTAAAACAGCTTAAGTAATTATATCAAAAAATAAAAACAGAATTAAAGTTCGTACGTAATTAAATAAAAAAATATTATAATTAAAAACAGTTAATAAAATTAGTTTTTTCGGAGAGAAAAATGGTTAATCTAATTACTAAAAATATATAAACGAAACGCCTAAATTAAAAACTTAATTTCAAATATATCAGACCTTATAAATTATTAAAAAGGTTTTAAAAAATAACTACCAATTAAAATTATTACCCAAGGTTAAATTCTACCTAATTTTTCATATATCCCTACTTAAGTTAACCGTAAACATTATTAAAGTACATATCAAATAAAACGAGATAAAGGTAAAAAATAAACAAGAATACGAAATAGAAAAAAATTCTAGATATCCGAAAGATTAACGGACTTATATAATATCTAGTAAAATGGAAAAATTATCTAAATTCTGAAACTTTTTAGGAGCCCGTAAAAAATCTTATAAATATTTAATAACTATTAAAGAAATTCTATTAACAGAGGAACCGAAAATAACATTCTAATTTAAGCTATTAATAAAAAGGTACCCAGCAAAATCGTTAACAGGCAAACTTTAGAAAATAGCGGTTTTAAATTTAATTATAATACAGTTGTTTTCCGCCTTCGTTTTTTGGTTTTTTAATTCGTTTAAACTTTCTACGTTTTAACGAAGTAGTTTAACTTCTTTCTTACGAAAAAAAATTTGTTATTACTTATTACGGATAAAACAGGAAATTTATTTAGAAATTTCGGACGTCTTAAGCTGTATATTATTACGTAGTTATATAAGGCGCTTTTACGTAGCTAACCTTTCGTAATTTAAACGAGTTTTTACACGGCTGATATTTTCTAAAAAGGTAAGAGAAACGGCCGATTTATCGTAACGACGGTTATGATAACGAACGTATTATTCGTAACGCTTAAAATCTTTAATTATAATATACTTAAGCCTTTTTTCGAAACAAAAAGTGCACGGTATAACTTTAAAATTAAATTTAATAATATAGATAATAAGGGAAATAATGTTTTCTTTCTAATTAGGATAATTGCGAGGTTTACAATTAATAATACAACCTAACATAATAAAGGAAAAATTTATTAAAAAATTTTCGGGACGAAAATTTTTAAAAAAAAAGGAATTGTATTATAATACAATTAAACGGACCTCGGAAAACGGCCTTTTAACAGGATCGTAAAACAGGACCTAAGTAAGTTAAATTACGTAATATAGATTTAATAAACCTATTTAAAATTACGATATGAATTTATAAGGATTTAATAAATTTATTTAAAGTTACGATATAAATTTATAACGATTTAATAAATCTATTTAAAACTTTAACATTTATATATATCACTTGTTTGTTATAATTAGATAATAATAAGTTGTAATATAACTTTGTTA
This sequence comes from Monosporascus sp. GIB2, assembly GCA_004155935.1. Classification (NCBI taxonomy): domain Eukaryota; kingdom Fungi; phylum Ascomycota; class Sordariomycetes; order Xylariales; genus Monosporascus; species Monosporascus sp. GIB2. Next base: position 80,741 of record QJNV01000100.1, on the reverse strand, counting down.
CTCTAAACACCCTTGGTATTACGAAACGTAACTAAATTACTTTAGTGCTCAGTTTCTCACAGTACTCTGCCAACATAAACCCGTCGACTTAGGTTTAATAGTTAGTTAATTAGCCTAGCCGTCACAATATAGCTGTTAGTAAGCGGATAAAACGTTCCATAAAGGGGGTGGTGGAGATAACTTATAAATATGTGGAAATAGGTAGATTTTTATATAAATTCCATGGGAATCTACATATTAGCCTGTAAGGGAAGCCCAGTGGGGGGGGGGGGGGGGGGTTGGCGTTAACTAACAAAAAATACCCCTATGAGTTGTAAGCATATAATACGGCCCGTGCGTATGGTTACCAGCTGGGGAGCAACCTCTCGTCATGTTAGAGGCGACAAGCTGTTAGTTAAGTTGCTTATGTTATCCATATAAATCTGTTTAAAAATTCATAGTCATTTTCCCGCCGTGCTGGTGATTAACGATATCAAGAGCATTCGTCTAACGGACTATTAATTTTTGAAAATCCTTATTAGCCAGCGATCATATGGGTCATCGAAGTGTCACGAACTGCCCCTAGGATCCGGCAGCTACCACATTTTTGACACAGTGGCCCATATATATGGGGCCCGAACAGCCCAAACAGCCACTTGTCTGTCGGCTGCCTCATTATCAGGCACAAATTTCCTTGACATGACTTGCGCCGCAACACCAGGATACCAACTACTTCCACAGCGATGCCATCCTTAGTGCTGTTTGTATAACGGCCGAACTTCGGGAATTTCGAGAATCCAGTCAGCACGGATAAAGCTCCTATCTTGTGCCATTCTAACGTAGTTTACAACCGCTTCTGAATAATCCCTCCGCCGCTTCTCCCTCTACTCGTTTTCTAGACTGGCAATGGAGGGTCTTGGAGCTGCAGCAAGCATTATTGCTATTACCCAGTTATCCGTAAAGATTGCCTCGTTGTGCGTCCAATATTCATCTGCCGTTAAAGACGCCAACAACGACATCGCGCGCCTACAAAGGGAGGTTGGGAGCTTAAACGATGTATTTCGAGAAGTTGAGCGGCTACTTGACAGTCCAGGCAGTGCGAAGCTCTCGGTCTCCCAGAAGTTGCATGACGCGCTTAATCAATGCTCCTCGACACTTGCAAAATTGAAGAAGAGACTAGACCCAGGGAAGACACGCAAGTTTATAAGCGATATTAGAATTCGCAAATTAAAGTGGCCCTTGAAAACCAAGGAGATAGAAAAGGACCTCGAGAATCTTGAACGCTGTAAGCAGACAATCTGTCTAGCTCTCCAAGTCGACCAAACGTAAGTCATGGATAGTATGCTCTTACTCTAGGTTAAGATAGCTGACGGTATGGTCGCCACAGTGCGCTCATTCGCGACATCCACCAGAAGATTGACCTTGCCAAGCTTCCCTTTGCCGAAGGTGCATCCTTTGACTCACACTCTGATGAGCACGACCCGAGATGTCATCCTGGCACTAGGACTGACCTGCTTCGCCAAATCACGGAATGGGCTCAGGACCCACAAGGCAAATGTATATTTTGGCTAAACGGCATGGCTGGTACGGGAAAGTCAACTGTCTCTCGGACTGTGGCCCAGTCCTTCGCCAGTAAAGACCAGCTGGGGGCCAGTTTCTTCTTCAAGAGAGGGGAGGGCGATCGCGGTAACGCTGCCAGATTTTTTACGACAATTACCGCTCAACTAGTGCTCAAGTTGCCTGGGTTGATACCATACGTCAGAGCGGCGATTGAAGCTGATCCTACCATTTCCGGAAAAGAGCTGAAAGAGCAATTTGAGAAGCTTATTTTCCAGCCCTTTTCCGAGATGGAGCATGATCGCCCACAGACTTTGAAATGGGTCATAGTGATTGACGCTTTAGACGAATGCGAGCGGGAAGAAGACATAGGAGCCATCCTCCGTCTCTTGTCGCGAAGCAGGCTTATAAGTCTACGGATATTTGTAACCAGCAGACCAGAGCTACCGATTCGCCTTGGTTTTAGGGATATGTCGGGAGGCACGTATCAGGATCTGGTTCTGCACGAAATACCCCAGTCCATAATCAAACACGACATATCCGCTTTCCTAAGATACGAACTTGCAAAGATCCGAGATAGGCACTCGCTCCCCCCGGATTGGCCCGGCGAAACAAAAATCCAAGCTCTAGTCAGGATGGCGACCCCCCTATTCATTTTCGCGGCGACTGTGTGCCGTTTCATCGGAGATCGAAGATGGAATCCGGACGAACGATTAGCTACTGTGCTAAAGTATCAAACCGCTACAGAGGTGCCTAAGTTAGACAGAACGTATCTTCCGATTCTGGACCAGTTATTTATTGATCTCGCTGATTCAGAGAGAGAGAAGCTCGCACAAGGATTCCGAAAAGTTATTGGCTCGATTGTCGTCCTTGCCGAACCGCTGTCTACCGGTTCTCTCGCGAGCCTCCTTGGCATTCCAAAAGAGGTCGTGGATCGAAACTTGGACCTGCTGCATTCTGTTCTCAGTATTCCTAGTGGCCAAGATTATCCAGTACGATTACTACATCTTTCGTTCCGGGACTTCCTTCTTGATCCTAAAAGGCGTGATAAGAGCCCATTCTGGGTAGACGAGAGGGAGACACATAGAATGATAGCGACCAGATGCCTCGAACTGATGTCTGGACCCGAGTGCCTTAGACTTCCCGTACAAGGCACCGACACCTCTGGGAATTACACATTCTTGGGTTATGCTTCAAGATTCCTGCTTCACCATTTTAACAGGTCCAGGCCCATTTCATCAGCCATGATTAATAAAGTAAATCGTTTTATCCGGTCCCCAGGATGCATTTCTTGGATGGAGAGCTTTGCAACGACACTGGTCGAAGACGGATCAAACGGCGTGCAGCTGCAAGAGTTCGGGGAGTTCGTGTCTTGGCTGAACCAAGAGGGTCACGCAAAGGCTCTCCGCCACAAATTCCTTCAGTGTATGGCCCAAGAACTTGAAAACCGCAAGGGAGAGTACGGCGACGGCGATTGGCGTGCTGTACAGTTCCGAATGATTATGGATCTTGTTGGAGATTCATTGAACGTGAGTCCCCAATTTGAGGCTGACCAGACCACCTCCCGCGTGGTGTCAAATGAGGCACCATTAGCGGCTTCTCGAATAACGGAAATTCTCGAGGAGAGTAATGCGCTTCCAATGCACAGACAGGTTGAACTGCTTCTCAGACTAGCGCACCAGCTTCGGAGAGTTAGACAGCTGACGGATCCTCTCGAGCTTTTGTTCAACCTCATCCTACAAAAGTCATCAACTATTCCTGTTTACGCGCTCATAGCCATCGGAGAGTTTTGTTACGGCCTGGGCAAATATGACAGAGCTCTGAAATTTTTCCATGCAGCATTAGTCAGAGTGGAAAATCGCGAGGTCCCTGTCAAGTACCTGATCCTGCATGAAATTGCCGGAATCCATGACTGTCTAAAGCACTATCAAGATGCAGAGGAGATGTACCGTCAGGCGGCTAAAGGAAGAGAAAAGACGCTTGGACTCCAGCATAAGGACACCCTGACGAGCATTAACGACCTTGGAAACGCTTTATTTTGGCAGGAGAAATATGCGGAGGCCGAAGAGGCGTATCGCCAGGTGGTTGAAGGAAGACAGAAGACGCTTGGACTCCAGCATAAGGACACCTTACAAAGTCTTAGCAACCTTGGAAGCGCTTTATGCTGGCAGGAGAAGAATGCGGAGGCCGAAGAGGCGATTCGCCAGGTGGTTGAAGGAAAAGAGAAGACGCTTGGGTCTTAATATGCAGCTACGCTTAATAAATTTTACTGGCTTAGAGATGCTTTATATAAGCAGAAGAAGTAAGCGAAGGCTAAAGAGGCGTGTTGCGGCCTTGTCCACCGTAACAGCTCCAGTATACATATGCAGCTGTAAGCACCAGGATGATTGCCAACAATTGCAATCATTCCACCGATCTTTTGTCAGATACAAGGGACATCAGTTGTTGTATTCAGTGACTAGTTGCAAGTGCTCTAAAACGCGCACTGCATTTTAAGGTGATCTAGCCCTGGAACATATATGTTCCGATTAGAGGGAATTTTCCGTATATGGGGTGCTAACGTACCCCTGCTAGCTGATACACCCCTTTAACGTTTTAAAATATTTACGGCGTTAATCGTTCTACTTCTTAAAGCTATAATTGTTCATTTTATCATTTCTCCCTCGATTAAATTCTGTTAAGTAGTTAATTCTTTTTTTAAAATTATTCGCAGCGCGTTTTTTGTTAATTAAGGGTTTCCGTAATATATATTAATTTTAATTGCTTTTTTAAAATGCTTAAAAGTTTTCGTAATAGGGCTTTCGTTAAACCGTTAGCTAATATGTCGATTGTAAGCGTATTATCCATTTTGATTAAATCTTTTTTTTGCGGCTTTTCGAAAGTACTAATTATATATACCTATATGCTATAACTTCGATATTAACAAGGCGATATCGGTGTTAATAAGCTGTATATTTTATTAATTATCGTGTTATACATTTAATGATTTATATTTAAAGTAATATTTAATTTTTATTTAATCGAATGTTAAAAAATCCTTGTTTATAACTTATATATAAGATAATAACTTTGTTCAATTATAAAAATAATTATTATATTTTATTTATTCACTTATTATTTTATTACTATTTTTAACTAACTTTATAACATACTTTTAACTTTTTTTAATTAATCGTATTATTTATAAAAAAGGCGTCGTTTTAAATATTTAAGGAATTTTTACCTCCGAATTATAATGTTAACGTTTTAATTCCGATCAGGTATAATGTAATTCGATTGGTAACTTTAAAATATACGTCGTTAATATTTAAGTTAAATCGAGTAAGTTAGGATATAATAAAAGATATATCGAATCGCGTATTAATTATTATGTATAAAATAAAATAAAAGTTCTTTTAATATTTATATCGGCAGTTAATGCTTTGAGGTGCTTACTGCTGGTAAGCTAGGCTGCAGGATGCAATCTAAGATATCTTTTATTATGAGAAAGCCTTTTAAGCATAGATTTATATATGTAAGGGGAGCTTGGCCTAAACGTTTTCAGTTTAGTTTAATATTAATGTATAATTTACGCCAGTACCCTGTATTTAATTACTGTAATTATTGATATAGTAATATCTTTTAGTTAATTAGTAACTTAATACGTTATAAAAATAAGAAAATTTTAATATATTAAAACTAAAACGTTTAATTTATTTAGATAAAATTAACGCGTTAATACGCTTACAAAACCGCTATTTTTTAATACGGTTAAACATAACGATCGGAATAGTAAAAAATACTTATTAAATTTATATAAATAAACGTTTAGAATAAAAGTCCTAAAAAAGGGGAAATCGTATTATAACTTAATAAACTTTGTCTACCTAAACGGTCGAAGGGCGTAAAAACTAATCCCAACCTTAGACCGTGAGTTATATAACCGGCTTAATAGGCTTAAACTATTTAATTAGTTATAAGGGATTAAGCCCTTCGAGTTGAAAAAAATAATTTAAAGAGCTTAAACCGACTTAAGCACTAAAGAAAGGGTTGAGCTAGATAAACGTTTTTAAACCAGAACTAACGTATATATATTCGTTAAATCCATAATTAGATAGCGATAGCTTATAATATAACTTCGTTATTTAAGACACTTTTGATATTACAAAACGTAATTAAGTTTAATTACTTAAACGACACGATATTCCTGCTAATATAAACCCGTACGTTTAGGTTTAATAGTTGGTTAACTAACCTGGCCGTCACGGGTTTGTTGCATTTTTAAAATAGATTTTTACGGTAATTAGATTTCGCCTCGTCTCGGATTTACCTTCGTATTACCTTAGATCCGTTATTAATACGTCGTTATTTGCTATACTTTCTTTAAATATGTTAACGTTAAAAGCTATTACAGGCGCTAATATTTAAACATTTAAATAAACGTAAAATAAAAGCATAATATTATTATTACGATTTATTAATTTTTAAGAACTTTTATCGAAATTTGTTTATTTAATTATTACTGTAGTACGATTTGTATATAATTTGATATTATTAAAATCCTTTTCGAATTAATAAATAAAATTAAAAAAAAATCATAAAAAATGTTTTTATTACTTTTAAAAGATTTATTAATAATTCGAAAATGAGCAATTTTTTACAATAATATATTATAAATATAAGATAATTATTATATTAAACGAAATAATTAAAAGATAAAAGTTATTAATTTTAAAACTAACTAGTTATAATATAGCCGTTAATAATTAAAAACGATTAATTACGAAATTTTTTAACTATTATGAAATGGTTATTATACTAAGTTACGGCTTTATATATTATATTAGTAATATTTACCGATATTTTAATAAGGTTAATAGGAGTTAACCTTAATAATTACGCGTAATAAGATTTATACGCTTTATAAATTATTACTATTAAACCGTTTTTCGGTTTTATTTCGTTAATAACTTAATTTATTACTAATATATTAAAGAGTTAAAGCGTATATAAGTTAAAGTTTTTAATATTTAAAGAGAATATGAAAGGCGCAATAATTCGGTAAAAGAAATATATTAATTAGCGTTTTTAATACGTTTTAAATTTATTATAAACTGAAACGAATATGTATTATTAACAGATTATATTATATATAACGTCTTAAATATATAAACGAATTACATATATAAGCGAACCGCTTTTTAGTACTTTATAATAATAAAGTTAAATAATTTAATATTAATATATTATATTAATAAAAATTAATAGGACTTTTTTTATTAAACGTATTCATAGTTTTATTTACTACTATACCTAACTTTATTTTATCTCTTTTTATTAAAACTATAATTACTTTTTTTATAATATTATGGTTCGCGATTATAAATCGTATAAATTCAAACTATTGATGAAATACTTTTACGTTTTCGCGTAAAATCTTTCAAATTCTTTAAATTTTTTTGTACGATTTAAATTTTAATTCCCGTTTAACAAAATCAATTATTGAATTAATATTAATACATTCAGTAATAAGTTATATAAATAGCAAATTTGCTATTTTTTTAACGTATTACCGCTAGATAAGAAATATTTACGTATTTAAATTTAAAGTTTGTTCGATAACCGATTGTTATGTTTCGACTAGTATTAAATTTCGCGAAATTGAAATAATATGTCAAATATGTTGGGATCAAAGTAAGAGGAACAATACGGGTATGTGAAGAACCAGTCTGAAACTTGCCCTTCTTCCCTTAGGGGGGAATGAGCAGCTACTTATAAGGGCGGCTACCCCGCAGAGACATCGTAGCGGTTGCGTAGCGATGAAACCTAGCGTGTTTGGCGTCCTCTTTATGACGCGCACCTCCATTCTTATCCCCTTAGCCCCTGACAGAGCCCTCTCCCCCCTGGGCCTTTGCCCCCAAAGGCCCAATAAGACCACCCTTATCATATGTTGTAACTAATAAGTTATCCTTATTAAGGGGGCGTAGTAACTTCGTAACGAATAAAAGTAAATAATAATACGTAATTTTTCGGTAATAAGGTATAATTTTTATAAATTTTTTCAGATAAATAATATATTAAAAATATTTCGTAACGAAATAATTAAAACGCCGAAAATTTTGCCGGCAGAAAATCCTTACCGTTTTTGGTATATTACTTTCGGCATATATAAATTTATTTTTTCTTTTTAAATTTTTTTTTTTTATTATTTTCGTTTTTACCGGTATATAATTTATTATTTATTTATAACGAATTCGTTTTTTAAAGCTTATTACAAATTTTTATTATATTTCCGTTATTAATTAATAACGAAATAAATTTATGTTCGTATTTTATTTTTAATTTTAATTTTTTGCGGTTTCGATACGGTTTTTTTTTGCGAATTTTTTCCGAATTTTTTTTAAGATAACTTTTTCCGTTAAAAAGTATAAGCGTATTTTATAAATATTTTTTAATAATTTTTCTTTTTTTTCGTTAATAATTCGTTTTAAGGTTTTCCGCGATATTCCGTATTTTCGATATATTATGGTTATAACTCGTATACCGGGTTATCGTTATAAAATTGATAAAATTTCGAAAAATACCGATAAATATGTAATTTCCCGAAATAAGGGTAAGGTTATGGTAAAAATAATTTTATGTTTTATTATTTTTTAATAATAGTATTATTAATTCGTAACGATAAATTCTTATTTTTTTCCGTTTAATTACGTTTGAATTTTTTAAAATATTTTAAAAACTTATTAAATTTAATTTAATTAATCCGAGTAAATTTAAAGTTATTAAAGAAAATTATGTTCGTTATCGTATTTAAGTAAGTTTTTTTTATTTTTTTTACGTATTTTTTATTAACGTAACGTATAAATCGAAAAGGTTTAAATTAACGTTAAAAGTAAATTCGATAAAATTTATTAAATATATAAGGAAAATATAAGTTTTTTTCGTTATTTTTTCGTAACGGATATTTTATTTAATTTATTACTAATTTAATATCGATTTTTTTGTAATTAATACGAATATTTTTTAAGTTTATTATTTTAAGTTTTTATTTAGTAATAACGCGATTATTATAATTTTGCGGTTCGTTTTTTTCCAACTTTTTTAAAAAAATATTAAATAGGTAAAAAATATTCATATTATTTTTAACGTAAATATTTAACGATTTTTTTTTAATTAATATTAATTTTTTGCAAAAAAAAAACTTAAGTAAATTTTTATTATTATTAAATAATATGCCGTTAATATTAAGGATAAAGTTAATAATAATAACGTTAATATTTAAATATTTTTAAAATAATTTTGAGATAATTTTAAAATATTCGTTTCGATTTTATTACGAATTAATTTAAATTTTATTTTAAAATATTTATATAAATTATAAAAATTTTGTTAAAAGGTAAATATATTTAAATAATTAACGGTAACGTTTTTTAATAAATAATAAATAACGATTAACGTTTTTTTTATATTACGATTTTTTTGTTATACCGTTTTTTTTTTAAGGAATTTTTCGTTTTTTTTATTTTTTTTTATTTTAGTAACGTTTCGTATAAGATAATAAATTTTTTTAATAAATAATCGCGAAATTTTTAAATATTTTTTTCGGGGGGGAAATTTATTTATTTTATAAAATATTATTTATTTTTGCGATATTTTCGATATGTTAATATTATTTTTATTTCTTAACGTTTTTTTGTTTTTACGTTAAAATTATTTTTTTATTTTTTTTAGGGTTATTTTTATTATATTACGGTTTTAATAACGATATAAGGAAAATATTATGAATTTTATTATATGGAAATAAAAATTATATTTCGTAAATTAACTTTAAATTTATAATTTTTGTAATTTGGAAAGGTTTAATATATTTATCGGAAAACTTTTTGTTAAATTTTTATTAATTAATATATTTAATAAAACTTTTTACTTATTACTTTTTTCGAAATTTTTTCGTTAAGTAATTTTTATTATAATATTTTTTATACGTATTTTAAGTTTTGTAAAAATATTTTTGTAATATTTTTTTATTTTTTTATATTATTATAATTTTTTTTTAAGTTATTTTAAAAGGATTTAAGTTTTTAAATTATTACGGCGTAAACGCGATATTTTTTAAAACTTACGAAATATACCCGAAAAATATTTCGGCCGGCGTTATTTTAATTATTAAGTAATAATTATTATTATATGTAAATTATATTATTAATAAATAAAACGTTTAATTTATTTATTTTAAATTATAAAATATTCGTAAATAATATTTTAAAAATTAATTTTAACGTTTTATTTATTTATCCGTTTATAAATAGAAAATTATATTAAGTTTTTTTTTAATTACGAAAAATTCGTAAAAAATTTTTTAAAAATTATTCGTAAATAAAAAACCGCGATTAAAAATTATGTTATCGGACGTACCGTATTAATTAAAAATATAATAAAAAAATATTTCGGCTAAACCGTTAACGGTAAGTTTCGTTATTATTACGATATAATAAATATATTTCGTTATTTTATTTATTATTACGAAAATGGTATTATAATTTTTTTCGCTATACGGCTTTATAAATAACGGTAAATTTATAATAAAGTTTATGTTAATTTTTTTAAACGGGCGATTCGGAATTAGTAATAAAATAAATTTTCCGTAAAATCGGTATAACGTTACTTTAAATTTTTGGTATTTAAGGTAATTTTTTAAATAATTTTTAATATTTTGTTTTTATGTTTTTTAAAAGTAATTCCGAATTAACCGTTTATATATTTTCGTAACGCCGAAATAATTTATTATGGAAAAATTATGGTATTAATTAATAAGTTTTTTGCGTAAGTTTGGGTTATATAATACGTAAATTATATTTTTATATTTTAATAAGTTATTATTTTCCTTAATACGTTATAATTATTTACCCGTTTTGCGTTTTTTAAAGTGTTTTATTTTTTAAGTTTTACTTAAAATAAATTTATTTTTTTGTTATAATTTAAAAATCCGAATAATTATTAAGTTTTTTTCCGGTAATAATGCCGTTTTGATAACGGTGTTTGCGTTTTATTATTATAAAACGAATAATTCGCGATTTGTAGTTTTAATTAGTATATATTTTATTTTTTCGGGTACGTTTTTGGTCGTTTTATTTCCGGGCCCGTATATTTTTGTTTTTAACGTAATATTTGCGATTTTATTAATAAGGCGATAAATATTTGTAGTTCCAAAATTTGATTAAGGTATTTTTATTTTTAGTGTTTTTTTATGGTTTCGATATTATTTTTTTTTAAATTTTTTCGTTTTTGTTATTCCGTAATAAATTAAACCTTTTTGATAAATTATTAATTGGGTTATTTTTTTTAATTAAAACGTAATAACGAAATTTACCGTTACGAAATAATTTAATTATTTTAGTTATTTTGCGTTAAGTTATTATTTTAATTTTAAATATTTAAAATTAAAATAATTCGTAATAATTTTAATAAGAAATTACGAATAATTAATAAAATGGCGTTATTTTTTAAAAGTATTTACGATAATTAATAGTTTGTCGTTTTTTATAACGTAATAAATTTTTTCCGGCGTTATTTTCCGGAATTTAAATGTTATTAAATATTAACGGTTTTTATAAAGTTAAAATATAATTATTTTAATAATTTTCCCGGACGTATTTATTTTGATGCGAATAAATAACGATAAGTTAAAATGCCGGAATATTTTTTTTATTATAAACGTTATTTGGAATATTTTAAATATTATTTTTTTTCGGAAAAATAGTTATATGGGATTTTTGGTATTTCCGCGAAATTAATTTATTAACGGTATAAATATTTTTGCGTAATTTTTGATAAATTTTCGATAAAATTTTATAAAATTTAAAAAAAACTTTAAATATTATAAACGTTTTTTAATAATTATTAGGCCTTAATAATTTCGACGCGGTTTTTTTTTATTTTAATGTTATTTGGCGAAATTTGGAATTTAAGGAAAAAAACTAAAAATATATAAAATTTACATTTTTTTATATTTGCGTAAAATTTTTACTTTTTTAATTTTTCGAGTATTTTACGAATATGTTATTCGTATTTTGCTAGGTTTTTGTTATATATTAAAATATTATCGAGGTAAACGATATAAATATAATTTATTAAACTTGTTAAAATTTGGTTAATATATATTTGGAACGTAATTAAAGCGTTAAAAAATTTAAATAATATTATTAAATATTCGAAATAACCGTATTTCGTTTTAAAAGCGGTTTTTTATTCGTCGTTTTTTTTGATACGTATTTGACGGTACGCATTTTTTAGGTTTAGTTTCGTATATATACGGGTATTTATTAATTGGTTTAAAATTTTCTGTATTAAAAGTAACGGTATACGGTTTTTACGAATTATCTGATTAAGTTTTTTATAGTCGATATAAAAACGTAACGCGTTTTTTTTTTGAAACGAATAAAATAAGGGTTTCGATTAGGTTATTATTTCGTTTAATTTATTTTTTTTTTCGTAATTTTTAAAAATTTTTTAAGTATTTTCAGTTTTTTTTTTAAAAATAGGTAAAAAAAGCCTTAAAACGGTTTTTTTTTATTAAATAAGTTTATCGTATATTCGTATAGTAAATGTTTTGGTAATTTAACGGTTTTTTTTTTGGAAAATATATTAACGTAATTGTTATAATATTTTTTTTAATATTTTTCGTATTTTTTTAATATTAATTTTTTATTATTTTTATTTAGTATTATAAATATAATTATTATTACCGTTATAGCGAAAAGGGTATTTCGTAATTTTTTCGTTAAACCGGTAAATTTAATATTTTCGCGTTTAAGTTAATATTTTTATTTAAGTTATAATTAATTAATAACGGAATTCGTTTTTCGAAATTATGGAAGTTTTAATATAATATCTAGTTTTTTCGTTTTTACGATAACGAAATAATATTTTTTTTAATTTCGTAATATTAAACGAATTTATTATTTAAATTTATAACGTTACGTATCCGTATATTATAATAAAATTATTTAAATAAGTTTTTAATTTCGGTCCGGATTTTAATTAAGATAATTAGTTTTTTTTTTCGAATATTTTGCGGCGTATCGTATTGTAATTTGCCCTTAAGTTTATTTAATTGCGAAATATTATTTATTAATTTTTTTTACGTATTTTTAAAAGGTAATATATGCGTAACGAAAAATTTTTTTCCTATTGGCAAAAATTTTGTATAAAGTTCGAATTAATATTTATCGAAAGTTTTTTTAGGTAATTTATTCGGAAATAACTTTTTTTGCCGTAACCAAAATACGTCGCTTTAGGGTAAAAGTTAAGTACGTGGCCTTTTTTAATATAATGGCCGTATATATATTTTCGAAACGTATCCGTTATATTTCGATTTTTTTTAAGGTATTTAAATTTGCGGTAATTTATTTTTCCGTATTTAAAATAAGTTTTTTATAATACGCCCGAAAGCTTTTTGCAAAATATAATCGTATTCGTTATGCGGTTCGGGTTTTGCCATAATTACGAACTTTGGGTTAGTTATTAAATATTAAAAGGGTATTAATCCGTTCGTAACGGTATGAGATTTTCTAACGCGAAAGTTTAAAATAACGATTTTATATTTAAAACTTTTTTATAAATCGTATTTAAAGTTTCGCGCGAAATAATTACGGATATAAAGTTGGTTATATAAAAACGTAATCGTATAATAAAACGGTTTATCGGAAAAATAATATTATTTATTTATATCGTTAATAAAACGTATCGATTATTTTATTAAATTCTTAATATATTTTATCGAATTTTACGTTAATAAAGGTAAACCGTTATAATATATTTCCGAAAACGTTTTCGAAAATTACCTTTAAGTTAACTTAATTTATAAAGCGAATATAACGGTAATTTCGCGTTTTAATTTTCGCGGTTTCGTTATTTTCCCATAATTTCTAATAAATATTTATAAATAAGTTAAATATAACGTACGATAATGCGTAATTTATTTTATGATATAATATTAAAAGTTTTTAATTTTCGAAAATAACGTTTAATTAAATCGTAAAGTTTGTAAAATTTAAATAAATTTTCCCTTAATATTTTAAGTTAAGTAAAACTTTAGGTAATTTATTTTTTTTTTTTTATTTTTTGCTAAGTTTCGGCCCGTTCGTCGTTAAGTAATATAAATTTTTTAATATTCGGGCTTATCGGGGTTATATAGTTTACGGGTATTACGATTTCCGGGGCCCTTATAATAAGGGTATTATTTAACTTTGCAAAACTTAATCCGGAGGGTTTATGTAAAAAGTTTATTATGTCGTTATCGAAAGTACGTAATATAACGTTTAACTATTGGACCTTATGGTTTAATTATAGGCGTCGTTATTTTTTCGTAAGGATTTTTTGTAAGTATCGTTATTTTTTTTTTAAATAATCGTTTTTGTTATTTAGTACTTAAGTTTTTTTTTTGTATTTATTAAGCCGTCGTCGAGACCTTAACGGAATGGGTTTAAGTTTTAATATTTAAGTAAGTTAGGTGGTTGGGATAGCCGATTTGTCGTTATAAGGGGTCGTAATTATTTCGTTTGTTTCTTACGGTTTAATCGAAATAAGGAAGTTTTAATTTGTTAAATATGTTGGGATTAGAGTAAGAGGAATAATACGGGTATGTGAAGAACCAGTCTGAAACTTGCCCTTTTTCCCTTAAGGGGGAATGAGCAGCTACCTATAAAGGTGGCTACCCCGTAGAGATATCGTAGCGGTTATGTAGCGATGAAACCTAGCGTGTTTGGCGTCCTCTTTATGACGCGCACCTCCATCCTTATCCCCTTAACCCCTGACATAATATCAGCTTAAATAGATTTACCATTATATCGAATTTTTAAAATTAATAAAACAACTTTATATATAAAATTAAAACGTTTAAAATTAATTTTCGAGTTCTTTATTTTATTAAAACAGTTATATTTATTTTAGCTATTTTCGAGACGTTTTATAATATTAGTATTAAAAAATAATTCATTTAATATCTTTTTATTTTATAATATTACTTTTTTTCGTAAATACTCTTAATTATTAATAAATATAATTAATACCTTTATTACTTAAACTTATACTATAAGGGCTAACATAAACCGTATAACTAGATTTAATAGTTGGTTTATTAGTTTATTAAATTGGGACGGGGTATATTTCCTAGGTGTATAGTTGTTATAAGCCAACAGGCTTAGCTTAAATAGGTACAGTCGGACTCTTATCGCTTAAACTCCGACCCCAGCCAAAAGATTTTACGTAACCTGCTCACTAGGAAAACTAGATTTGTAATGTAAAAATAAGTAAGTAAAATAAACAAACGTAAGCATCGTAAGCAATAAAAAGGATATATATATTCGTTAAATTCCTTAGTTAAATAGCGATAGCTTATAATATAACTTCGTTATCTAAAGTACTTTTAATATTACGAAATGTAATTATGTTATTCTTTAATTACTTAAACTTTTTATAATACTTTACTAATATAAACCTGTTAGCTTAAATTTAATAATTAGTTAATTAACTCAGCCGTTATACATTATAAGCTTTTATTTAATAGTATCGTCGGACTTTAAATAATATTTAATATTATTACAATATTAACTAATTTATAAAAAACCATTTCTTAATAACTCCAAATACGCTTTCGAACCTTAAAAGAAAACTTTCAATAATTTATCGACCAAATGGCAGGTATTATCCTAACAACCGCTATCGTTAAAATAAAGCCCAAAAAACCGGAAGCGTATAGCGGAAAAAGGAACCCATAGATTTTCCTTATTTAAGTACGCGTTTACTTACGCTTTTTAAATATCGACAGCGTCCTAGATTAGATTCTTACTATAAGAGCATATTTTACTAGAAATGCAATAGATTAATTTAAACCTATTATAAAAAGTTACTTAAAAATGCCGAAAATAATTAAAAGATTTTAACGAATAATATTTTGTCGATATATAATAACTTCGAAAATAAATTTCGTTCCAACTTTAATAATTTCGACGAAAAATAATTTATAACTTAAAAAATTCTCAATTTAAAATAAGAAAAACCCGCGTTTAAATATGTTATTACCTTTAAAACTTTAATTACTAAAGCCGGATAAAAAATAGGAAAAAAAATCTTATTTGATATATTTTATTAAAAACTTAAAAGTAATATTAAAAACGAAATAATTCAATTCGAACGATTTATTACTTTAAATCAATATATTATAAAAGTTATTAAAATTAATAACTAATAATTTAAACGATGTTACAAACGATAAGGATAATATGTTTTAAAGATAAACATTTGAAATAATAACAAATTTAGATATTCGGCAAATACTAGTCTACTTAGGAAGCATAACACCTCGTACGAAATAAAATCAGAACTTATGGAGATTAAAGTTCTTCAACAAAACACGCGACGTATCCAGTGCTGAAATTGCGGCAAAATGGGTCATAAGGCACTATAATGCAGATTGTCTAAAAAACTTTGACAAAATTAACCATGTACTCCAATACCTATAAAATTATCTCAAAACAACTTAAAAGGAAAAACTTTCACCATAATCTAATAAGAAAAAGGTCCTTCTAAACCTTTATACGATAAATTGCATTATAATTAACGAAAAGCTAAAAAACTCTCTCAGGCCGGAATATAACAACACCTTAAACAATAACAAAAACTTCAAAAAAACTCTATAGAAACATTCTTACGAAAATAAAAATAAAATTTAATAATAAACAATTTAGATAATTAAAAAATAGTTATAAAAACACTAAGAATAAACCGAAATAATTTATCCAAGAAACCCGAATCGGTATAAACGAATATACGCTTTCTATTATCGACGATAATAATATCCGGACCATAAGAAATGGAAACGTTTTATCTATTAACATATTATACGTATAACTAAAAAAGGATTCGACTTCCCTAATAAAACGGGAAAAAACAAAAACGACGAATAATAGTATTAGCACTTTCGCATTATCGGTCCCTAAAAAGATATCGATTAAAAAACAACTGCATAAAGGTGGCCCGAGGGGAAATAATACTTTTAAAAGAACCCTTCTTATTATTTCGAGTAGTGTAATTACTAGATAGAAAAAAAAAAGCTAATATAGAGAACGGTTATTAAATACTACTAATAAACTATTATAAAATTATAAATGCGATTGGTATATACTATAAACCTCGATAAACGGTAAATTATTTAGGAAAATATATAATAATACCTTAATTTAAAGGATATTACATCAAAATACGTTAAGAAGAAGCAATTTAAAATATAAAATAACCACTTTAAAAATTTAAAAGCTTAAATACGACGATAGTACCACTATGTATAATAGTTATAAGTAACTAACTAACGATTTAAATAACAAGTCGACGAACTGAAAAATAAAACGAAGTAATAATTGTAATATATTAAATAATTATAAAATAAAATTGATTGGTTATGTAGGCAAATATAACAACTTAAGCAAAATCTAAAAAACTAAAATTACTTATAAGAAAGTTACAAGATAGTAAAACTTAAAGAAGTTAATAGGTACTTTTAAAAAAGGCTTTAATAATAATAAAGGATAATAATAATCTTATTATTTTTGAAATACGAATTAAGATATATTAGTATACTACTATAATAAATAACGGAACGTTAAAAAGTAATTATATTATGCCTAAAGTAATTAACATATTTTAATTACTATAAAGATATAAAAAACCCTTATATTATAAACACTGCTAAAAGTTAACTATTCTTTATAATAACGAGAAAATTACGCGCGAAATTAATTTTTTTAACATTTTTATCTTAGAAAAAACATGATTACGTTAGTACAACCTCTTAATTAATTAGAAAACTAACCAAATATTTTTTTTTTACAGCTTAATGATAAATATAAAAACAAGCGACAAAAATCTTAATATTCGATCAAAAATAACAACGAATACCAGTATAAGAATATAACAAATATCTTACCACTTATAAGAAAATAATATTAAAAAAATAAGCATTATAAATAAATACAATGTATTATTATTATAATTAAAACAAAACTATAGTAATTAAATACCGATTTATAACAATAACGTAAAAGTTAAAAAACTTAATTAATGTATTACCGTTATACCATAAATATAAATAATTATTATAAAAAAATTCGAAACGAAATTACTAGAATATAACGAATAAGATTATAAAATTATCTTGAAAAATATTAACTAAATTTTATCCTATTTATAATCTTAACGAAATAAAATTATACGCATTTAAAAAATACCTAGAAAATCGATTAAAAAAGGGACAAATTCAATTCTTTAAATTACTAAAAAAGTACTTTATATTTTTCGTATTTTAAAAAATAAAAAACTACGCTTAATTGTAAATTATTAATAGCTTAATAATATTACAGTTAAAAATCAAATGTTATTACCTTTCATTAACGAAATAAAAAATCGCTTTTACGGAATATAATAATTTACAGCTTTTGATTTTAAAAATAGATATAACTTAATTCGAATTAAAAAAGGCCATAAGTAAAAAACAGCATTTCGGACTAAATACGGCTTGTACAAATACCTCGTTACTTTTATAGAACTTATTAACGCACCTATTACCTTTCAATATATGGTTAACTACGTCCTTAGAAAACATTTCGATATTTTTATAGTATACTACCTCGACGATATTTTCATTTTTTCGGAAATCAAAAAACAGCACGAAAAACACGTTTATAAAATATTACAATTACTTTAAAATACTAATCTGCTAATTAATAAAAAAAACCAATTCTATATATAAAAAGTTAAATATCTAAACTACATTATTACTTTTAAATATATTATAATAAACTTTTAAAAAATCGTAATAATACGAATATAAGTTACGCTTATTATAATAAACAAAGTATAAACGTTTTTTAAATTTGTTAATTATTATTAAAAATTTATTACAAACTTTAACCGGATAATAATATATTTAAATAAACTTATTAAAAAGGGGAAAAGTTTTATTAAACGCTAAAAACGGAAAAAGTTTTCTAACAAATTAAAAAAACAATTACAAACCAGTTAATACTAATGATATATAACCTAAACCGCTTAATAAAACTAAAAACCGACGTATTAAATTATATTTTAAGCGTAATAATCGGATAACGAAATAATTAAGATATATTATATCTCGTTACTTTCTTTTTTTACAAGTTATAAAAATTTAAATTATATTACATTATCCCCGAAAAAAAATTATAATTATTATTAAACCGTTTTACAAATTTAAACATTTTCTTAAAAATAATTAATATCAGGTTAAGGTTTATACGAATCATAAAAACCTTATAGCATAATAATTTCGTTATACAAAAAAACTAACGGAGTACGATTTTATTATTATTTACCGAAAAGGCTTAAAAAACGGCAAGGCCGATACCCTTAACAAACGATCTAATCTCGAGAAAAAAATTATTAAAGTTAATTACGCAATTTTTAACACTACTATAAAAAGATAATTACGCTTATAACAGATCGCAACTATATAAGCAACACCTCCAAATATATATCAAAAAATTAAGACATATAACAATAATCTATAAAAACAAACAAATAAATTATAAATTCGTAAAAAGTACTAAAAGAACCTAATACGAGATATATATTAATATTAATTATACGGATATTTAAGGATTCGTAAAATATTAAAACGTTTTTAACGCGTTTACTACTTTCTTAAAATGAAAATTATAATGTAAAAAATCTTACGTTAATACGAAGTTTACGCTAAAACGAAAATATAACAACATAAGCCATACGGAAAACTACAACCGTTATTAGTCGTAAAGCAATTATAAAATTTTATTATAATAAATTTTATCATCAAACTTTTTATATTAAAAAACCTACTTACGGGTATATATTACGACAATATTTTCGTAATCGTTAATCGATTTACAAAATTCTCTTATTTTCTATTTTATAACGAAAATACGAACGTTAAATAAATAACGTACGTTTTTTTAAAAAACATTTTTAACGTA
This sequence comes from Monosporascus sp. GIB2, assembly GCA_004155935.1. NCBI lineage: Eukaryota > Fungi > Ascomycota > Sordariomycetes > Xylariales > Monosporascus > Monosporascus sp. GIB2. Next base: position 61,188 of record QJNV01000100.1, on the reverse strand, counting down.
TACGGATTTTTGTACGAAATTATTTTAAATAAAGGTATAAGGTTTACCTTTAAATTTTAAAAAACTTAATAATATAAATCGACTTAAATTATAAGTTATTTAACGTATTTTAACCTTAAACAAACGGATAAGCAAAACGATAAAACTAAATATTAAAAACGTACTTACGATATTACGTTAACTATAAATAAAATAACTAGGTTAAAAAGTTACCAATAGCTTAAATAGCTTATAATACTAGCTATTACGAAAGTATTAAAATAATTCCGTTAATAGCTAACTTTAGTTTTATCCTAAAAATTTACAAAAAAATATAATAGAGAAGCCCGCTTAATATTAAAATCATTCTTGCGTTAAAATAATTTAAATAAATACGTTAAAAAATAAAGATAAAACCTAAGTTCGTACGTAATCAAATAAAAAAATATTATAATTAAAAACGGTTAATAAAACCAATCTTTTCAGAAAGAAAAATAGTTTACTTAACTATTAAAAATATCTAAATAAAACGCCCAAGTTAAAATTTTAATTTCAAATACATTAGCCCTTACAAAATCGTTAAAAAAGTTTTAGAAAATAATTACCAGCTAAAGTTACTATTTAAAATTAAGCTTTATCTAATTTTTTATATATTCTTACTCGAGTTAATAACGGATATTATTAAAATACATATTAAATAAAGTAATGTAAAAATAAATCCGAACAAATATATAAGGTAAAAAAGAATCCTAAACTTACGAAAAATCGACGGACTTACCCAGTATTTAATTAAATAAAAAAATTACCCGGATTTCGAAAATACCTAGAAATTCGTAAAAATTTTTATAAATATTTAACGCTTATTAAGAAACTTTCACTAATAATAATAGGTATATCTTAATCTACGGTTAATTAATTAATAATATCGATGTTACCCCAGTCGAACGGGCTTATAACTTATGTAATTACGTTTATTACGGATTCTAACTATTATTATTCCTTCTTCAAACGCTTATATTATTTCATAACCTTTATTCTAAAAACGCTACAACGAATTATTTTAATATTATGTTTCTTTAATAATTTCTTTTAATTTCGCAAACGGGCTAAACGGCTAAATAATTCGTTTAAATATTATTAAACCCGTAGAAAAATTTTTAAACAAAAGGTTTTGCGAATTTTAAATAAATTTTTTCTTTTAACAATTTATGATATTCATTATTAAACGGACCAAAAACGTCGTAAAAACGGGTAACGAAAATATAATAAGTATATTTAAACGACCTTAAAAATATCTTACATTTCTTTTATTTAAAACGATAATGTAAGTAAGAAAGTATAACGAAATTAAATTTTTTTAATTTGTTTAAACAAACGGAACGGTATTACGACGCTGTTATGACACAACTGGCCGGACTTCGGAAAACGGTCTCTTGGCAAACCGTAAAACAGGATCTAAGTGGATTAATTACGTGACATGGATTTATGAGGATTTAATGAATCCAGTTAAAGTTATAACCGTGGATTTATGAGGATTTAATAAATCCAGTTAAAGTTATAACTATGGATTTATAAGGATTTAATAAATTTAGTTAAAGTTATAATAAGATATATACATTTGTTATTACATAAATCAAATAACGACAGCTTTTAATATAATTTCGTTACTTAAAGCACTTTTGGTATTACGAAACGTAATTAAGTTATTTTATTACCTTATTATTTAAATTCCCACAGTATTTTGCCAACATAAACCCGTCGACTTAGGTTTAATAATTAGTTAATTAACTTAGCCGTTATACGTTAAAAGTTTTTGTTTAATAGTACCGTTAGATTTTAAGCAATATCCGATATTATTAAAATGTCGGCTAGCAATTCCGAATTCATTTTGCAGCAATTCCAAGTTCGCATTAGGAAACTTAAAAGGGAAAATTAGCAACTTAACGAACAAGTTAAAATAATCTCGATAATACCCTTTGTTATCCCCCGAATAAAACCTAAAAGACCAAAACCTTATAATAATAAAAGAAATTTTTAAACCTTTTTAACTTAAGTACGTATTTACTTACGTTTTTTAGGTTTTAATAATATTTCCGAATTAATTTTTGCGGTAAAAGTATACCTTATAAAAGACGTAGTTAACTGGTTCGAACTTATTATACGAAATTACATGGAAAATGTAGAAAACGATCGAAAGGTTTTAATTAACGAAATTTTCTTTTTATATATCAACTTTGAAAATAAGCTTCGTTTTAATTTTGGTAATTCGGATAAAAAAAAAACTTCCGTACAGAAAATTCTTAATTTTAAATAAAAAGAACTTACCTTTAAATACGCTATCAATTTTAAAATGTTAGTCGTTAAAGTAAGATAAGAAAATAAAAAGGAAAACGTTTTAATTAACATTTTTTATAAAGGATTAAAAGATAAGGTTAAGGACGAAATAATTCGAATAAAACGTATTTTTACCTTTAATAAATATATCGGAAAAGTTATCAAAATTGATAATCGACAGTTCGAACGACGACAAAAACGACAAGGACGTATCACCCCTAGGACGGGCACCTGGAACAGCAAAAAGTCTCGACATTCAGCAAACACCAGCGCCCCTAGGAAAGGAAACATCTCGTTCGGAACGGAACCAGGACCTATAAAATTTGGCACCATCCAACTACGGAAACCTAAATATTAAAATTATGGCAAAATAAACCATAAAGCTTTTAAATACTAATCGCCTAAAAAACCGCGACAGAATAAGCTATAAACCCCAATACCTATAAAATAATTAACCCATACGAAAAACGGAAAAACTTTCGTTATAATACGAAAAGAAAAAAACCTAATTAAATTTCCTAATTTAATTATTCGATAAAAATAAAAAGAAACTAAAAAATTTTTTCAAATAAAAGTTCGATAACATTTAGGATTTATAATGTTACGGATATAACAAAAAAAAAGCTAATAACGATTATCTTGGATTATAAAAAAATAACTTAAAAAATATTAAAGGTAAATAAAAACTATTTATCCAAATACCCCAAATATTTATGGACGAAAATACGTTATATATTATTAACGTTTAAAATGCCCAACTTACGAGGTATAAAAATAATTAATTTATTAACAGGTTACACGCATGGCCCGGGAAAGGTTTAACTTCCCAAATAAAATAAGAAATAACAAAAGGGACAAATAATAATATCGGCATTTCCGAACCATCAACTTATAGGAAAACATCGACAACAAAATAACGGAATGGAGTTAATTACCTAACGAACAATACCTGCAAAAAAACCTTTTTTGTTATTATAAATGGTATACGTATAACCCAAAAAATAAAGTAATTTTAAAAGGACGAGATTTAACCATACGACAGTTAATCGCGGATTTTTATTTTTAATTATCCATTACTATAAACCTATAAAAGTAAAAAAAAATTTTAGCTAATTTAAAATAAACCATTAAAAATTTATAAGGAAAAAATAATAATACCCTTACCTAGGAAACTATTTACGTTATGGAAAAATAGTTCATACGATAAAACCAAAAAATGCGATAATAAGCAAAGAAAATAATTTAACTAAAAGGGAAAATAAAAACGCAAAAATACCGAAATATATAACTTTATGGGGATATCGAACGTTATATAATACGTATTAACGAATTAAAACCACAAATAAAATAATAATATTATTTTATTAAATAATTACGAAACCAAATTAAAAATTTTAAAAGAAAAATACGATAATTCGAAAAAAATTACCTAAAAGTATTACGCCTTTTATAAAAGAGCCGCAAAAAGGCAAAATTTAAAAAAATTAACAAAAACTTCCCAAAAAAACTTTAGTAATAATAAGAAAAAAAAAACCCCTATTATATTGAAAATACGAATTAGGATATATTAATATACCGCTATAATAAATAACGAAATTTTGGAAAGTAATTATATTACGCCTAAAGTAATTAACCGTTTTAGATTACCATAAAAATACAAAAAAAATCCTTATATTGCGAATACCGCCGAAGGTTAACCATTTCTTTACGATAACGGTAAGGTTACGCGCGAAATTAATCACCTCGATACCATTATATTAAGATAATACATAACCATCAATTTCGATATCGTACCGCTAAAAAATTACGATATAATTTTAAAAACAACATAATTACGCCAATACAACCCCTTAATTAATTAAACAATTAACCAGATAAAGTTTTTTTTACGGCCTAACGATAAATACCAAAAAAAAAAATAAAAATCTTAACATTCGATCGAAAATAACGACAAATATCGGCATAAGGATATAACAAAAACCTTACCACCTATAAAAAAACGACATAAAAAAAAAAAATATTATAAAAAAATCCGACGCATTATTACCACTATTAAAATAAAATTACGGCAATTAAATAACAATCTGCAATAACTAACCCTTAAGTTAAAAAAATTAATTAATATATTACCACATTATTACAAATACAAAAAACTTTTTAGTAAAAAACTTAAAATAAAATTACCTAAATACAGTAAATAAAATTACGAAATTATCCTTAAAAAAAAAATATTAACCAAGTTTTACCTTATATATAACCTTAATAAAACAAAATTACAAACATTCCGAAAATATTTGGAAAACCGACTTAAAAAAAAATAAATTCGATTATTTAAATTATTAACCGGTTACCCCATATTTTTTGTTCCAAAAAAAAAACGATAAACTTTAACTAATTATAAATTACCGATAATTTAATAATATTATTATTAAAAATCGAATACCATTACCTTTAATTAACGAAATAAAAAATCGCTTTTATAAAATATAATAATTTACCATTTTCGATCTTAAAAATAAATATAACTTAATTCGGATTAAAAAAGGCCATAAATGGAAAATAACGTTTCGAACCAAATATGGCTTTTATAAATATCTTATTACCCCTATAAGATTAACTAACGCACCTGTTACTTTCCAACGTATAATCAACCATATCCTTAAGGAACACCTCGATATCTTTATCGTATGTTACCTCGACGACATTCTTATTTTTTCAAAAACCCAAAAATAACATAAGGAACATATTTACAAAATATTACAATTACTTTAAAACGTTAACTTACTAATTAATGCAAAAAAAAGCCAATTCCACACATAAAAAATGGAATATTTAAATCATATTATTACTTTTAAATATATCAAAATAAACCTTAAGAAAATCGCTACAATACTTAATTAAGCATAACCCATTACAGTTAAAAAAATACAAATCTTCCTCGAATTTGCTAATTATTATCAAAAGTTTATCAAAAACTTCAACCGAATAACCATACCCCTTAACGTTCTCATACGGAAAAAAGAAAAATTTCAGTAAATAACAAAAACGAAAAAAACTTTCTAACAACTAAAAAAAATAATTACGAATTAACCAAATGTTAATCATATACGATCCAAACCGCCCAATAAAACTAAAAACCGATACGTCAAATTACGCTTTAAACGCAATAATCGGATAACGGAATAATTAAAATATATTACACCCTATTACTTTCTTTTCATATAAATTGCAAAAACCTAAATTACGTTATATTATTCCAAATAAGGAATTTTTGGCCATTATTAAAACGTTCCGCAAATTCAAATATTTTCTCAAAAGCAATTAATATCAGGTTAAGATTTATACGAATCATAAAAATCTTACCCGGTTCACTATTACCAAAAAACTTACAGCACGATAATTCCGCTACGCCGAAAAATTAGCTAAATATAATTTTGTCATTATTTATCATAAAGGCTCAGAAAATGGCAAAACCGACGTACTTAATAAAAAACCGGATCTCGAAAAAAAAATGGTCAAAATCAACCATGCAATATTCGAAACTACTACAGAAAGATACTTACGTTTACGACAAATCGCAACAATCCGAGCAATAACCTCAAACCTATATCAAAAAATTAAGGAATACAATAATACCCTATTAAAAAAAACTAACAAAATACAAATCCCAAAAAAATATCAAAAAAACCTAATACGAAAAATACATAAACACCTTTTATATAAACACCCAGAAATCCATAAAACCTTCGAACGCTTTTAACAAACGTATTCTTTCCCCAAAATGAAAAACATAATATAAAAAATTCGACGTCAATATAACACCTATAACAAAACGAAAGCGCGACGCCACAAACCATACGGGAAATTACAATTACTACTAATCGCAAAACGACTATAAAACTTTATTACCATAAATTTTATTACCAAATTTCCCTTATCAAAAAACCCAGCTACGAATATATATTATAATAATATCTTTATAATCGTTAACCGATTTACAAAATTTTCCTATTTTTTACCATACAAAAAAAATATTACAGCCGAATAAATAATATACATTTTCTTTAAAAATATCTTTAATATACATAAATTACCATACGAAATTATCTCCGATAAAAAAACAACGTTTATATCCAAATTCTAGCAAAACCTAATAACTCAAATCGGCCTAAACCACAAATTATCAAATATTTTCCGACCATAAACAAATAAATAAACAAAACGACAAAATTAAACGCTTAAAACATATTTACGATATTACATTAACTATAAACAAAATAATTAGGTTAAAAAATTACCGATTACTTAAATAACATATAACACTAATTACCATAAAAACATTAAAATAATACCGTTTACAATTAATTTTAAATTTATTCCGAAAGTTTACAAAAAATTACAAAAAGAAAAACCACTTAACATTAAAGCAATTTTTACATCAAAATAATTTAAACAATTACACCAGGAAATAAAAACAAAACTCGAATTCGTCCGCAACCAAATAAACAAATACTACAACCAAAAACGGTTAAAAAAACCAACCTTTTCGGAAAAAAAAATAATTTACTTAACCACCAAAAATATCCAAACAAAACGATCTAACAAAAAACTCGATTTCAAATATATCGGTTCTTACAAAATTACTAAGAAAATCTCAAATAATAACTACCAATTAAACCTTCCATCCAAAGTTAAATTCCATCCAATTTTTCATATATCACTACTTAAGTCAACTACGGATACTATCAAAATATACACTAAATAAAACGAAATGGAAATAAAAAACGAACAAAAATATGAAATAAAAAAAATTATGGATATGCGAAAAGTTAACGGACTTACTTAATATCTGGTCAAATAAAAAAAATACCCGGATTCGGAAACTTCTTAAAAACCCGCTAAAAACCTTATAGGAACCTAACAACTGTTAAAAAACTTTCACCAACGGCGCCCAATATAACATCCCAATTAATTCCATTAACGGAGGTATAACCAAAATTATTCTTATCCGGAAAGCCTTACGCTACAACAGCTTCAAGTTTAACGGTTATGCAAACCTCCTCCTCTTTACGTTCGAGGTTTTTAAGTTCGTCTAAACTTTCCACATTTTGACGAATTAATTTTACGCTTTTCTTTCGCAGAAAAATTTGTTGTTTGTCGATACGAATAAGACGCGAAATTTGTTCGGAAATTTCGGATATTTTATTTAACAAATCCTTACGAAGCTCGACGAGCCGATCAGCGACCGACGAAAAAGGAACCGCTAAACCATCACAGCGACGGTTATAGTGTCGAACACACTGTTCGCAGCGCTTAAGATCCTCGATCATGACGCACCACGTCCCTTCTTTAAAACAGGGAGTACAAGGCATAACGTCGAAGCCAAATTTGAGGATATGACAAGCGAGGGAAACGACGCTTTCCTTTTGATAAGGACGGCTACGGGGTTTGCGATTAGAAACACGACCTAACATAATGAAGGACAGGGCACTTACTAAAGAAAAGAATCTTCGAAGCGAAGATTTGGAGAAAAGGGGATCGTGTTATGACACAACTAGCCGGACTTCGGAAAACGGTCTTTTGGCAGACCGTAAAACAGGATCCAAATAAATTAATTACGTAACATGGATTTATGAGGATTTAATGAATCCAGTTAAAGTCACAACCGTGGATTTATAAGGATTTAATAAATCCAGTTAAAGTTATAACCATGGATTTATAAGGATTTAATGAATCCAGTTAAAATCACAATAAGATATATACATTCGTTACCACATAAATCAGATAGCGACAGCTTTCAATACAACTTCGTTACCCAAAGCACCTTTGGTATTACGAGACGTAACTAAGTTATCTTGTTACCTTATTGCTCAGATTCCCACAGTACTCTGCCAACATAAACCCGTCGACTTAGGTTTAATAGTTGGTCAATTAGCCTAGCCGTCATAGACGCGTTCATAATTTAAGTTTTTATTTAACCATACGGTTAAATATTATGAAAATGGTAAAAAAAAAATAGGAAATCTACTTACCAAATTAGGTAACAAACAGTTTCGAATTTTAAGATAAAAATTTTGAAAGAGGAAAAATCGTGTTATAAGCTAACAGGCTTAGCTAAAACAGGTATAGTTGGATTTTTATCGCTTAAGCTCTAACCTTAACCAAAAAATGTTACATAACTTATTTATTAAGAAAACCAGATTTGTAACGTAAAAATAAGTAAGTAAAGTAAATAAGCGTAAATATCATAAGTAATAAAAAAGATATATACATTCGTTAAATTCCGTAATTAAATAACGATATCTTGTAATATAATTTCGTTATCTAAGGTATTTTTAGTATTACGAAACGTAACTAAGTTATTTTTTAATTATTTAAATTCTTATAGTACTTTGCTAACATAAACCCGTTAGCTTAGGTTTAATAGTTGGTTAATTAGCCTAGCCGTTACAATAGTATGCAAGACATCTTAATCAAAAGCTTAAAGGGGAAGAAAAATGTCGGGCGTTATTTTGTGGTATGGAAAGTTACATACAAAGGTTATCAGGTTAGCATTTTATAAACTATCGCCGACCTACTTAGAGATGTTAGAACATTCGACGACACGTGTCGTCGAGCACCTTGCAGCTAGCTAGCACCTTGCAACCCACTTCACACCAACCCTATAACATTATCCGTTACACTTTCCTTATTTAGTAAGCTATAGCACACCTGGCTAGGTGACACCTGAAGTTAAATACAACTACAACTATGACTACTACTACGCTCCCTATCTGCGCAGACGAATGTATAATTAAGCATGATTTGAAATTTGAATCACGCAGGACGTAAAGGCCTTCCGGAATTTACATTAAATGCGACCTACAGAACAACCTACGTAAGGAGGGTTCCATCCCGTCCCTTGTACCTAAACAAGGCAGTTTTATTCTACGTGTTAGGAGTATATAATTAGTATAGCAAGGCTGAATACCTCTGCATAGCCATACCGGGCGTGAGATATACTATCAAGCACCAGGGTCACTTAAGAGGCCGCCAGCTGGTGATTCTGTGTATGAGAAGCCCCTGACACCTTACGTAGCTGCGGATTGCAATTGATCACTGAATGTTGACCATGTTCATGCAACTCTACTTACTATGGCGAACATGGGTCTCGGTGGAGGCCGGCCGTATTTACTACTGTTGGTTCCAAGTCATGGGGCTGTGCGTTGTGCTCCGCCAACCAAAGTAGCAGGGGTCATGATGCACTTATACCAAGCCGTCGAGATGGCATTGGAAGTATTATATATATCTCGAGCACAAGACTCTAGCTTATTCTCAATCAAAACTAAGGTGCATCCGGCTCTCACAAACCCAATTATATACAAAGTTATTGAATAATAGCCGTTGTCATATCTTAGCAAAATGGAAGCGCTGCCCCAAACCCATACCGGTAATGCTCAACCAGCGCTACGTGCGTCTACGACTCCACCTAGAACACCCCCTGGGCGACAAGGCATGCACGCTAGGAACGAGAAGAAAGTCAGAAACCCAGGAAGCCCATCCAATTTTAAAACGTCCCGTTCAGCGCCTTCGTCAGCGAGATCTCGACAGAGGCAGCGAACACGACGACATGTGTCCACTGGCTCGATACCGGGAGAGCAGGATCCCTTTTCGAATCATGATCGTGTCGCCTTAATTGGGAGTGCAGGAATGCCAATAGAGATTCCGGATGATGAGCCGGCGCTGGACGATACTCGGCGACCTTCCATTGAACAGCGAGATCAATCTCTGTTAGTCGAGCAGCACACGCCTTTGTATCATGATGACCAGGAAGGTGCACCAATTGGGAGTGCGCAAAACCCAATAGAAATTGAGGACGACGAGCCCATGATGGTTGATATACCGCTCAGCGCAACAGCTTCAGAATATACCCCTGAACAGCGAGAACGATCACAGTCGAGCTCGGTGTTAACCACGCCAGCCGCAGAGACGCCAACTCCTCAAATCGAGCAGACGCCGCAACCTAGACATGAGGCCTCCGAAAGCCCTGGAACACCATCTAGGCGTAGAGGGACACCGCGGAAGTTATTGACTCCATCACAACTCGACACCAGAATAGCAGACACTCTCAGCAAACAACTGACCAAGCCCCAGCTCAACGTAGCAGGAGAGCTCGGCAACAACTACATCTTCGAAGTGATCCCGAAGAGCGACCCTTCCAAGCGGGTCGTCAAGATCGGCGTGACTAGGGGATCAGAGCAGGAGCGACTGAAAAGAATAAAGTCCGCCTGCAAGCACGTGCTGATCGAGGATCAGCAGGACGACCCGGAACACGTGCCTCTCCTCTTCTATCTTAAGGCGGAGAAGCTGATCCAAGCCGAGCTGTACAACTTCTTGTACGACTTCGACTGCCACTGCGGTGACGGGAGTACGAGCCACGGCGAGTACTTCGACATCGACCGCGCGACCGCGCAGGAGATCGTGCAGCGCTGGAGGCGGTTCTGCCGGTTGCGGCCGTACGGTGCCGATGGGCGCTTGACCCCATTCTGGGACTATCGGCTGCGGAACAGGAAGCGGATCTCGTCCGAGTCTGAGGAATCGATATACGATCACGATAAGAGGCGGCAGAGGTGGGAGCGCTTCGCGAACCCGTGGAGAATAGAGATGGTCGTGTATGATGTCGTATCGCTGCTCGTTAAGATCTGGCGCTGGAAGTGGCAGGTCGCTACGATCTTGCAGAGCTTCTACATCGCTTTTCTGGCATATCCCTCATACGCCTCCATGGTTCAGATCGTGATCGTTTTGTGTGCCGTTCTTGCCGAGATGAAGCTGGAGACCCCGGCCACGATGCCTGCAATCTGGAGGGGATAGAGAGTCGCTTTTGAAGGAATATTTCTTTTGATCTTTTACAAGGTGTTGGTGGATTGCATGATATAAATTTTGAAAGCCGTCAGAAAATCTAGACTTATTCGGTCTTGCTCCAGCTTGTAGGATAGCCACTTCTAGAGGAGTTATATCAAATTATCCAATGGAACATTCGAGATCTTCCGGATATCTCTGTACTCTCGACTGTATAAAACCTAAGAATTTTATAATGGAGCGTGGGCTTTTTTCGAAGAACGTGGTTCATTGTAGCCTTCGAAGTTATCTATCTCTCGAGGTAAATAAACGCCCCAGAATAACCATGTATTAAAATCCACATCATTTAAATGAGCTCCTAAGTACTGCCTCGTAAAATTTGGATCTAGCCAAATAATTATCACTTTCTCCGCTTTATATACAAGCCTTTCCGTCCGGTCAGCATAATTGTCAGACTTTTATCGTCGTGTCCCATATCATCAACCCTGAAATAACGAAAAATGCCATGAAGTTGGAGGGGACGTAACCAACAAAGCGACGTACCCCTTACCCCTTACTAAACTCAACTGACACCGAACAAACAGGTCCGCAGTCGCTGTTTAAAACAGATAATAGTTAGGAGTGCGTATAGCCCCCTCAAGCCCAACCAAACCTTGCATAGAAATAACCATCTCCCGCCTGTCTGGGAACCAGGCGAGGGGGGCACCTGTACAAACGTACCGGCAACCCTCACCACATCCAAATCCGCTTCAACACCGGGTATCTCCAAGTCTTAGCTAACCATGCCATCTGCCGCACTGTGCACGCACCAACGCCGCCGCACCATGGCGGAGTCAGTGCAAAACATGCCCGGGCCCCTGCGCGAGCGAGCCACGGCCCCCATCGGCGGAGACGGGGCCAGCTGCAAGCCGAGCTGCTACGAGTACCCGATGCAGCTGCCGGCGGCCTGCAAGGTAGACCAAGGCCGCACGAGCTGTGTCTGCCGGCGGGCGGGCGACGCGGGCTCCGTGCGCCGGTACCGCGAGGCGGCGTCCGTCACCGACGAAGGCGAGCGCCGCGGTGCAGCACGTGATCCACGCGCTGGTAGCTGACTTCGATGCCAACACTACAGCTATACTAAAGCGCCGGTGTTCTTCGCGCCGAGCTTGGCGGCCGGCAGTCCGGCCGGCATGGCGGCGCTGTTCCGGTACCCGGAGATCTTGGCTTCCCCTGGGCTGTCGCCTAACGCCCGGCTCGTGCAGGTCGGAGAGGATCCGGAGACGGAGGTGCCGGAGGAGGCCATCCCTGAGTGGATCCCGAAAGGAGCTTCGTGGGCGGATTCTCATCAGGTGACGTTAGGTGGCATCAGGAGGCGGATTATAGGTACCCTTTATTCAAGTTATTATTTTGCATGCCGATGGCATGGTATTATTCTAGGAGCATGGACAGTGTAGTCTCCTGGTACCTACTTGAGCACTTGGTGTTAGCCGAACCAAACCAATACTCAAGCTTGCCTTTCGTGAGTGGCTGCTGTACTTTGAAGAAGCATAAACACCAGCCACGTTACGTCCCATAAGACTTGCTTTCCTAGATGATTATAAAGATGTCGATCCTTTAGAATGTTAGATCCCCTTGTCTGCAGTGCTTCCCAAGCCCAAGTCCTCAGCATAATCCTTCCGATGAGCGCACAAAGACCCTTTGTGCCGCAACCCCATCCTCGGCTCTTCCGGCTCTAGCTACCAAAGCGCGCCCCTGCTCTTGCCTTTCTCACCTTGTTTTAAAGGCAACTCTTGCACAACGCATGGATTCCTTCGATAATATGCAAGATTCTGTGATAGACTGGACTGCCGTATCCAATCGGCGTCGTAGGGACTGGTCGCGTTTCGTGCCTTGTGGTGAGGTTTCTAAGCGACCTGGCGGTTTAGTTCGGCCAGCTTTTTACCCTGTCAGGCGGTAGATATTAGCTCGGGGTATTAGACGCGAAGTGTCCTGGATTCTTAAGAGCGGTTACCTAAAGACTCTTCAAAGAATCCGAGGAATAAATCATCATATCCCAGGTACCCGGGTATCTAGCGGAAAGACATGGCAGAGCCGGCTGTGGACCATAGGCCATCATCATCTTTAAAGTATCCACCCAGCCAAACCATCATCGCAGGAGTATCTCAAACCCACAAGAGCACGCGAACGCTGAAAGCGAAGAGTCACGTAACAAACAAGTCATGAACAGGCATCCCCACTGGCAATTCATCGTCCTCTGTATTGTGGCAGCCTCAGTCGCTAAGGCAACTAAACTTGGGGCGCATGTTAACTGAAGCCGCGAGACCGCGCCTCTCAGCAATAGCTACCTGTCCACGAACCTGGGCTAAGGGAGGGAGGGTATGAAGGGAGTCCTCTGCCCGGGATGTGCCAAAAAGAACCTTTGCAACGCACACGAGGGCCCGCTCCCCCCGCAAACCATCCCTCTGCGAGGCCCATATGTAAAAGGCGGGACGTGATATCATACAGCTGCGATTTCCCTTTCTATTGTGGCTCGTTCGAAATGGCGGACCCAGTTAGTCTCCGATTCCGACTCAACAGATGGTATGCCTGACGAAACCGACTCGTTTACGAGACCCGACTTGCGCAAGAAAGAAACGGGAGCAAGTAGGCATCATGCGCCGCAGCCGCCTACTCTTCTTCTGAAGACTCTTCCTCGCTCGACTCGGCAGGCTGATCCTCGGCACCGGTGGTAGGAGGCGGTTCCTGGCTGCCACTCCCTTGACGCGCCAGTTTGGCCTTCAGCTCTCGGAGCTGCTCAATCTTCCGTTCTTGCTCGTGCTTATTCATGGGCTTATTCTTCTTCGGCTTTGGAGGACCGCTGGTCCTCACCTTTGGTTCCGGTTCCGGCGCGGCTGTCTGGCTACTATATTCCGGCTTTTTCTCCAGGGCTGCGCGGATGTGAGGATGCGCTTTGTGGATGAGATCATAAAGCTTGCCGAGAGCTTCCTGAGTGAGAGATTCAATATCTAGCTCCATCTCGCCTTCATCATTCTCCTATTCATAGCAGGTTAGTTACCATCCAGACGCGATTGGCGACATATATTTCGCGGGGTCCGCGAATGTATATATAGGAATGTGCCGTCACAACCCAGTCTGATCAGGGAAAGCGGGTGCTAAACTCACGTTTTGACCAGTGTCTCTCTTGATAATGTCAACAGCCTTCGTTAAAGTATTGCCATCGAGATTGCTAATACCCTCCTCGATGACAGCCTTTTCTAGTGGCCCGATTGCCCGCTTCTTTGGAGCTGGCTTCTTGGTATGGCCGCCTGAGCTCTTCTTGGCGACTGTGCTGCTGCTAACTGAAGCTTTCTTGCTGCCGCTAGCAGCTGCAGCGCTTGAGCCTGGCTTCGGCTTACTCTTCGAGCCCTTCTTTTTCGCCTTCGATTTCCTCTCTTCGCTGTGGAATTTCGTTTTCTCCTCCACGAGCTTGCGCTGAAGCATCGATACCATTTGCTGCTGAATCTCTATCATGGTAAGTTCCGGCTTTTTGGAGCCTAACAGGGTATTAAGTTTATCTTGTTCCTCGTTCAATCGGACCTGCAAGCTGCGAATCGCCTCGTTGGTGTCTTCTTCCCCGTCGGCCACGCTCTCGTCCTCGGATTCGTGTATGCTGCGTTCGGGGCTAGCAGCAGACGCATTCACGGCAGAGGGCTCGTCTTGTGGATAGTGATGCGCCATCCACTGGTCCTTCTTGGCAAGTTCAGCCTTAAAGAGCTCTTCAAGGTCTTTACCCAACTTAGCGACCTCGTGTTCCTTTCCGTTGAACAGTTCGGCGTTATGGACGATCAATCTCATGTCTTTCTCAATATCTTTGGAGGATTTGTAGTGGCCGTCGAGGTTTTTGCGGGTCATTGTGCTTAGGTCCATGGGCTTCTTGACAACACTGAAATAGGTCGGTATATTGAGGGCGACAGGGTCGACGGGTTCCATGAACCATTGATTCATGTGAAAGTATTTTCCCTTTTTCACCTCATTCAGAACCTCATCATGGAATCGTTGCTCGGGGTCCATCTTCTTCTTGCGATTGACCTTCGATGAACCGTAATCGAGATCTCGGCTCTTCGGGGGGTGTATCGGTCTCTTGGGCCTGTCGCCATCCTCACGAGTGGAGTCGCGACGGATTTGGGGGATACCATTTGGAGGAATCGCAAAGGCTGGTGCTGCCGACACCGTAGATGACGCAGCTGGCGGAGCTGGCTCAGCCTTCGGCTTCGGACTTGATGTTGTCCGACCGGCCTGTGGCTGCGACTGTCGTCTCACCTGATTGGCGGAGCGAGGTTCGGCATGGCGTGTCGGTTGAGCCTTGCCTTTTTCAGGTTTTGCAGGCTCTTCCGACTTGGATATCTCCTGTAATCTCGTAAGGATCTGATCCCGCACAACGGCACCGGCGCCAGTCACTTCGTGGTCCGGACCATTGAAGAAAAGCGAGTTCGTGTATAGGAGTTCGACCTCGGCCTTGAACGCCCCATAAGTCGCGTACTTCTCCTCGCGGAGTCTTGCCTCGAGCAAAGAGAGGTCGACAGGCTCCTCAACTTTGCTGCTATAGTCTTCCCAAATAACCGGCCATAATTTCTCAACCGACTGTCGGAAAGGCATGCCATTCTTGGTTTTCTTGAGGCCTGCCAGGTACGCCCGTATCTGCTTGTTCTGATGCGGCGTAATGACTTGATCGTCGGGAAAGCTATCAGTGGGAGGCGCTCCCGAGGCCTGAGGAGCCGGTGATGGTCCATTTGCCACAACCAATGAGTCAGCCGCCGGCGTGGCGGTATCTTCAGTCTTTGCTCGCTTACTGGCCGGCTCATCTGGGCAGTCGTCCTCCCGTTCCCGCATACGCGATACCTTAGACGGTGATGAAGCACGTGCTTCCGAAGGGGCGTTATCCCCGGCTGGTTGGTCGGATTTGGATTCTTCGGCCGCTTGCTGAATCGATTTTTCTGACGAAGCCACGGGTGCATCGCCACTCGTGGTACCTTGCGTGCTGTCACCACGTTCGGCGCTCGGGGCTGGATCGGGCAGCTCGGTGGACGCATCGACCTCCATGGAATCGTCGACCGTTGGCTCCGATGTAGATTCCGGCTTCGCAGTATCACCTGTCGTGGCGGCTGGCGTTTCCGGCGGCGTCGCTTCCTTGGGAGACGACTCGGCAACGTTCTCCTTCTCGGCTCCTGCTGTAGGCGAAGGCTCCTTCTTTCCGTCGATGGGAGTCCCATTGACGTCAGCCATCTCGGTATCATCGGCGGCCTCTGGCTCAACAGGTGACTTTGAAGGCGTTTGCTCGGGAAGGCTGCTATTCGCCGCGAAAGCTTGCCGATTTTGCGCGGTGTTGGTTGCATCTGGTGCTGGAGACCCAACCTTTCCATTCACCGTGGCTACTTTTTCGGATTCCTCCGTCTGACTCTCTTCGGATTTGGCGTGGCTATGTCGTAGGAAGTGAGCACACTCTTCGACATGCCCGAAGTGGGAGGAGCACTCACCCATTAACCGCTGGCACTGTCGCATCGTCGACTGCCATATCTCCCATGTCGGTAGAAGTCTTAGTCTTCTGATCGATCGGTAAAGTCTGGGGCTGTTCAGTGGCCATGACTGCCATTCGTCGGGTCGGACACGATGGTAAAGTGTGTTGTTCGAGGATCAGACGATGGCGAGAATTGACGAAGCCACGGCATGAACCTGATTCACCTGTTGAATCTGTCAGAGAAGGCACTGTCAGCTAAGTGGATTAGGAGCAGCTGATGTGACGTGAAGGCATAAATGTTATGGCGCCTCCGGCGGAGCGGGTGTACAACATCAGTGCGTTTCAGCAACATGTGCTGCAGTGGCCATTCGGGGAGGAAAGGGTTTGCTAGGAGCCGGCATACCGTTTCAGCGCCCGATGCGTGGGTGAGCGGGATTCCGTACTGCCCAACAGCGGTTGATTGCTCTCAGGACTTGGCGTCGCAAACTGGTGAGTGTGGGGCGAGTCAGTGACAAGCTTCAGGTAAAATTACGTGTCGCGGCACAAGACGGGAAGAGGAAGGAAGCTATAAACGGATCTCCAAAACAACGGCGGAAGGATAATGCGAGATAATGTGATGTGAGTGAAAGGGCGACAACAGCAGGGTATTGTAGAGTGATGCTGAAGAAGAAATGAGAGAGGACCGGTGGCAAGGTGAAGCTTTCCACCAGCCTTGCGAAATGCGGCAGGTCGCGATTCGTCTCACATGAGGGAAGGTGTCGGGTTGGCAGGTGGTTGGCCAATGAGGAGGAGGCTGGGTATTTTTTCTGGTCGCAGGGTCGCAAGGAACTTGCGACGGTGCGGCGAGTACTATTTATCGGACAGCTTTGCTTTTTAATTTCGCGAAAAATTGGCCAGAGCTCCTCTTTTATCGCGTCTCTTATCGGCTGTGGGTAGCGCGATGAGGTAACACGGAACTACCACCTTGGGCGAAGAGGGGCAGGGGAGAACGCGTGTAGCGCAACTGGGATGGGAGGTGCTGGAGGGATGATGGCTGGTGAAGTACGAACGGCCAGGATGGTCCCTAAATGAGTAGGCGCGGGCACGAGGGACGAAATTGAAAGAGGAATTGCTATAGGGCGTAGTGGCGAGTCGCAATATTGAACAAGCCTTAATTAAGATGCGACTGTATCCCGAGTATCTGCGTCGGAGTATTTGCGCCGGGTGTGCGGCGTGGGTCTGGAGCGGAGTGGTCCTGGAGCTCCCGGGATCTATTGCTTGCCTTAAACGGCCGGATAATCGGGATGAGTTGAGTATACGGGAATAGTGATCGCGCCGGACATCAAAGTAACGAGGGTAATGCGACCCATACATATAAAGGAATATATCGCGATCGGGTCAAAATAACGACGGCAAGGAGAGGCAAATGCTCAGTGCGACAATGAAACAGATATAATTACCTTTGGTTCCCACACTATGATGAGTCAAAGGCAAGTGCGCCGGCTTGCTTCTCAAGTCCCGGAAATAGACTTCAAAGAAGACCAAGAGAAAATCGATGGTACACCGAATGACTGAAAGAAATACTGAATCTCAGCGTTTTACAGCGGACGGCGGTGGAATACCCTGACTGCGCAGGATATCCTGGGTGAATCCTGGGCTAAATAGACATGTCAACTCTCGAAGATGAGACGAGGATATTAGAAACGTGCGCGGAGATGTGGGGTTTGCAATGCGCCCGTGAAACTGAGAGGTGACGGTTTGCCGAAACGGATCAGGTCAAACGGGAATACACCATGGTGTTGAAGAGGACTTCTCCCCCTCCGCCGTCGGGTATCACGATAATTTATCGTCGGATGTGGGGCCGACCGAGGACGGACGAGGGCGGCGACACCGTTGGAAAATGTTTTAAGTATGAAGTGTCGTCTGAATAAATACAAGGCTATGGGGGTACTGGTGAGATATGAGAAAGGCATAAAAAGGAAAAGGAATCGTATTACATCTGTCCCTGCAACCGCTGCAAGGCGCACCTTGCGATATTGGAATTGCGACTAATGGATGCGACGCGTTGCGATGCGACAGATAAGGGTCAAGGCACAAAAAGGGAGCGCAAAGTTGTACCTTTTTGGAGGAAGTCCAAAGTTAATGAAAGATACTTTGGTACTTGTTGGTGCCGCAGTTGTGCTGCTGGAGTATTATTATTATCTTTTTGTTATTTTTGGAGATGATCGGTGATTGTCGGAGAAACGGGAGGGGTGGTTGGTTGGTTGCGAGGCGGAAGGGAAAAGAGGAGGGAGGAAGTTAAAAAAAAGAATCTCAAGGCTCAGGTTGGTCTCTTTTTCCACGAGAATCGGGTCGCGAAAATTTCTGGAATTGGGGTCACTCCGTATTTGTAGAAGGGGCGACCCCAAAAAGTCAAATCACGGTTCGTCGCAAAAGCCAGACGTGACAAGGGTAGCGTCCTATCCACCCCTTCTGTACCCATAAACTCGGCCGTAAGAACCAATCACGGACTCGCCTTGGGGCTTTAAACAGGGGCCGTGCGGGATAACGATGGTTCATCTGCTTGGGGTTAGCATGGTCTGTGTGGCCTGTGTGGCCCCTGTGTGGCCCTTGTGTGGCTTTCAAAAGGGGAGGCTTGAGGGGGAGCCGTGGAAAGCTAGGTACCGTCGGGCGACGATGGAGCAGATTTCTCTGTACTTGGGTACTCTCGGGTTCTTGAAATCAGCCAATGCTCTGCCCGAAGCGTTTGCAAAAGAGAGAGAGATAACCAATCACAGAGCGATCGCACAAAGTCCTTTAGGCACTTATCCATGTCGCGGTCCAATCATGACGCGTACTTCAGGGGGGGACGAAATGAAGCTTGAGGCACCCCCGGGGAGTGAGATATTCTTCAGCCCGAGATCTTATCGGTCGCGATTTTCGCAGCATTCATTGATCTATCTGAAGCTTCCGTTTCCCCAGCTCCGGCGCTTTGTCATCACGTGACTTTAGTGAGTTTGTCCTCGGAAATCGTAAAGTACCATGGCATCCTCCTGGACAGTTGGAGAAAATTGCTCCGAGGTTTTCCATCAGGACGGTCTCAGATTAGTCAGCATCATTGGATTTTTATTGTGTTATAAGTCTTACAACAGACTATGTTCTAACTTACATGATAACCCGCCCGCCCGTACCCGATGCCAGCTCTGCCATCTGGTTAAATATGTAGGTACCTAGGTACCTAAGGTCCCCTCCTCCACAATCCAGGACGGAAAAACTATGCGGCCTATCTTCGAAGTGGGTCTCTTCCTTATCAAGAAAAAAGTTAGGATCAATCCCAATTGCTTAATGTTAAGGATGGTTGCGTTGCTATGGGAAATTTTCGTGCTTTAGGAGGAGGCTACGGCGTGGTGCTACTTGCAACATCCTAGGTAATCTACATCGTAGCAAACCAAAACTGCCAGTACCTAGTACCATTCGGAGGTGACCCGATCTCGCACGCTCGGGTATATCTTTCTTAGGGCTCTGCAACCACCCATTCGCCAGCTTCATCACTTTCACGACCTCAACACTATGTCTACCAAGCGTAAACCTCCGACTAAGATCGCCCAGCCGGTCGTCAAACAAAGTGCGAAGAAACCATTGAGGACTCACGTCAACGAAGCGGACACGGCTGTGTCAGCACCCGGCATCTCAAAAACGGGCGACGATGCAGACGAGGCAGTAATAGAAATTTCGAGCGATTCCGGTAGCAGCGAATACGAGCTATCAGACGGGGATGAGCAGGAGAAGGCAGCAACATCAACCACAAGCAATGGGATCGTACATAATGAAGAAGCACCGCGTCAGGTGAATGCGCTGAAGAGTGCGCGCTCAATACCCGACGAAAATGGAGATGTGGACATGAATATACCGTCGCCAAACCAGCCGACGGATGGAGAGTCTGATCAGGAACCTACCGCCCCGACATTTGGAGACCTCGTCCGGGCGAATGAGACGATAGATGTCCCTTCGGCACTGTCGGCGCATCAGTCCAATGCTTTGACTGCTCCCGGGCGTACGTTGGCGCCCCCGAGCTCTGCGTCCCTAGGTACCGTCCTAACACAGGCGCTGCGCACCGACGACACGGATCTTCTTGAGTCGTGCCTCCACACCACGGACCTCGCGACGGTCCGCAACACGATCCAGCGCCTGAATTCGACCCTCGCCGGCACGTTGCTCACCAAGCTCGCATCGAGGATGCACAGGCGGCCCGGAAGAGCCGGGAGTCTGATGACCTGGGTACAATGGACCCTGATCGCACATGGGGGCGCATTAGCGACGCAGCCGGGGCTGTCCAAGAAGTTGAGCGAGCTACACCGAGTATTGGAAGAACGCTCAAGGGGTCTCAACTCGCTACTAGCCCTTAAAGGGAAACTGGATCTCCTAGATGCCCAAATGCAGCTACGGCGCGGCACGCACCGGAACATCGACTCGGACGACGAGGAGGGAGAAGACGGGGAAGAAGGGGTTGTCTACGTGGAAGGAGAAGACAGCGACGCCGGTATGGTCAATGGGGACATGGAGGGCGATGAGGACGAGTTCCCCGTCACCAATGGCGTCGTTGATATGATTGATGATTCGGAAGATGACGAGGAGTCTAGCGAGGGCGAGGGAGAGGAGGAGGAGGAGCTTGATGCTGAAGAGGAACTAGACGAGAACGAGGTGAATCACGAGGATGTCGAGTCGGAGGAGGAGGACAGCGAGGCGGAGGCGGTCCCTCCATCCAAGCGTCCGCGAACGACACAGTCCTCGAGACGAAGGAAGTGAGGGTGGCATCTGTATTGAAACCATATAATGTTGAATAGATGCGTGGCAAATACAAGCGATACCCGTTCGAAACGACTCGGCCACGACCAACACGTCAAGTGCGTGTATGTCCCCAGGATGATAGGTCTGCGGTTCAACGTCTCGAGTACGCCCCATTGGCACACCCCAGAGCTGCTTACTCCTGTATAAACCTTAATGCTTCTTTATGTGGATATTGCCAGCCAAATGTAGTTTTATACCATATATATACAGGGTTACCGGTGCGCCTCTAGTACCGGGGACGGTCAAGATGCGGGCCCCATTACACACTAATTGAACGCAGCCCAATTAGCGAAACACGGGCCGCAGTCTGGCTGGCTACTGTAATCCCCACGCGCCACTGAAGCGTGCACCTCTTTTGCCAAATCGTTTTAAACAAGTAATCTCTTGGGTTTTGGAGCAGAACGTTAGCTCCGTGGGGGAGAGGTTGGATAGGTAGTGCTTGTGCCTCTTTTCTCCCTTTCTCCCTTTTTTGGTCTCCTCTTATACTACTACTACTAAACCACCCAGCTGTATATATACTGTGTACTACTACTGTATGAACCATGGTGGAGTGTCCGGCCTGCACGAAGCAAGTCCAGCCTTCCAAAATCAACGATCATCTCGACTCGGGATGCCAGACTCACATCGTCGAGAACCCGCCAGCACCGCCGCCAGCATTCGAGTCCTCTCCGTGTCCCCCTCCGGCGAATACCCAGACTAATGTCTCCGTACCGGCATCGCAGAAGCGGCCCGCTTCCATCTTCTTTCAGACCCCCTCCTCGAAACGGCACGCCACGGCGGGCAAGGTTCTAGTACCCTTGGGAAACGGAGCTAGCGGCGCAGGTGGAGCTGGATATGGAGGCGGCGGTGGTGGAGGAGCGATTAAGTTGAATGGCGGTGTCAAACGAAGATTCGACGAGGGCCCTGGAGAGGACCACCCCCAAGCGGAGGGTGCTCTCACAGCAGAGAACATACCTACGAGAGAGGCCGGTCCCGTCGCCAAGAGGACGAAGACCAACAGAGCAGCACCGCTAGCCGAGCGCATGCGACCCGAGAGCTTCGATGACGTGTTCGGTCAGGATTTGGTCGGTCCAAACGGCGTCCTCCGTTCGCTAATAGAGTCGGATCGGATCCCGTCCATGATACTGTGGGGAGGGTCTGGCACCGGGAAGACAACCATAGCTCGGTGCATAGCGCATATGGTCGGTTCGCGATTCATCGAAATGAATGCGACGAGCTCGGGGGTGGCCGAATGCAAGAAAATATTCGCCGACGCAGCCAACGAGTTGGCGCTGACGGGCCGGAAGACCATCATATTCTGCGACGAGATACATCGCTTCTCCAAGGTGCAACAGGACGTGTTTCTAACACCGGTGGAGGCGGGCACGATAACGCTCATCGGCGCCACGACGGAGAATCCCAGTTTCAAGGTGGTGAACGCGCTGTTGTCGAGATGTCGGACCTTCACCCTACAGAAACTGGGCACGGAGGACATCCAGCGGATACTGCTACGAGCACTAGAGGCGGAGAAGGCGGCCACGGCCACGCCGCCGTCGCCCCTCCTCGACGAGGAGCTCCTGGCGTACCTAGCGAGGTTCGCCGACGGAGACGCGCGGACGGCGCTCAACCTGCTGGAGCTCGCCATGTCGCTGACAGGCCGCGAGGGTATCACCAAGGAGGACATCAAGGCGTCGCTGACCAAGACGCTCGTGTACGACCGGGCGGGGGACCAGCACTACGACACCATCTCGGCGTTCCACAAGAGCGGCCGGGGTTCCGACCCGGACGCCGCGCTCTACTACCTCGCGCGCATGTTGCAATCCGGCGAGGACCCGCTCTTCGTGGCGCGCCGCATGGTCGTCATCGCCAGCGAGGACGTCGGGCTCGCCGATAGCTCGCTGCTGCCGCTCGCCACCGCCGCCTACACGGCCGCCCAGCAGATCGGCATGCCCGAGGCGCGCATCCCGCTCGCCCACTGCGCCGTCGCGCTCTCCCTGGCCCCCAAGAGCACCCGCGCCTACCGCGGGCTCAACAACGCCTTCGCCGCCCTCCGCGAGCCCGGGGTCGCCGGCCTCCCCGTTCCGCCCCACCTGCGTAACGCCCCAACTCGCCTCATGCGGGAGCTCGGCTACGGCCGGGAGTACAAGTACAACCCCAACTACCGCGACGGCAAGGTCAAGCAGGACTACCTCCCCGACGCCCTGCTGGGACGCAGGTTCCTCGAGGACCGCGACCTCGGCACCGAGATCGATCCCGACCTGGTGGCTATGGAAGATGCGTGACGCAGGGACCTTGGTTCTAGAATCTTCGGGACACACTGGAATGGATAGAGGAATAGGTCAGAGAGGGCTTTCGGTTTCGGTATTAAGGTCGGTCCGGAAAGTATAACCATATCTCCCGGGTGTTGAATGGGTAATGGCTCATCGTCAATCGTATTGTGTGTTTTGAGATACCATATAAGCAGGCCGCCAGGCTAAGTGTTTGGCTTCCTTTGATAGGTAACAGTATAATCCCAGAAAAATAAAACAATAAACACAGCCGGCCTAGTCTAGGTCTAGGGCGTTAGCAAGCTGCCTACCATTGATTTCTTGTGCCGTCTGCGCCGATCGACGAACATGTTCACTGCGAACTATCAAAGATCATACGATAGGTTTCAACCTGTGCTAAAAATCTAGGCGAAGGTCATCGTATCTCCGAGGTGCTTTCCTCATTGGTCTGGCAACGCACCACTTCCCCAATCCAATGACTCTGGGGTTATATTTCCGAGCGTGCTTAACTCGCCGGAACCAAGCTCCATCCATGCGATGGAGCCCAGTTGCGGAGCCCGATGACGGCCCAGCGAGTCCGACCCGCACGCCAAGAGCGGCTTGGCCGTCTCCGTCCCGAGCCGTAGACTATGATTCTCGCGAATCGCGGCCCCGGGAGCTCCACCACGCACGTCTCGACTAGCTAGCGCTGCCGGCTCGGCTTCAGACCCTGTGGGGGCATTCTCTGAGGCAGCTGCCATCAAAAGCAAGAGAGTTCCCCTTTGGTTATGCACTTAATCAATGCCCTCGGTATCAGCAATCTTATAGAGAGAGCGTCTAGACTGGAAGAACAGTAGGTATTTGGCCGTGCTACTGCTACTAGGCCCAGTCGTGACCACCTACTCTTCAGGAATGATCTAAACCAAGGCGACCAGACACAGCGTTTAAGACAAGGCCAACCTAGGTGACTCCCCAGCTTGCGACTCCCAGGCGCTCCCTGTAAAAGGATCACTCGCCACGTTATCAGCCAAAAGTGCCCTTTCACAAATACCTTCCCTAGCACGGAACCATCGAAGCTGTAATATGCCCGCCATGCGCTCGAGGCGCTCGAACGGGTTGCCGAGATTCGCGCTGACCCGGTCGCGACCCCCCGCGCGCGGGGTCGCCAGCGTCTCGAACCACCGGCCCCTCTCCTGCTCCTCGGCGTTGGGGCGCGCAGCGCGGTACGCAGCCTTATCTCCTCCCAGCCCTGGGCGACCCCCGCGTCCTCGGTGACGGGGTGGCCCGACCCGTCAAGGCAGGCGAAGCCGTCAGATTCTTCCAACAAACGGACAGGCTCGTAACAGGGCGACCTTGTGAAGCTATTCCTGCTATTTAAGGCGGGTTGATAATGTGTTGTGTATTATTTACGACACGCTCGTGCCTTGCCTTCGCTGTAAGTCGTCTATCCCCGAATCACGAATCTATTAAGCACTCCTTGCAGAATACAATCCACCCCATGTCTATGGCGAGACCTCGATCTATTTGTCCGCGGGGTCCAGCGGCTTATTCCCCTCCTGAAGCACTTTTTCGCGCTTCTTCTCGTCCGGCTCATTGGGATCCCTCTTCATGTTTTGCTGGCTGGGTTGCGGCTCCTCCTGGCCCCCGATACCAGCAGCACCCGGATCCGAAACGGGCTTGGCGAGCGAGCCGGAGTCTCCCGTCGTGTTCCCGGCCTTGTGCCTCACGCCCGCCGCCGAGTTGGCCGCCTGCTCCTGAGGGCTGCCGGACCTCGGGTTGCCCTTTACGTTGGATGTGGCCTGGGGCGTGTTGCCCTCCCTGTAGAAACGCATGCTGTTCGCTGGTGCGGCTGGAATGCCAATCAGCATGGCACAGCGAGAATTGAGGCTCAGGGGAGGGATCTCACCTGGCGTAACGATGCGCGGTGCTGAGACCGCAGCGCGAAGAGAAACTCGCTTAAACAGTTGGGAAGCCATCGTTGGTTACAGGTGCAAAGCCGAAGGTTGTTTAGGGGTGTTTAGAGAATGATGATTTCGTGTACACTTGTAGGGAATCACGATTGGGATATTCTACACTCATATATTGTGAACAGCCATGGACATCATACCTACATTCATGGGTGTTTAAGATACATGTGGTTTTAGACCAGCCTCCTGGGATGGGGTTCACGTCATCGATATGTAATACTACCTGTGCCGTCATTGCACTATCAGGCGATCTGCTTACAACATGTAGGTGCTCCACCTTGACTTCATTGTTCCTACTGGAACCAGAATAGACAGCAGTTGACAGTAGGTGCGTGTAAATACATGATCCGGCCTTCATCAAAAAGAATTTAACGAGACATTCTGTCAGGATATAAGGTGTAGCTCGAGGGACCTGTTAATAGGGGGATGCCTACAGCAGGACAACAACAACAGCCCCACTACCAGGTCCTTCGTAATCTGGACCTGTCTACTCCCGCCCTACTAATACAGAACCATAACAGCAACGTAGCCAAGAGAATTTTCCAATTAACCCCCTTTTCCTTTATTTTCTTGCTTTAAAGGGCAGCATTTCGTTCTTCATACTCAACCAGTAAAGGAACCCCTTTAGATGGGACAAACTGCAACCCTAGAATACATCTAACTACACCGACGCCCAAATTCAAGCTGGTCCCGATACTTTGTGGACGCTATTGCATAACACGGACTACCAAGTCTGAAGCACATATTGATTCCATGATAAACAAGAGCATGGTTCGGGCGAAGAAAGCGTCTTATATTGTCATTTGCTTTCGCCCTCTAATCGCCCCATAATCGCCCCAGGATCACTGGAACCACAGGCTCATACGCTGCAGAAGCCCTGCGAATCACCCCAGTTCCCTCCCCCCGGACAACAGAAACCAAAGCCCAGGACAAGACAGAAAACCCGAGCCGTCGATGCATACCCCCTTCTGCAATTGCTGCGGAAGAGCTCTGTCATTGCTAGAACTCGCGGGGATATCGCCCGAGGTTGTCTTCAGTCGCGACGCTCCCTGTTGTTGAAGCATCTCGTACACAAGATCCATCTCGTTTCGTATGTCATGTAGCAGTAGTCCGTGCTACCGCAAGGCTCCGTTATCTGGGGGCGGCCGACCCGCCTGCGGCACTCCACGCAGACCCTGACGATGGCTTTGCACATGGTCATCGATGAAGAGTTGTTGCTTTTGGACTTCTTCTCGGGTGCCGAGTAATGCTGCTGGTGTGTCTGAGCTGTCCTTGGTCTTCTTGGGGACGATAAGGAGAGAAGGGAAAGAAGGAGAGAAGGGGAAGGAGGGAGGACTTTATATACACATTGGAAAAATATAATGATTCAACATGGCTGTCTATATCATGAGTGCGATCACTTGTTTGTGCAGAAATGAATTTTTACGCATGTGTTCTACGATCTCCATTCATCATATTTGGGGCTGCGTGAATGGCTAACTGAATATTATTCACGGGGTTGTACGGGATTCTGTGATTTCAAAACTCATCGCTAGCTGCTAGTTAAGTGCGACTGGCGCTTCAATGAAAGACCTCTTTTGATTCCCAGCTTTTGACGTATTCAGCTCAATGCTCAAGTGAATTGCTGGGGCGCGGACGTGCTGATTTCATTGGGAGTTCATTGCTTGTAGAGAAGTCGGCGGGAAAAGGCATGTTGGGTGTTTCTCATATTGTCGTTTCAAACCAGACGATTAATACAAGAGACAAATGTCCACAGCCGAATAAACGAAAAGGTAGAAATCGAAGGGGCCAGGGATTGAGCTGATATGTAGAGAGCTACAGAAGGCTGGCGTGCCTCGGCTCAGTAGGAGAACAAAGGGGGCAGGCCAAGAGACACGCAGCTGTCTTTTAGCACACCAAAACATATTATAACCTGTCCAGCGGTTTTAATCCTAGTAGAATGCACTCCTTATACTTCGGCCTTCTTCAAGCTCGTTTCCATTCTTCTGCCCAAGTGAGCAAGCAAATTCCGAACCCTGGCATCATACTTTCATAGTCACCCCCGGGCAGCCTGAGGATTTGTAGAAGCACGGGCGGATTCATATTGCACCAGTAGAGTCGGCATCATGGTTAGTGTAAGAATATACAGAGCCTTTATCTATAAGCTTCATCAACTAAGCTTAACTACTGCCCCGCCGCAGAAGAAATTCATACAAGAGATACTCTTGGATAGAGGTCTCACATGACATGACCGTTGCTGGGAACATAAATATAACCAAAAGTGCGGGTATGGACCAGCTTGAGGTCCCAAGGTTTATGGAAATTACTATACATAATTCATTACTAACCTCATTCTGCTACGCATTATCACTGATTTACTGTTCATGCCATTTCCTCTCGCTTTAGGTCTTGCTCACTGAAGGAACCGACTCGTCGGTCTCTTGCCCAGACCTGACTTCTCGTAGCACGCGTCGATGACCTCCATCTGTGTGATGCTCTCCTCGTTCGTGACGAAGAAGGCAGGATCCTTACCCTGGCATTTCGCGACGAATGCCTCGAGCTGGTAGCGATAAGTTGACCACACCGTGCTACCGCCCTTGGCACCGTTGGAGGTGGTTACGTCACCCCATACTGGGCCGCCTGAGTATTGCTTTACCGTAGTCGATATACCGGTAGCCTTGTCTGTAATGCTGATGTAGTGGTACAAATGAGGCATCATGGCGTTGTAGTAATAGATGACGGCCTTCTCCGTCTCGACCTCGATGGCCGGGAATTCCCAGATGCGCGGGATCACGCCGCCGATCCACTTGCGCGCCATGTCGGTGTAGACGCGGCTGTGGACAAGCTCGCCAGTCTGCTCCCGGAACAAGAGGGTGGCGTTCATGGCCTCGTCGACGCGTCGGTCTTTCTCGTAAGACCGTGCGACAGCGCTTACGACCTTCTCAGGGGTACCGGCGCGCAGGGCGTAGCGCGTAAAGGATAGCGCGTAGGTGCAGTCCATGAAACTGCCGCCTGCGAGGTCGTAATCCCAGCGGATGTCGCCGTGGGGGATACCTGGACTAGCTGTCATACGCGCCTCTGTGCGAATAATTCTACCATACTTGGTCCTGTCCTCGATGATGGAGCGCCACCTGATAATCGTCTTTAGCATCCAGACTAAAGCATTTTAGAAGGGGGTGGATGTGATATTGCATGTTCTAGGGGTCGTCATCGGCCATGGCTTTGTCTTATTGGTCTAACTTACAAGTGTGAGGCCGGGTGGAACTGCCAGTGAAATGCTTCCATGAGCACTTTACCGCGACGCTCGGCCTCTTGGACCAGCCGCTTCGCCTCGTCTGCGTTGGACGTGAAGGGCTTCTCAAGCAAGACATGCTTGCCGGCCTGAAGAGACTTGAACGCCCACTCGAAATGCAGGCCGTTAGGCGTTGCAATATACACGAAGTCCACTTCTGGATCCGCTAGGAGCTCATCGTAGGACCCGTACGCCTTCTGAAACTTGTAGGACTTGGCGGCCTTTTGGGCCGTTGCTTTGTCACGGGATGCGATGGCATAGAGGATCACGTCAGGGTGCGTTTCCGCGGGATGTATCACTGCCGGATGTGTGTAAGTCAAAAACCCCTGATGCCATACGCGGGGGAGTTCGGGAGAGGGCATGCAGACTTACAAGCAGCAGGGTTGATCCGGGCAGCGGAGATCACGCCGCACTTCAGAGCACCCTCTCTCTTCTTGGGCACGCTCTGGGCCCATGAGGCTGCATATTGGTGAAGGAAGGTGTAGCCTTGGATGACTAATGCCATGATGCCGTAGACGTGTTTCAGGGAGCGTGAAAATGGTTATATTGTCAATACTAGAGAATATAGAGCTTCGAGAGGCTAGTGTGTGAACAGGATGGGATGTGAGGTACATGGTAGGTGATCGAATCGGGTGACCTGAAGATCTCATTTTCAAGATATATTTGCCCTGCCCGGGGTACCAACCTACCTACACTACATCATCAACTCGATTACCGCACGGTAGCGTCATAAGTGCGTGACTGTCCCTATGGAATTGGGCAGTCCCAAGAATGCATTGGCTCGTGCACCACATCCCATTAAAGTATTAACTACAACAAGAAGGCCCGAAGACGCTTCGGCACATGTATTACAATTTGTGTCCAGGTGAATATGACAACTTCGGAAAGGAATGGAATGGGGGAAGGGCTTCTGTCCCCGGAAGCCGTACGTTCTATACATATGCGCCGCTCATCCTATTGGCGTCATAAGGGATGATTGCTGGCCCCACTTTGACAGCTCCCCGGGCGGCCCCTGTTCGCCGGGACGTACTGCACCCCACCCCGGTTTACCATACCATTCTCTCATAAAAGAAGGGCCCAGGTATCATAGAACATGTTGTGAATACCTACTTGTGATTCAGATATATCATATCGCGTCGCGCTGCTATGTTACACAGAGCGCATCTTCTTATGCCCTCGCCTAGGCGCTCATCTCCTAATTCGATAGAGATCAAGATGAAATAGATATGTTGGATAAATACGACACAGCGCTGCTCGCTTGTCGGGGGTATTATATTGCAGTGCCGCTTATGAGTGCGTTCTCATATATACATATGTACTGCTTCAGTGAGAAGAAAGAGGTAGTGTCTCTATATAGGCCGCTTCTGATTGTCTAGCCAATTACAAGCGGTCTACATCAAACACGAGTTAACGCCGGCCCATGCCGAAGAAGTGGTATCCCGTGAATCGTAACTCCTCCCATGCCAACCATGCATTTACCAATGATCCCCAGTCTTACACCATGAAGCTCTCACCACAGCCACACTCCTCCTCTGCATCGACGTCAGCTCCGGCTCGTCGTCAAGAAACCACAAGAACATCAACCAGGAGCAACTTACTTATATTCGGGTTATTGAAGTGGAACCGCTGGCTCAGCTTGTTCTCGATCCAGTCCATCTCGCTGCCGATGATGCTGAACAGCGCCTTGCTATCGATGAGGACCTTTACGCCGTCCTGTTCGACCTCCTCATCGAAGGGCCCCGGACGGTCCACGTAGTCGAGGTGGTAGGCGAGGCCGCTGCACCCGCGGTTCCGCACGCCGACCTTGATCAGCTTAGGCTCCGGCTGGTCCATCAGCTGACGCAGCCGGGCAACGGCTGATGGGGTGAGTTTTATCGCCGCCTTCCGTGGCCGGAGCTTGCGCCTCGGTGGCTGCGCGGACTCGGCCTTCTTCTGCGCTTCT
This sequence comes from Monosporascus sp. GIB2, assembly GCA_004155935.1. Classification (NCBI taxonomy): domain Eukaryota; kingdom Fungi; phylum Ascomycota; class Sordariomycetes; order Xylariales; genus Monosporascus; species Monosporascus sp. GIB2. The sequence goes on along the minus strand of QJNV01000100.1, from coordinate 30,353 downwards.
TGTTCGGGGATCGCGGCTGCCCCTACCGTCGTTACTGACGGGGCTGTCTTGGGAGAAGCTTGTGTTTGCGGTTGTGGTGCCGGCGGTCGCGTCTCGTGGGCTTCTGGTATCGTGCTTGCTATTGACTTCTCTGGTATCGGCTCATTGCGCGGTTGCGTTGGTGGTCTCGTGTTGAGTGGGTAGGGCTGGTAGGAAGGGACGGTCTGGACCTTCTCTTGCATGGTGCTCCACGACTGGGTCTGTGAGAACTGCCGGAACATGTGCTGACATGGTCGCATCGAGGAGCTCGCGTGAGCGGTGAAGCGGCCGAGCAGAGCTGCTGGCGCTCGTGGGAGAGCTAGCCACGGAGCGTTCATGAGGGGCCACACGGAGGTTTGAGTTTGTTGGGATTCAAGTGACGCAGACGAGAACAGTTGCTTAAACTACCGCATTTGGCATCCCCAATCTCCGAATTGCAACTGCGTTAGAATCTTACCGCCATGCGATGTCGAGAACGGCTCGGTAAGTGTAAGGAGGAGGCCTCTATGTCGAGCAATCTATACGTATGTGAGTTATTAACTTAGGTATATGCAGTTGAGGTGCAATTGGTGGATGTTGAACTCAACGAGCATTAATAAAGGACAAAGGACTTGGCCGATGACATCTGTTGGTGGGTGGGTCTCGGGGACCCGGCGCAGTGGCTCCATAATCGGCTGATTCAGCCTGCCGAGCTTTTGCCTCCTCGAGACCGACTTCGGCCGAGCCAATAAGAGTCCTTGCATTGGTAACCGTATCCTCCTGCTGCTTTACAGCCGTCAACGGACCGCTAGGTCAAAAAGTGGATATACAGTATGCAACACCTGATAGCGGTAATACATACTGTACGGAACGGACAACTATCTCGCGTGCATGCCGACGCCAACCCTTACCACATGAACCGGTAGACATCGCTGAACTGCGCATTCTCATTCACCTCAGCGCCAACTTCTTTTCTCATTCTCCTGGTCGCCTCGCCCATGTATTCCGGGAAAAGAGACAGCCCATAGGTAGCTATGGAAGCCTCCCCTCTGACCCAGCAGGCTCGACCTGAGGTCTTCCAACAGAAGATCGTCCACCTCTACGAGGCCCTCTTCAAGGTTCGGCAGCTCCTAGGTTTCTCTCCCTGAAGAACTGGTCGGGGAAAACGCTGACGTTGAGTGATCCCAAGGTACGTTATATATACGTCCCGCCAGCTTCACAAGGTCGACTGTATTCAAGCTGACAATCTCTTGTGCGACAGGATGATGTCGATGCCGAGTCCGAGAAGTCGGAGGGATTCTGGCTCGAGTTCTTTCTCCTGAAACCGGACGGAACATCCTTGCAGAAAATATTAACCGACCTGTCCCCTGACGAACTCATAAGCCTGCAACCGCAGACCAGACAGCTGTTCGCCCGAGCTGTGCAGTTCTTGAAGAAAGGAGGTGGAGTGGCCGACTTACACGCTCTCGAGGTGCGACTTGATACTGGATCAATAACCAATGGCTTCTAATTGTCTTACTAGACCCTGACGGCTTTCTTCGCTGCCATCCTCCCCAAGAAATACACCAACCCAAGCTCTGACATCATAGCTATCCTGGCTGGCCTGGATCGAATTGATGCTATCTTCACCGATTTCGTGGGTACGCTGGACGGCGTTATTCGCAATGGCAAAAGCCGTAGGTTCGATAGGTCAACTGTTCGGATACCCATTCTCTGACAGGCCTGCAGTTGAGGTCCGCCAAAGAGCCATTGAGGTGGTCTTGTCCATCACATCCGGCGCATATCAGACCGGTCTTCTGACCTACTTCATACAGCGGGATCTTTTCCCCTCAATAATGAAGGTTAGCCCAGCAACTACGACAACGCGAATGAACTGTACTAAGAACCACTTAGTTTATCCAAGACTCGGATTCATCTTCCAGAGTCACACAGCCTTTCACCTTACTAGGCTTATTAGCCAACTACAACAAGTTCGAGTTCCAGAACCCATACCAACTGCGGCTAAATGACTTCGTCAATGAAGCAGCCATACAGAAGGTTATTAGATGTATTGGGCAGACATGTCAAAGATTGCGAGGTCAGTACGTGGAGATCCTAGAAGATCTACCCGAAGGATGGTCATTAGCCGGCACCCTAAATATGATCGGACTTGGTGCTATCGTACCCGGTGCCAAGGCTAAGAAGAAACCAACGTACGACCCAGAAGTTGCTAAGCAGATGTTCACGCAGCTGTGAGTTGCCCCTTTTCTCCTTTTTTCCGGCCTGCGCTGACAGTACCATAGGCCCGGCGAAGAAGCAGCTGTATTGCTAGGAACTTACGACTTCAGCCACGCAAACAAGCTCTTTTGCTTTAACCTAGTCACCCTACCAGCGGAGAAAGGCGAGGAGCAACCAATGTCGAGTTTCCTCTCTCTAACTTCCTACCTTCTCCAACACGCCTTCCTGTCAAACAGGGCCACTAACTATGCCCATCTAAGCCTGATGGTTTTCCGTCTGCTTATCGAGGATCAAGTACTGTGCAAGCGGATCTGTAGCGGGGAGAGCAAAGTTCCTGTCCGCCTTTGCCGGCAAAGGCAACCGTTTCTACCGCTGGTCCGTAACGAGCGCATTCTCGCCACCGCCGTATTAGATACCATGGTTGACGGTATTAACCACAACCTGCGGCGCAGACTGGACGTTAGCCTCTATACTCTGTGCGTGGGCATTATGCTGCGCATCGTCTCTTACTTATCAAGGTCGCGAACACGCTTACAGTACCACTGGTCCGAGTTGTTCCGTTCCCTTCTATCCCTGATCCGCTTCCTCACCAGCTACGCTTCAGACTTCCGCAACCTATCCCACATGGACACCCTCCTGGACCTCGTCGTCAACCTACTCGCCCTCTCCCTCTCAGCCGGGGAGGGCTTCCTGCCCACACCGGCCGCCTACGACGACCTCTTCTACAAGGTGGTGGAGAGCGGCGACGTGTTGGTGCGGTTCCGCGACACCTACAGCCTCGGCAGCAGGCCGTCCAACTCGATCGGCACGCTCATCAGCGTCAACGCGCACTACAAGTCGATGCTCGACTCGGGCGGCGTGTTGTCGAGGAACAGACATCTCACCAGCTCCCAGGTCGCCGAGGTCATCAAGCAGGGCTACGAGACCCTGAGCATCCAGGCCAAGGAGGGCCTCGACGGCTGGGAGAGGTACCGTGAGGCGGACGAGAGGATACTGCTCAAGAAGATGGCGCGCGCTACGGTCGATGACGCAAAGGTCTTGGTTGAGGTGTAGTTTATATGGACGGGGCGGGTAGGATGGGATAGGTTGCCTGGTTGCGGGAAATGCTTAATTGCCCGGTTATTCTTGTGTGCTAACATTCGGTATAATGAACGAGGTTATGATTAGGGGTACTTACTTAAGATGAATTGCTCGTCCCTTGAATCTCCCAAACGCCTTGTCCGTTTCGATATAGCAGTGCAGTGACATTTTCAACAAGTTCAACTTGACATGGATTCCAACGGACTACTTAATGCCATACGGTTTAACGCTAGAGGTATCTTTGAAGGCCTTCCGCGTACATATATTCCAAACTACAACTTCTAAATCGATCCAGACCAGACATGCTCACCGTCAGTATTAGGATCATAGTGATGGTCCGCGGGTTTGACGGATTGTGTATTGGGTCCTACCCGAGGCGGCGTTCTTGCACCGTATTTCCCCAGCCAGCAGTAAACTACCTCCCTATTTAGGCAGGTTATTTCGAGTATACGATGGAGAAAATGTCCAGTAATCACCTCGCATACCCCCCGCGCGTTCCTGCAGAATATTACACGCATTGTAACCCTACAGGAAAGTAGTGATCATGCAAAAGACAATAAAGTCGCTGCACCCCCTGATTTTGGCTATATCGAATATCGGAGCGTTAGATTATCTAGGTATAGAGGTGTTCGACTCGCATTCCACACTTATAGGACTCGGCGACCATTTCCGACACAAGCTAGAGCTCGGGGGGCTATTACAGAGGTCGCGATTTAGCTATGGATTCTACCGCAGCAGCGCCCCCTACTGACGATCGCACTGACGAGGAGATCCTCGCGGACCTGCAAACCTACAAGCCCGTGGACCCGGCCTCGTCGGAGCGCAACGTCTGGGCGTTCTGGGACCGCGGGCTCGCGGCGGCCAAGCCGTGGTGCCGGCGCAACGTCGTCGGGTGGGTGCGGCGGCATCAGGGCAGGGGCTGGACGGTGCGCGTGCTCGACATGGTGCCGGGCTCGCCGAACCACTTCTCGCGCTTCGTGCCGGCGACGCCCGGGGTCCTGCCCGCGGCCCTGCTCGGGGCGCAGGGCGGCATGGCCGGGACCCCGCACGCGGGGCCCCACGCCGCCGACCTGCTGCGCCTGCCGCTGCTGTTCCTGCACGGCGGCGTCTGGCTCGACGTCGGCTTCATGCTGTTCCGCGACCTCGACTCCCTGTGCTGGGACGCGCTCGCGAGCGGGGACAGCCCGCTCGAGCTCGCCGGCTTCCGCATGACCGTCGACGAGGGCATCGCCATGTTCTGGAACGGGTTCATCGCGGCGCGCAAGGGGTGCGTCGCCGTGCGGCTCTGGCACGAGCTGTTCCTCCGGCTGTGGGAGGGCCGGGCAAGTACCGAAGGCAGTGAGCAATATCTCTACTTCCTTCAGTTTTCCCCCTTGTTTCCTAGTACGCGGGCAGGCATTCCCGAGTGAAGTCTCGTAAAATATCATGAATCCCGAAGCATGGGCATACATAGCACTGTCGCCTACTCGCCTGATTGGCTGGAGCCGATAATGGCTGACTCGATATGCTGCGTGCAAGTGGCCGAACACCCGCTCCTGCGCCACCTGCCGCGATACGAGGTGCCGAGCTCGACGGGGCAGCCGCCCGCGTTCAAGTACGCCGCCTACGTCGACTACCTCATTCAGATGTTCTGCCTCGAGCGCCTGCGGCACACTCGGGACCCGGCCCTCGGCTGGGACGGCCCTGACTGGTTCGCGCGCGGGGCGCTGCTGTTCGAGTGCGTCACCGAGGTGTACTGGGCGCAGACGCTGACGCACTGGGACGGGCGCAAGCAGTTCGATATGCTGAGCCGCCGGAGGCGCAGCGAGGGGCCCGCAGGCGTCGGCCCCGAAGACGAGGGGTACGGGGAGGCCAGGGCCTTCGTGGACGGCATCCTGGCCATGTCCTCGACGATGAAGATCTCGCACGGCATCGTCACGGAGCAGCGCGAGTACCTGGCCCGCATCTGGGACGAGCCCGAGCACGCCGACGCCGACCGCGCACCCGGCACCTTCGCCGAGTACCTCAGGTGGGCCAGCGTGCACTACCAGCAGAAGAAGGAGCTGGCGCCTCTTTCTCTACCGGTGCGGGAGGATGCGCTGCTGACGGGTGGCCTGTTCGATGAGGTTGGGAAGCCGCACCCGCACTGGGATAGCGAAAATAAGCCTTGATTGGTGGTAGATTAACTGATTCTGATAATACGATACGCTCTGTAGCTTAGAGCAGCGAGATGCCATAATACAAGAGAAATCGTTGGGGCATATCTCGTACTCCAAGTCTCAACCCAGCCGATAGATGCAACCTCCTGGGGTTCGGTCGAACGCCATGCGCCACCGACGCCCCGACTGTCAGAGTTCTAGATCGTACCTGCGGAAGATAATCCGAATTCAAGAAACGAGAATCTTGTTAATCGTAATAGTCCCTGGGCCAAGTATCCATCACGGTTTTCGGCCGCCCCCTCTGCAATCAGCCCCGTATGGACGGCCCTCGGTTCCCGCTATCACTAAGAAACAGCCGTATCCCAGAACACACCGTTTCCCCCTAACAGGTGGAAACCACCACTTACATAGTCATCCTCCGAACATATTAGTGGGCTCTAAACATGCATCAGAGGGGATAAAATCTATAGGTGAAGCTAACGTCGCCAGTAACGTTAGTTATTTATCCATCACCGTCTACTCTTTTCTCTGTTCCATTCTAAGTGGTAAAAAGTAGAATGACTACGTGGTTAACAGCGACCATTATCCAGCTTCGTTCACGTGTAGGCACCAACTATCATCAGATTCCCAGCTATTCAATAATAATTATATGTTCGGTTTGTGTTTAACATGATCACTGCTCCCAAATTCGCTTGGGGAGCGTCGTGTCCCCTCTAACCCTACGTCACTTCCTCTCACTGTATCCTTTCAATTCTATGACGCTCTCTAATATGGGCCACTGTAGGGATTCTAGAAGAAGGGGCTACCCGGGAAGGATTTGTATGCGAAAACGTCTAGAGTAGGACGAAGATGTGTCGTGAGTGACTATATCCACTATATCAAAGCTATGGACCCTCAGCAACAGCTAGGGGAATACTGGGCTACGTATATTGGTGAATAACCGCAGTAATAACCAAATTGTTCACTTACTAATCTGTCCTTTCCGTCATTAATCCAGGAATAAATAATAAAAGAATAAAGGATTTCCCTAGCTTATACCACCTCTTATAGGGGGAGCTCCCCTTTTCTCGAGGAAAACTCAGGTTTCCTTAGAACCACTCAGCACAATACTATAGAACAACTGCTTAACGGTCATAACACAACACGCTGGATCATTCGTCTAGCAGTCGCACAACTTGCGAAAGGATTAGACTAGAACACATTTTATGATTTCCATTACTATCAGATAAAGATGTGTTATACTGATGTAGCGCAGTTATTGACTAGATTAAGCGAGGATAGCGTGAGCAAACACCACGGCCGCAGCCAAGAAGAGAGCGGTCTGCATATGCTCCCCAGCCCTCAAGCGGCCTGCAATACCCGTATCGGACGGCGCAGGCCCGGTTCCGGACTCCGTCGCCGAGGGGCTGCCGGTGCCTGAGGCCGTCGGGCTAGGCGTAGGAGACGGGGCAGCCGTGCCGTTCCCGCCGCCGCCGCCTTCCTCCAGCAGCCCGGGAAACAACGCTGTCGAGTTCCGGTCGACGACGATGCCGTGGACGATGGTGGCCTCGCCGGCGAGGACGCTGAGGGCCTGGTCCTCGGTGCACATGGACTGGAGGTCGCGGACGTAGCAGAAGCCGAGGGGGTCGGGCGGGTCCTCGCTGAGGGCGCCCCAGGTGTCCGGGGGCCCCTCGGTCGCGTACTCCGGGTCCGCGGCGGTGTCGACCTCGCCGGTGGCGATGTCCCTGTTAAAGAGGGCGCGCATGAACATGCGGTAGGCCGTCTCGGGCTGGTAGGACGGGATCTCGTGGCCCGCCTGGTACACTCGCGAGTACGACAGGTTGCCGTGCTGGCGCACCTGGCCGCCGACGTACGTGTCGTTGACGACGATGTCGGCGTAGCCCGCCGCGGCGAAGGCGGCAGCCCCCGTGTGGTTGATGGCCAGGCTCACGGCCTCGCCGCCGATCCAGTTGCACGCGAAGTCGCGGTCGCCGTACATCAGGTGCACCTTGACGCCGCTGTCGAGCAGGAAGGCGAGGTCCTCGAGCCACCCGGGCCGCGGGTAGTCGCCGATGGCGCGGAACGCGCGCGCCACCGTGCCCGACGACTGCGTGAAGTTCACGGGCACGCCGAGCGCCCTCTGCACGTGCGGCTGGTTGAGGTAGCCGTAGTAGAATGGTGCCGGGAAGGGGCTCGGGTCCACCGTGGCGAGGTCGTAGTAGTTGCGCCCGGACACCTCGAGGTAGCGGTCCCGGATGTTGTTCGTGCAGAAGGTCTCGGCCCGGTAGCAGACGTCGTTCACAGTCTCATTTACGCCGCGATTGTCGGGATCGTAGAGGACGGCGAGCTCGCGGCAGTCGTTGATCTGGTCGCGGCAGCCGCCTTCCCTCTCGTAGGCGTCCACCATCTCGAGGTAGACCGTCTCGTTGACCGTCTCGATGCCGTAGGTGTTGTTGTAGGCGATGTGTGGGTACGACGGCCACTGGACTTGGCGATCGATGCAGGCGTTGATGAGGATCAGCGTATCGAGGTTGATGATGTAGTTCTCCCCGTCGCTGTCCTGCCACGTGCCATTCTCGATCTTCTGATTCTGCTCCTCGAAAAAAGCGGCAAATTGCGGGCCGTATCTGCCCCCATAGGACTCGGTCGCGATGCTCACGCGCGAGTCGTTCGGGTGGTAGCCCGGAAACTCCTGGAACCAAGCCTGGGCGAAATGCCACATTGCGATCGCGGCGTTGCGCGAACCCCGTGCCGTGCTGTTCTGGTTCTGACTCGGAAGAGTCCCGACAAGCAGCGTTGCGTTCTGCTCCGGGATAGTGTCGTTATCGTGCAGCAGAGCAGTCTCACCAGTTGCGAGATTGACCGTGACGTTCTGCAACGTATCATAGGATAATCCTACTTGTGTAGGCTGGTCCAGGAACAGCATGTTGACTAAGGTTCCATTATTAGCATACGACGGTTCGCGAAGAGATAAATCCGTTGCTATGATGCCTACCTTCCCTGTTCCACGCCCACTCGCTCAAGTACGTCGAGTTGGAATCCCAGTTCACGAAACAAGGGCCGTTCTCGGCGAACAGACCGAGCATCGAGCTGCTCCCCGGCCCGCCGTTGAGCCATATAGTTAACGGCGCGTTCTCGGGATTCTCGCGCGCCTCGAAGAACCAGAAGAAGGTGTTGATGGAATAGTCCTGGTCCTCGTCGAGGTCGGCGAGCGCGCCCGGCGGGAGGTGAATATATCCCGCGTACGACTTGACGCCGGGCGTGGTCTCGCAAATGCCGGGCTGGAGAGCAAGGTCAGACTCGAGGGTCCATTCAAACATAGCTCCCAGATGGCGGGCGGCCATCACGGAACCTTCTTACCTCCTTGTAGCTAATCCTAACGCCATCTCCAAACTTTGACTCGAGGATGGTAACATTTTCCGGTGCTGGGGGGAATTGGGCGGCTGCCAGCGCGGAGAGGCCGATAGCCGCGCGGAGTCCTGTTCGCAACATGGCGGGAGCACAGGGGAGGGCCACGGTGCCCGAAAAAAGATAGAGAGACCGTTGAAGTTCGTCACGGCATTACATGGCCGGCCCTACGGGTATTATACGTCTCGCCCTCGAGGCACTCCGCACCTCGCTCTCCCCCCAGCGGCCCCCCGCAGCAGCGTCGCAGCGCCGTGGAGGTCCCATGGGCCCATGTCCGGGCTAACAGAGATAAAGACATCGGTGTGATTCGCGCCGAGCGAGAGACGCCTATGTAGATGCCAATGATGAACGGTGAAAGTCTTGCAGGGAGCCCCGGATAGCTCGTTCTGCATGCATATCGCATGTCCGATGCCGTCATGATTCGAGCCACAGCAATACCATTGTGGAAGGTGGGAAAGGGGAGATTCCCGGGTCTGCAGGGATAACTAACCCCTGGATCTGCCCGGGGTTCCGGATGCTACCCCGCCTTTGCGAGACCGGTTTTTGGAGAAGCGCATACGCTACCCCGGTGCGACAGGGAGAAGGGGAAGTATACGATCAGCGACGAATACAGATAACATGGATGAGATTAATGATGGGCACAGACAGCGAGATGCCTTAGCCTCGCTTCTGTGGGGCATCCAGGGCCTTCAGAAGGTGACGAGCGATCGATGGTGTACGAGGTTGTCTCGTCACCCGCCTCGCTTATAGTGGGATCTGATAGATTGACACGCTTGTCGTTAGTTTCTGGGAGGGGCTCGTCACGGTTCAAGCAGTGCCATCTTCTTTCCATCGTACTCGAGATCGAGCTTGTTGGAGGCCATCCATGCAGGAGCTCTCCCGTAACGTAGAGAGCTCTGAGGAAAAGAGCACAGTTGTCACTTGCAACTGTCATTTCGCTGCACAGATCTTGGCCATCTCAGGAGAGAGTGCCTCGATGTACCGGGTAACAATTAAAATGGCTGGCAAAAGCCGTGGTACAGTTAAAGTTCTATGCCAAAGCTGAGACCGCAGACGCTAAAGTTCATAATTCCCATGTTTTCGTTGGATGCTTCCGGGCAACTGACAAGCCGTGAACGAAATCCAACCCAATGCCGTGACGAGTGTCGTTTCGTCCCTTTAAGAAGCGTGTAGTAGTGTGTCAAGCAAGCCAAGTCTATGTACAGCCGCTTCGTGTCATCATGATCATTCTTAATCTATACCCCACAAGCAACCCCATCCGGCCATTCTTTTCCTTCTTTTCCGAATGCCGCTCGCTCGAAAGCGCAAAGCACATAAACCCACTAATCTTTTGTCTACCAGCGCGTGAGAACATCTATATGAACCTGTAGTGGCTGAAGCGAGCCGGAAGACCCCTTGAAAAAAAGAATCAAATGGCCCAGGACCCGCGACGGGCCCTGACGCCCCAGGCCAGGGGGTTCTCGTCTTCGCCAAAGCCGTCGTTGAAGCTGGGGTGTTGCCGCGCCCACTCGCGGATATACAGCTTAAGGGCCCTCCAGCGAGGCGGCTTGTTGCGGGTCCTTCTCTCGTCCTCCTCGGGCGTGAGCATGACCTCCTCGTCGCCGCTGCTGCCGCCATCCATGCTCGCCTTGCTGCCCTTCTTGATCCTGAGCTCCATCTCCAGCATGAAGCCCTTGCCAATCTTCAGGTGGTCGTCCTTGCGCAACTGCTCGATCTCGATGCCGCTGATCTTGCTCAGCTCGTCGTCGAAGGCGCGCGCCGTAGCCGGGTACCCCAGGCTGATGTAGTTGTAGACCTGCGTGACGAAGGCGTCGTCGAACTCCTTTAGGATCCGCTCCTCTAGCTCTTTGCGCGCCTTTTCCTGCTTTAGCCTCTCGTCTAGGCTAGCTGCTAGTAGGTGGAGTCCCTTAGGTTGGCTCGTCTGCCTGGGAGGCGAGTTCGGTAATAGGGGCGAGTATGTACTGCCGGTAGACAGGTCGCCCGGGGTGGACGGCTCCGCAGGGGTAGATAGAAAGGGGTGAGGATGGATCGACATCGAGACAACTTCATTTGTCTTTGCAGTGCAGTAGCCACGCCAAAGTCCAGAGGGCTTCTTCTTAGTAGTCGCCTTCGTGCCGCAACAAAATCCGCCCCAAAGCCCACCGGCGCCCGTAATGTCGCGTTGTTTCTCCTCGGGTCGATAAGGGTGAGTGGGTTCCATCCGGGTGGCTTGAGGGCTGATACATTTACGGAAAACGAGGTCCTTGCCGAGCATGGGCGGGGAGGCGGCCTGCCGCATCTTACGCAGCTGGGCGTCTTCATCGTCTTCCTCGGCACGAAAACCGAACGGCAGGCCAAAGGGGCTTGCACCTTGATTCAAGCCATTCTCAGGCTTTCCCGGCGAACGGGAATCAGCTCTTGCGTGCAATGCCGGCGAAGGCGCAGCAATATCACCAAAGTAGTCGGCCATCGAATCTCCCCGGCGTGCGCTGTCCGTTGTCCAGAGCGGGTTCTCAGGTGGAGGTGCTATTTCCATCTGATCGAGATCCATATCGACACTCAACTTTGGCGCCCGTAAATTTGCCAGTTTTTCGGCATGTGCGCGCATCTCCTTCAGGGCCCACCCCGGATCGGTCGACTGTCGACGTAACAGTTGGGGGACGTCGTATTTCAACGATGAGTCAGCCTGCTCGATTCCATCATCTTCGTCATCTGAGTTGTCTCTGGCCACGAAGTGTTCTACACCGGCTGGGGGCAACCCATTGGGGAAGGCTGACATAACCTGCTCGAATTGGCGCTGCCTATGCGCTTCTTTGGCGGCCACGGCCAGGAGGTAGCCAGAGAACTCCTCATCACATGACTCTCTCCTATCACGTAACTCATGGCGCATGCCATTCCACAGGTAGCCATCAGGCGTGCGAGCATTGGGAGGGGCCGAAATTCCAGTGATACCGAGCGTGACCTTTCTTGGTGGCTCTTCATTTTCTTCCGAGGAACTCCCCGACTCGGAGGAAAGAATCGTGTCGAGATCGGGAGTGAATGAGCTCTTAGTCCCCCTCCGGGTATTAGGGTGAGGCTTCATTGACTGTTGGCGGCGCGGCGTGAGGAAGCGTGCCGCCGTTCCATCATCATCTTCGCTGTCCGCAGTGACAGCAGTTCCAGACGTACTGGGCCTCGTCCTAGGAGCACCAGGAGTGATAGCAGGCTTCCGCTTTGGTTTGGGCGCATAGATATGGTTTGTCCCTGGCGTGATGTCCGTCTTGTCCGTTGGTTTTGTGGCTGGACCTTCCTGGCCGGTCTTTCTTGCCCTTCTCGACGTCTCAATCAACTGCGGCGCAAACTTCCTTCTTGGCTTCTTCCCTGTCTTCTCGGGTTGATTATGATCTGCTGGCTCTTGTTGGTGATGGTGCTGATGCTGTTGCGGCGGCTGGTCTTCTGGGCTATCGACAGAGATGGAAGGTGGTTGCGGGGTTGTCGGCGAGGGGTCAGGAGTTAATTCGGCGGTTGGAGCATGCGGATTTCTGTTCACTCTGTAGGAGTCGAATGTGGTCTCGAGTGGTATCGGAGCAAAGCGGCGGGGCTTGCTGATCTTCGATGGTGGCGGAGGTGCGTCGCGCATCTCAATGTCATCAACTTGCACTGAAGCATCCCTTGTTGTCCTGGTGGTAGGAACCGTAGGGCGGGCAGTGGTGGTGTTTGAGGCCGGAGGCGGTAAAGCATGATTGCCAGTTCCGGTTGATGTTTGGCTAGAACCAGGCTCCCTCCTGTTCGATGACGACGTCTTCACTGTTTCCTCGACGAGCTGGGGAGCGAAACGTCGACGCGGCTTCGGCGCGGGAGTATCACGCATTGGTTCATCTTCGCCGGTCCCCATCGCTGTTTTTCATATGGGTATGCACGTGTGTGTATACCGATTAGGTTGCACGTGCCTGGAATGTGCAACAACAGCGGAAGGAGGAGCAAGAGGTGGCGAGCAAGATGGGACGCTCCCCACCAGGGTCTTAGCAACGCAAGCGAGAGGGTAACGTTTTGGCCGTAGACGCAGGCACGGCTGACGATAATGATAGACGTGTAGGTATGAAGGAGAGTCTCTCATAAGGGCCAAAGATGATGTGTCCCAAGGATTTAAGTGCATCAGTATTATCATAGGAGGCGAGAAGAGATGACCCAAGACTAAATCCCGCTTGAAGCTGCTGTCAGTGCAATCCCAGTTGACAATTATAGTATCCCCCGGTTTATTTAAACACTAGCATCCGTACGAAAGTCAAGGGACTCGCACCAGTTGGTCCAATTCGATTGAGTTCCTTCGTGGACTCTCCGAGTTGTGGAGATCGTGGGTTTCTTGGTGGAGATGTCTTTCATCTCGTGACTTGTGAATGGACTGGGGAGGAAGGGAGGAGTGGAGGGGAGGGGACCTAGACGGGCTGGATCTGCTAAATGAGAATGGATTGCCGTAAGTCACGACTAGGATTTACATCCCCGAGGAATAGTTCTTATGGTTGGAAAGCTTCATGCATTGTGCGATGGCGACTTGTCATACCTTACGAACTGCCACAAAACCTCGGCTGCCGGATGTTTCAGGCTGCGTTCGGTCACGGATTATAGGAGATGGGTCGAAACGGTAAGCTAAGCACTGAGGCTTGTGAATGGGGGGGAATCCGCTCCAAGCAGCCCATTTATAGGCCTAACAGTTGGGCGTGCTGGGGTCTCCGTACCCCCGTAACGTTGATATACTATCAAGCAGAGCTGACCGTATCCCCCTTATTAAGCTTGGGGGAAAATGGTGTTGATATTAAGGAAGGTATCGTATGTCCGTCGATATAGGAACTTAATTGGCCCAACAGAATACTCGTGTTGAATGTTGTGGCTGATATTGCACAGTAGCTACGGGATGCGGGGGCGATGCGATCGTACTGGGAATTCTCTTATGAAAAAGTGCTCGACATTCCCATGCAAAGCGTTTGATGATCAGGCCTGATCAATATCTAAGGCGATAACCATCTTAAAATCTTGGAGCAGATGCGTATATAGAAAAACTCTTGAAGATCTCCAGGAGTTTAACTCCGGATGCCAGTTGATGATAGGGCATCCCACAAGAGCTACTGAACCTGACATCATATCTGGAAGGCAAATACCAACTTTCGTTCTGAACAGCCTCCGAAATCGGATATTCTCAGATACAGACTTAGGCAATCTTGGAAATACTCGAAATACCGGTATAGGGTGGAATTCCCCTTACCATTTCACCATGTATCCTGGTTTACAGCCAGCCCAATTTCAAATTACGAGCTGTGGATTCGCAGCGCTCGACCTAGAGTAACCCCCCTGGAACCCCAAGTTCATTTTGGTTAATGGATCGTTATTTCGAACGTCTGACTTAGAGCTCAAAGATTCCAGAAGCTTGGCACCGCGTGATCTAGAGTCAATCTGCCAATCTAGGTACCGAATTAGGTACCGAAGATATATGGGATCTAGACCTGCGCCCACGGATCCTACTACGGTGTAACCATAATAAACAGAGTCCCAACCAGTGCTGACATTGGTGCTTTGAAGTTTATAACGGAAACCATCTGACACTCGTGCCCGCCCAAGGAGAAAGGGAAGTTTGATGGTGTGAATGAGCACGTGAAGTTTTAGCCCCTGTCTCTCTTTCTATCGGGGTTTTAAGTGCAATTGATGTGGATTGAGATAATGCAAATTCACTGCTGTGGCGGGCCATTTGTTCATTACCCCGACCCTCTCACGTTAGGAGTTGGAGATTCGGGAATCTAGGGGCCTCTCCTTGCACCCCACCAATCCGAGCCCTAATAAGCTCAGAAAGGGTGCGGGAGATGTACATGGCGCCCCAGCGCGGCGATTGCATTTGGAGAAATGGGGAATTCTCAAGCCACATCCACACCAACTGGTAGCCGGTATCACGCGAGTATTCCGTAGAGGCAGATACTCTTCAACTGGCAAACTCAACAATTGGCCGCGGAAATGCGCCCACATCGTTTTAACCTGACCGCCTGTGGAAGGGTATAGCGGCCCAAAGTGCAGTGTATGTTTCCCCGAGTAATGGCGGATCACCCTCTTGAAAACCCTCCCGTCCACCGCCGACGCATTTTTGCTCGGTGCATTACGGTCGGTGTATCGACTTTGTTCAGTACGCGATTGACAGAAGAATCGTAAAAAACTTCTTCCCCACAGTCCCAATGCAGCCTAACGCGTGGACGTTTCTCACCGACTCTCGGCACCAAAATCGTACGTAGGATCCTGTAAGCCCCGGCATGCAGTCCGGGCGAGCCGCTATCTCCAAGAGGGCGCCAGGGCCGAAGACTAGAGGAGGCGGCTTGGAGTAGTGGCTCTTCCGTACGCATGCGCTATCCTACTCGGGGTTTGGTGGTTGGCAACAGATCCACGATGACCGGTTTGTTGTTGCGGACCGGGTGCTACGTACGTACTTGCATGCACCAACTCTCGAATGGGACTGGTAAGCTGTCTGGTAGGGCTTGGGCGAATGAACATTGAATGCCACTAAGAAGGCAGTTCGTTTCGTCTTATCTGTGCCTTTCCCTCTCCCCTACAGTACATTCAGAGCCTACGAACTGCCTTCTGATTGCGGACATCCAACAGCGTGTAGGTGCATATCTTATTACGGCATTGGGACCGTTTTGCGGAAGCTCGCCGGGTATGTAGGACTGAAACTAAAACAAGCCGCTATGGGTGGACAACGTTCCGCGAGACATGCGATGCGAGATGCGGTACCTTGGTCGAAGAAACTCCCAGCATAGAGAAGATGAGCGAAGGGCCACTGCAGCCGAGAACGATAGTCTTGTGAAACCATTGAATGCGCCGTTCGACAGATGGCAGCTGTACAGGCGCTAACTAAGACATAATATTTTATAATAGGTTGATAGGAAATTGAGGAACTTTGAGCTGGCTCGGGCCTGATGATAATAATGAACCCAACGAGGCTCTTATCAACCAGTTGTGCGGGCGATTCAGCGTTTCCAGCTCTACGTGTAACTGTTATCCGCCCATCTTCGTCTTGGGCCGAATTTGTTTTACTATCCTGTGCGTCTTATCCAGTCGTCTAGCAGGGATCGAGCTTGCGATCGATACAGGGTTGCATTTTGATATCGTGAGCGCAACACAGGCAGCCTGCAGGTACGGAGGGAAAATGCAATTCGTCCCAAATTAACCATGTTGCAAGGCTGTGAGTAACGACCCGCGATGTGAACCGCGCCAAAAGATACGAGAATCGCTAGTGGTGTTGGGCTTTATCATCAGTGTCGCATTTCGCAGTGTGGCAGCAGATCTCTCATATATCATCTCTATCGCGCCACGCAAGTGGTACAGGACGCAGATAGATTTAACAAGGTGACAACGTGTGTAGGTGTTCCTCGACTCGGCGCCGGAATGCTTCAGGGATGTGGTCTAATATGAAAAAGGAGCGCGTATGCGCATCGCGTACACGAAAGCCGGATAGGTTATTCCAGTCTACCAGGCCATTCCCAACTTCGCTGCTGCTTCGATAGCTAAGGAATCGTCTCGATGGAACCCTACGTTGTACGCCGCCTGCTAGCCAGAAAGTCCATCATAAGACTTGCGAGTATCTCCCGCACAGACGGCTTATATGCCTCGAACCAACACCTGCATAGGCTGTTGTGATCTGTTATCTGGTATATATACTGGGGTTCTGCCCATGGAGCTTGGGCATCCCAAGATATTGTAGGAAAGTCTAAAACGCCTTCAAACGGATTGTCGGGTCTGAAGGCATACAATTGACTTTGAGATGACGGCGCCAATCCAGATACTAACTTATATAAGAATAGGCTAGCAGCGCTTAATTCTGAGCACTGCACAAGGTGCCGGGAGCCGTAGGTGAACATCTCTCTCAGCTGGAGCTATGACGTAGGCAGGTGAAACTGTCCCTGGTAACCTAATGCAGAACCTCTGCAAGACATATTGTGTCTATTAAGGTGTAACTTCTTTACTGCCCAACAAATTAAACGGAAACCCAATAGTACCTCCAATGCAGTACTGTAAAATGCGAAAGCGAGGATAGCGATAGGCGGAGATAGCCATCTGCGGCTTTCACATGACGGCATATAGGCTCCAGGGCTACGGCAATGGCTAATTCTCAACCTACATGCGCTTCTACTACCCTAAACTAATAAGTAACTACCAGCGTGCATGGAACAACCTGGATTGCGCTTCTGCTCGTGGCCGTAAGCCTGAAGGTGCACGGTATATGCAAGATACTTGGTAAGCTCGGATCCGAGCACGAGTTCCATGTCTCGTGCCTGCGTATCTGACAATCTTCACTTAGACCAATCATCTTGCCTCCTTTCCCCTTGTCGCAACTGACGGGTAACACGATACTATTTTGAACTTAACCTAAGTTAAACCCAGATGTGGTCGGTTTACGCTACCAAAGCTGGTTACCGTAGGTTACCTGTTCGCAAGGCTTAACGAAGAAGGTAGCCCCAAAATAAAAGCCAGCTTTAAAGTTACCGAAAGTCTCGGCCCCCCAGTTGATCCACAGGCGTCATTTACGTGAAGCTTCGGCTTGTGATATAGAGAAAATGGTCCTCATACGGTTCGAAGATGATAGATTTACCTAGCCAATAAAAGGTTAATTGAGCTGGCATATCGGGTCAGTTCCAGAGGTTTGCGTGCCCATCCATTGAATACATCACATTAGTTAGTAGGTGTTTCTCCGTTCTCTCAGTCTTTATGGAATGTACCATGCATGCGAACGAAGTACCGGTAGAAGCACGAGACTCCCGATCCGATCGACCACTTGTTCCCATCCCAGTCATACCGCACCCGCCCACCCGTTTTTGCGACCCATTCGGAATATACGGTACAAGGATTAACTACGATTCCCGCACCAAAAGAACCACATAAAAGAACCACACCACTGCAGGGCCTATATCCAGGTATTCTCTTTGTCAGAAGCTAGAGAAAAAAATACAAAAAACGAGCGAAGATCGAGTTACATCGGGCCCATCTGATGATTGACCGGTCGGGATACATGTCAGGGTTGCTTCGTCACTCCCCTTGCTACGTAAACTGCCTATAATACAATACCTACCCCAGGTACGGCGCATCGTATCTCTAAAACCTACACAAACGGGTGCCGTGCACATACCATTAATATCTAGATAGCGTTATGGCTTCACTGATTCGCTATTTTCCGACCACTCACCAGTCCTGAATTTCTTTTATTGACCGAATCGATATCTGAAAAGAAAAACAAAAGTTTCCACTCAGTCCCCTGGCCTAGGATCAACCATGTCGATATCTACATGTCACGCTCCCTCCTCCGCTTAACCTGCCACACATCGCGAGCTTGACGACACCATCCTGCAGATCATAAGAGACACGCCACGCCACCTATTAAATTATAGTACATGACTCGCTCCTCCGCTTCATCCGCTGTTCAGCCGCTGGAAAATTACATGGTATACCTCGCGACGGTTACACGCGCGCAGGGTAAGACAATAAAACGCTCGCGATTGTCCTGTCGCGATTTGATTCATAAAAGAACACCAGCTAGAAAGACAAGACTAGGAGAAAGACGTCGCCACATATCACAACGCCGAGTCGAGTCAGCATTCGATAGGGAGTACGTTATAGTATGGCCCTGACCTACAGTGAGGTCGCGCAAAACGACAACGATGATGATCGGGCCAACTTCCAATCGCCCTCTGAACCGCTTTCGCCTACCTTTTCATCGTCGCCAATGCCTTTTCTGTCCTCGGTAAAAACCAGCTTCACTCCACTATCCATGGACGACGGCGACCTCTCCCCAGGTATTGATCGCAGCGAGAAAGAAAGGATCAGTAATATAGAAAACGCTAGCTCTCAAGACGGAAAGGGGGTCCTCGGCACCGCCACAGATGCCGAAAATAACCATAGCAATAATACAGCACGAGCCACTATGGCGGTAGAAACCAGCAATTATCATAAATACGAGCCAAGAGCCCCTGATGCTGCGTGTCCACCCTCTTCGACGAATCCAAAAAGGGACAACTCCAGTGCAGGTCTAGATTCTGTTGGTTGTGGGAGAGGACGAGACCTTGCATCGAAGCCTGAGAGCCCAATAATCTTCAGCGGCCATCGGCGGGACGGGGGCCAAGTCCGAGACCCGTCAGTCCTCGCATCACCAGGGTATACTCCTAAATCTCCTACAGACGACGGGCACGAGGATCAAAAGCGCGAAGGGCAACCACAGCAGCCATTGATCGTGCACCCAAAGCCCATCGTCCGCACAGCTTCGACTAAGAGCGTCTCCCTGCGACACCCTACTCCCGACCCCAACAGACGATCATCCACCTACGCCAGCAATATCGCCCAACTCGAAGCAACTGCTGAACGTTTATCCCTGACATCCTCCATCGAGGACGCAATCCGAGGCTTGAATGAAGAGCAAAAGCGGGTTGATAGCCGGCGGTCGTCTATCTTAGCTGCTAGCATTGGATCCATACCCGAAGCCGACGAGCCCGTCCCTTTCACGCGACAGGTATCGGGTGCAAGTTCGATACTGGAGACGAATACCGCTGCTCGCCAAGGCGGCTACTCCCCGGCCGCCTTCGTTTTGTCTCCGAACAACTCGCTCCTCTCGAATAGCACGCGGCTCAGGTCCGGTTCCAACCCCTTATCCCGGCCAGACTTGGATAGCGAAACACTGCTTTCGAGGCATGGTCCCGGCAAGACCTCAGTACGGAGTGCTAAGTCTGCTATCAAACCCACTTTAACGCATATCGACGAGATAGAGCCCACCACCCTTACAGCCGCCGCGATGGATGCGGCAGACAAGCTACCGAAAGTACCTGATGAGGACGGCGCGACACTGCGGATGCTCCAGACGGACGATCGTGACCTCGCATCGAACACACGCCAGTACGGAGATTCAGGCGCGCTGGATTACTGGGATCAAGCCGTCGCCGATGCCCAACGTGAGTCCGAATACAATAACAATGCCGATAACCACAACAACAATAGACCTCTGACTCCTACTGGCTCTACCGGAACTTACGACCAAGCAGAGGGGGCGTTTGCCGATTTTGATGGTGCCCATTGCTCCCCCGATGCGGATTTCGAAGACGTTCCTTTCAACTCGTTTGAGCAAGGGCCGATGGGGAGCACACCTTTGCTACCCCAAGCCGGCCATGAGTACCCTGACCACTCAAGACCCGCCGTACCACGAACACTTCTTGAAACTACCGAGAGACCAAAATCGTACCTTGACCCCGAAACGGGAAATACAATGCTCTACTACCCGGCACGGGTGCCAATGATGCTCAATCTGCCGGGGAAGCTATCTAAGAAACCCAAATCCGAAGTCAGGAACGTACGCAGATCACAGATACTCAGTGCCATGCCCGAAGCGAATAGGCAGTCTGGCGCGCCCTGGCTGCCCGAAATTCAGACCGAGCATTTGCTCGGCTCGTTTGGGTCAAAGTCCGACTTCTCTGCTTCTCAGGCCAAAGTCGAGCAGGAGGCGGAGCATTCAGTGCCTCCTCATCTCGATGAACAAGGCAAATCTCACCCTCGACCTTCCACGGATCTGGAGGAAAAACGCAAGTCCCGCATGTCTGTCCTCGACACTCAAAAGCGGATGTCCCAGCTTCCTAACCTGGAGAGCCTGCCACCTCAGCTTCGAGCTAGCGCCTTCTTCGATTTGCCATCAGAGTCTCCTTCTAACATCGAGCTCAAGGATGGTTCCGCGATGGCTACTCTTGACAGTATCCTAGATGCATCGGCCAAAGCGCCCGTTTCCGCTTTTACCGATCACGTCTTTGCTGGCTCTGCGGGTACCGAAGTATACAGAGTCGACAAGAAGCGAACGTCTCATCTCAAAAAGGCTAGCGATGCTACTAGTAATGTACTAGAACCCAAAAAGCGAAGTTCTTTCCTACACCTTCGGAAGCCTAGCGCTTTTAGTCGGCATTCGGATTCAAAGGATGACAAGCGCGACGCTAGCGAGAAATCCAGATCGTTGAAGAACGATGAGGGAGACGAGAATGAACGCCCCTCTAGTGCCATCGATGACGGGCCTGTCCAAGAAGGGGACCAGGAAGAAGACGAGGAGATGATATATGATGGACCGCCCACCACCTTATTAGCGGAACTCCAAATGAGGAAACGGCAACAGAAGATGCGGACCCGAGCACCCGCGCAAACACATCCCAATGGCTTACACTCGACGCTTCTAGAACTAGACACAGTGGCTGAACTCGAGCGTAGAGCTCGGTTAGGCAAGAAAGTAAACCTTGCATGGGAGGCCCCGAGTGCGGATGGTGCAGACGATTCAGAAGATGACGAGACACCTCTGGGTCTGCTGATGGCTAAGAAGGGACATGGCGATAACATAGTAGCTGCGCTTGCCGAAGTCAACCGGCCGCCAGGGCTGATGGAACAGAAGGAGATGGAAGAGAATGAACCCCTGAGCCGCCGGCGCGCTCGTCTACAGGGGCACGGGGCCGGACCAACCCACCGGCCGAGCAGGATGACTCTCCACCCAGGCTCCGGCATGGTCGGTGGCGGATTAAGGACGCCCAGTCCCCGTCTCCAAGTCCATACTCCAGAAGGGAATGAGAATGAAAACGAAACTCTAGGAGAGCGTATGCGGCGGTTGCGAGCCCGCGAAGAAGCCGAAAACCCCCTTCCCCGAGCGCGACCTGTCAGCGAGGCATTCTCAACCGAACTACTGAGTCAGCTTGGTGACGCCTTTAAGGAGGACGAACCAGATACGAAGTCCAAGGAGAATGCCAAGGGCAAGCGGGAATCGCAGGCGCCAGAAGAGGAAGAAACACTGGGCCAGAGGCGTCGGCGCCTGCAAGCCGAACGCGAAGCCCGCGAGCGCGAGATGGGCTCGAGCACTTCCCTGGCGTCAGGCACGGCCGCCGTCACCAGCCTTGACGTCCCACCGGCACTAAAGCAGCGCCATTCGATGGCCGACGTACTAGGCGCAAACACCAGGGCCGCGATCCGCAATCCTCGCGCCGAAATGGATAGGACCAGGCAGGAGGAAAACGCGCGGTACCGGTCGGACCAGGACCTCAAGCTCGCCGCGTTCAGGAGCCAGATCCCCAAGAACCTCGGCTTGCCCAACCCGAACGTTGCGGGGGGGTTCATGGCCGGCCGCTTCAACGACGGGAACGCGGGCGGACTGGGACAGCCGCGGGCTAGCGCGGCCATGGGCGCGTATGCGACGACCAGCCCGAATCCCCTCAATACGGGCGGCGTAGGGATGAACCGCGGGTTGCTAGGGAACGCCTACGCGGTGGGTGGTGGCGCACCGGGATACGGCGGCATGGCGGGGCCGAATTACGGTGCGCCTATGCCTATGCCTATGGCCGGGGCCGGGGCCGGGGCCTACGCCATGCCGGTGCAGAGGCCGGTGCAGCCCCCAGCGCAGATGGACATGGTCGAGAGGTGGAGGCAGAGCGTCTGGCCTTGAAAGGCCACTATTGCGACGGTTTCAACTGCTTCGCGGCGCAGCGCTCGCGCAGCCTCATTTCACCTACCGTGTCCTTGGAACACTACCTAGTTTACCACCCGGGGACACCGCAGCATTCGACTTCTACAGAGTATAGCATGGCATATCGTCGCGCCGGCGTTTTCTCTCTTTCATTTGTTATCACTATACCACTTCTTTGAATAGGATGAGATTTGGTCTGGGGGACGGAGGTAGAATACAGGTCGCATACAGACATAGAGAGCAAAGTCTATTGTGGGCGGGTGGGCAAAATAGCATCTGTGAGGGGAGCCGGTATGGGAGTGATTTAAGTTAAGCGATATATAATCTACTCTTTACTTCATTCGTAATTTAATTACTTACTACTCTGTGTATCTTTGTATATAGACTACCAGCCTGACAGAAGATGGGCGAGATATGTGAACTCTTGAAGGGGGTTGGGGGCCTTATCTCCTCGGGCGCCAGAATGCGCCATCATAGCTACCAACCGTAATTGTAATCCGGACTCGCGACAGATAGATCCTAAACGGCGTGTGATATTGCCCGGTCTGCGAACTTTTTAGAGTGCATTTCTTGTTCAGGCTGACGCTGAAGGTGCTCCTGTTACGGCGCTGCTTCTATTGCGCCCGAGGAGACACGCAGGTAATTTAGGGGCACTCGAGGCAGATTCGCCGGTAGGAAGAGATCTAGGACCCCTGTGTATTGGATGATGCGGCAACAGCAACGCCTGACAGAGTTTACAGAATATATATGTATATATGTGCCGCTACCTGTACACAAGCCTCAGACCGGCCAGATATGCCGCATCTATACTGTATACCGAGAGGCCCTCGTTCGAATATAGGGGATGAGATCTTGGGCTTAGGGTTTATGAAGCTCACAAGTCTCTCTCATCATGATTCGCTTCTCGCACGGCCCCCTGCATATATATATTTACCTTGTTTATTTCTGTACATTCTCTTAAGGAATAGCATAGAAGTTTCTGGTATGGGTAACCTTGGAGCTCAGCCATATCTTCTCGGTCATTCACTAGCTCGTAGATGGGCGTCCAACACGCGCCGGCGGCGGCAGTAGATTCGGCTCGGCGTGCTGGTCAATAGTATTAGGCTACGACAACATGCAGCCCCCCGGAGAGTCGAGCGACCCCGCGCACAAGAAGCATAGTCGTCTGATTCTTTCCCCAGATAACCGCCACAAACTCGGGAGACACGGCGTGGCACAGCTGCTGCCCCGGGCTGCCAGCGTAGGCGAGCACAAGCACAAGCGCGTGGGGGCCGCGCGACGGATGGTTTCACCGGCCTCCCAAACAAGCCCTTTCTTTTTTCTTCGTCCCCGACGTCCTCTTTCTCGCGCTCCGTTATTCGATTTACCCCTCATCCCGTCTTCTACCCCAGATCCTGTGTGGTGCTCCCGCTAGGAGGCGGAGGCCGTGGCGGATCTCAGTGACGGTTTCCCACCGCTCTCTACGTATTGGCGTGGTTATTCTGACGATCTCTGCAGTAAACCATCCTGGCGATTTTTGTAGGCTTTTAAGATGTACTGTACCCTACTTCCAACCTACCGAGCTTGTTGCCGCCTACCTATATTCTTGTTGTTGGGGTTAGAGTTGGGTTCAGGTCAGTGTCATTTAGGGTCAGGGCTACGTCCCAGGGGCTAAGGGGGACAGCGAGAGTTCCGTCCATTGCGGTATACCTTGTTATTTGTATGGAGTGCTCTGTTAAGTGTTTTACCTAAGTCTGGTAAAGGAAAATGCATGGTACAGTACATGGAGACCGTCAGAATAACCGCCTCGGCTCCCTATGAAGGTTAGTTATGTGGTTGCTCGGCCACATCCCACCCTGTCCCCCCAGCTTGCAGCATCGCGCTCGTCGGGCATATCGTCTCGTCTCGGCAGTGTGCCGTCCTGCCTTGCCTGGCTTGCGTAATGTATGGTGTGTATGCCGCATGCCTCCCTGATATGCAGGCCGGCTGGGCTCATCGCTGCCGCTTTCGGCTGTCACGTAGGTACGCATATATCTCGTACGCCGCGAGCCAGAACCTATCTGCGAGGCCGTTTTCCTGAAGCCGAGTTCACTTCTACCATCTACGTACCTCGAACTTTCATTCCCTCTGGGCTTTATTTCGGAGCTCTCTTTTCGAGACATAAGTGGCGGATAGAGCTTAGACTAGGGCGTGCCAAACGCTCCCCCACTCACGCACACGGGAACTGGCGGGTAGCCACAGCGGAGAATAAAGGTCTATGGCTGCAGTGCGTCCTCTGTCAAGTACACTTGCCCCGGTCGGAGGATTTAGACGGGAGTACCGTGGCAGATGCAACGTACTCGCTCGCGATTGCGCATGTTGCTTGTCAAACTGAGCCGATTCCCGTCCCAGGTTCCCCTGCTCTCCACGGCCTACCTACCTCGTACGCAACTTGGCAGGGCGTGTAGGGCGAACCGAGGGGATGCCTCGACTACTACATCGTAACTAGGCCGATGTGGTTCAGCCGCATGTGAGGTCTGAGCTAAAGAGCAACATGGTTCTGGAACTAAGGCAAGAGATAAAAACTTCCACAACATCCTCCTATAGGGGGGATTCTGGAGTCTTCGTCTTGTGTTAAGTTACAAAAGGACGGGCAGGCAGGACAGAGGTGCTGCTGCAGCAGGCAAGCTGGCGTTGTGTCGTCCGGTGCCCCCCTTCCCATCCCTTCTCTTTCTTGCTAACTCGCTCGACCCGATTGCCACAGCACACACACGCACGCGATGCTGCTTGCTCATTTAGACCCGAGGATGAGGTTCAGGTGACTCTCAGACGCAACCGTGGTTGCCGGGTTTGCGCATCCAGCAGGTTATGGAGAGGCAAACAAAAATGCACCCTTTCCATCACCTTCTTTTTGGGGAAGTCAAAAAGGGTCTTCTGGTCGGCAGTCGTCTCGGCCATGGGGTGGTCTGTCTTCTTCCAGGATCCCCTTCGGGTTTGGCACGTCCTACTACAACCTACGACTAGGAATCTCGGTCTGGTGTCTCGCAGGCTAGAATTTGAGACTTGTCTATTTAGAAGAGCTAGGAGATTTGCTGGTAATGAAACGAGCGTCGCCCATCGAACACGAGGAGCAGTAATTGTCTGTGCAAGAGTGATACCCTCGTTGCGGGACACCTACGGGGGGGAACATATCGACAAAAAAACCCTAGACCTCTGGGACTGCTCAAGCCGGAAAGACACAGAGATCTCTCGGGCCGTGCACACCAGTTATTAGTAGTCACCGCACAATGTAAGCCACCCTCTTAAGAGTCTCATCAAGCGGTGAGGGAAGGTAGCTGACGCGAAGACCCATACCAGCAACCTCTTCCGGCTCGGCGGACCCTCTCGACACACACCCGACGACACACACGATACGGCCATGTGTCGCATGATGGTCTTCGCTGGCTCCTGCACGAAGTGCGGGGAGAAGTACACGTGGGACGAGCTGACGCAGAACCTGTCCTGCCTCGAGGCGAAGAACAACTGCGCCTTCGGCGATTGCAGCAGCGGCGTGGAGGTAGCGGAGCACGAATTCGACCAGGAGTGCGACAATTGCACCGTCGAGGACGAGGGTGTCGAGGACGTGGAAGAGCGCGAGGAGTCACGAAAGAAGAGACGACGCACGTGATGAGTTCCGTAGATAGATAGAGGTCATAGTGGGAAGGGCAGGATTTTTTTTTTTTTTTTTTTTTTTTTTTTTTTGGAGGGCAAGGGAGGGGAGAAGAGGACCCATTCATCCAATCTTCTTCGCATTAAGGCAGTGTGAAAAGGGGGAATTCGAGGCGTGTGGGCACATATGGTTCTTCCTGAGCCTCATGATCCTTGTCTGGGACCTGACGCGGCAAATTGAACTTAGTTGACCTTAAATTGCGAGAGTCTCTCCCGCAGAGCCTGACCATTTTGACTGCACGTGTGGTGAAGCCATGTGGTCAAGTCTAACAAACCATTAGTCTATTCCTTACGGAAAGGAGTTCGCTCTCTAGATGCCCCAAGTTCAGCGTTTTCTAGGCGCAAGTCGCTTCAAGTAAACCCCGGGAGCAAAGCAGCAGACCTCTTGATACTCTCCTCCCACGTGTCGGTCACAATCTTCCAATAACGTCCATCATCGGTTCGCATGTGCGTGACGTGTGCGCTCCCTTGATACATCTCTCTGCGCACAGGGATGCCCTTCGCCGCCGCATCCTTCGCATGCTCCTCGATGTGCCGCCAGTCCACCATGGCATCCTCCTTGCTATAGACGTAGGAGCGGTTCGTCTGCCGCACCAGCGTCCTGTCGTTGTGTATCCGCTGTGTCCCCGTCAACATGTTCTCGCCGGCCAGGAACCCCAGGGGCCCGTACCAGATCGACATGGCGGCTACGAGCAGAGCCAGCAGGGGCCCCAAGAGAAGGCGGACGGGGCCCCGCAAGCCGAGCGTCAAGACGTGGTACGTGCGGACAGCCGACCAGAGCCCCGGGCACGAGTCGTATACGGCAGCGTGGGGCGGGAACGCGCGACCTGTCTTCCTCCGGTAGACCTCGTAGATGTTGCGCATGCTCGTGGCGCCGCCATTCGAGAAGACGTGCACGAGGACCTCGGGCTCCCGGGGCGCCGCCGACAGTGCGCCCGAGTCGACCTGAGACCGCACGTACGAGGCCGCCGGCTGCGCGGCACTCTTCCGCATCGCGGGGGACCAGAGGAACCTTCCGGTGAATTTGATCAGCAGGATCGTGGAGGTTGGGTAGATGGTTTGGTAGTACGTGATGTACTTGGCGATGTGGGCGTCTTGGGCATCCATCCACGAGGCGAAGAGGATGAGCTTCGGAGCCGAAGTGGCGGCCCCTGAGCCCGGTGAGCCCGTTAGCTTCGGAGCCTTGTAGTAAGATACAAATGGAGACAATCGCCTCATCATCGCCAGCGGTTTGGCGGAGGTCGCTGCAGGCTGGTTGGAAGCCATATTGATTTTCGTAAGCAGAATAAGAGAGACTTCTAGATATGAAAGGAATATAACTGGATATCAGCGCACGAGGCCGACGTGGCTGTTGAGAATTACTCTATGTCTTGATGGTTTTTGGAATCACATGGGTCGGCCTGGAGATGTACCGTCGGGCGAATTGAAGAGTTGGTGCAGTTGACAAGGGTGAGGCAGTTTCGGTATAGGGTGAACTCTAGGAGTCTTGGCATGGAATTTGCCAGGCTCTTCGTGGGGGGATCGGCAGGCTAGATGCACACAGTACATACTCCGTAAGGCTCACATATGTCTAAAATAGGAAATCTGACGAATTAGGCAATATCGAGGAAGCTGAGTCCTAATTCCGACTCTAAATTGATGTCATGTTCAATGTGATATCGGACGGTTCAACTCCCGTTGCAATGGCTTCCAACGCATAACGGTTCCAAATATATATTTCTACCACGAACTAGCTCACAGCGTAGACTTTCAAAGTTCAGTCGCGGTATGGCCGGTGACAGAGTTCAAGCTGTGGGTATATGGCATTGAACTGCCATCAACGATACATACGTTATGGCTGGTTACGGCTCTAACAGGAAGGCACTAATATCTATATGTACATATGTGATTCCCCTCAACACGGGATGGCAGATTCCCCAATCCTGCATATAGATCATGGATATGTTCTCGGTTTTTCTACGACAAGTATAAGGAGGACGTGGAACGTTGAGTTCCCGAGAAGGACTGGAGACATTGCTGTTCCTGCGGAGGATGTAGGATAAGACAAGGTGGTACCTGGTATTGCACGAGGTGTAATTTCTGTTGGGAAAACAAAACCATTCGGGCATAACGTGGGGAGTCGTCTCGTTGAATACAAGCCACTTACAGGAGGGGTGCGGCTTTAATCCCAGGATGTATGAGAAGGGATGCTCCCGCCCGGACATATCACGCACGATAGCCTTGCGCAGGAGCTCCCGCATAAGTCGATTCCTATCTCGGGCGCCTTCGGGCCTTTCCTTCATGTCGGGCTATCGCTCGCACCAATTCTTCAGCGCCGGATCGCGTTCGGTGACGTCGTTGAGCCATAACTCATCATAGACTGCTTTCAACACAGATTTCATATCCACATCTTGCGGCTGCGGTCTGGCTGTGTAGGGGCGAGTGGAAAGCCACGCTAGACAACGGTCGTGGGGCTTCGAAGGCGGATCTGAGATGCCGATCCGCTCCCTGTTGTTAAAGGGATTCCACAGGCGTAGCCACCGGGGCAACCGCAGGTGACACAAGTAAACACTGCAAGTGTTAGCGATGTAGCCGTAAGGGCCGCTCGGGTCCGTAGTTTAGCAGGCCCAGGGGAGAGAGGGCGCGAAATACGTACAGACCGGCGCAAAATGTATGTCCTACATGGGAATTTCTTTCGTTGCCCAGAGCCCCAGGAATTATACACACAGTCACGCGGAAGCTCTTCGGGCTTGAGTCCCAACTATTCGCCATCATATATCAGCATCGAATCGTGAAAAGGGCGGAAGCCAGCGCACTCACCTCGGTGACTTGTAAGTCTATGCGCGATGGATGGAGTTGGTGAATCCTGCGGTTCTTGTCCGTCTATTGCACCAGGGTGTCGTCCGTAATAAGATGGGGAAACGTAGCCAGCCTCCGTCGTTTATCGAGCCAAGCGTTAACCATATTCGCATCATGCGCCAGATTCCGACCTCGCAGGTGAGGAAAAGGTCGTCCTGCAGCCAATGCCAGCCCTTTAACTTCACCTCGGACCTCTCCTCCGCGGGTAGCCCATTAATCACGAGGTCTCATCGCCACCTCCATCAGCACGTTGTAAATCACCTCCCGCTTCGAAGGGCATAAGGGATGATACAACAACCTTTCGGGGGGGGCTTGCTGAGAAGCTTACACTACCTGATCTGCCTGACCGCCTCTCTTCCCCCTGGGATCTCCTACCATATAATGACGCAGTGCAGTGTAACTCGATAACACGCCTCCATGCGGAGAGAGAAACCAGCGGAGTTGGGGCCGATGAAAGGGCTAAGTAAATCGCAGCAATGTCTTCGACGCACACAACTGCGCGTCGCAAGTAGGTTGTGTAACCAGAAGGTCATAACAACAAAGTAGAACTCATCGTTTGGCAGTCTTGTCATAGAGTTGCGACCAAACTAATACACTCACCGTAAAACAACGAGCCACCTCGTTCCTGTGCTACCATGCCTAAGTTTATGCCCATAGGACGAATAGGAGGCCTAACGAAACATTAATCAAGGGCGAGATATACTTTCGGCGCCGTACATGAATATCTCACGGTTGCGCACTACTTGACCTTGGCATATATATGAGGATGGTTTCAAAGACAAAAGGGATTGGCACGATAGACTGGAGAAGCAGCCATGCAGTCTCAGTTATTGGCTCTGTTTATTGCTGGCAACCGTGGTGGTCTTCTCCGCAGCTGCTTAGTCATCGCCAAAGCGTCGAAGCACTCAAGCGGGAGGAAAATGGTAGGAGAGAAGGGAGCTCTCAGCCTCCTTGCTTTCGTTTCGACTCCTTAGTTCTCCAACGTCGCGTTACCAGGAACGCAAGGAAAAAGTTTTCATATCGCGATGTTTCAAGAAACTAATATCTTGCCTATTTGAGATCGTGATATCAGCACTAACGAGTAAGCCGGCTAAGCCGCGAAGCTAAGAAGCTGACAGTCCACATTCCTCATGTCTGCGGGTAAGCCCTGGCCACCGCCAGTTAGGAGGGGAATATTCCATTAGACGCTGGAAGGAGGCCTCATACTGGAAAGAATGGATACAGCGCCGGACCTTTCACCTACGTCTGGTGGGCTTTTCCCTGTCCGTGGGGACTTCACGAGACCCAATATAAGCAACATGACCCCGATATACGCATAGGGGTCTTACTTGTCAAAACCAGCGAGACGGCGAACATTGAGAAGCGTTTGCGGGGGCCACCTCCTCGCCCAGTGGCATAAGGTGTTGTTGGAGTGACACTCCTCTCGGGTAAGAATTTGATGATTACTGTTCTATGCTGCTGATCACGTCTTCATCGGTATGTACGAACCTTGCCATCAGTCAACAGCAGCTTTTGTACTTTGAACGGGAGCTGCCGAGGCCTCACTCGTTCCAACCCATGAAGCCGCCCTCGAT
>QJNV01000099.1:145411-169257 GCA_004155935.1 Monosporascus sp. GIB2 | reverse complement strand
GCGCTTCGCGCTTCGCGCTTCGCGCTTCGCAGGAGTAATAAAAATTTTGTTTAATTTAAGATGAAAATGAAAAAATTTAATTCTATTAATATTTATGCTACACAATTTAGTTGCAGACCTTTTAGCTTTTATCTAATCCCGGAGGGATACGGTTTTGTTGACTCATATCTTTCTAGTCCTGTATCCTTTATGTTACCGATACAACCACGTTTTTATTCGACTTCACTTCCTTCTCAATTGGTTATTAATTCGACACCAGATAATATTGTCTTTACACCAGAAAACTCACCCTCAGGTAAATCTGTTTTATTTTTACCTCCTTTGGGCGCAAGCTCTCCTTTTTTACACTTTATAGAAAATACTACAAAAGAAGGGGATTTTATTCCAGATAATTCTGGAAGATTGTTTAATTTCTCGTTATTTAACGATTTTACATCTTCTTTAAATAAAGTAATGAAGAACTTAGAAGACGGGTATTATATAATAGAATTTTATTTTTATCTTGAGGATGAATTAAATGTTCATAATACTGTTACAGTGGTTTATACTTATGATTTTTTTAATAAAAAGTGTTTAAATCAAGTCATGGGTAATTTTGGTTATGCTAATTTAAATAAGGAGGCGACTAATTTTTCTTTCTTCTTGGAATATTTTAGTGAAAAGAATAGAAGAGAAAATTGCGTGATGATAATTATATTAATGACTGAACGGCTTAGAGTAATACTAGAAAACAAAAGTGCAATAAATTTTAATAAAGACACTCTAGTTGTTATAACTAAATCTAGTAAAGAGGGATATGAAGGAAGAGATAGCCTTATAAATCTAAAATATAATACACCAGGTTTGAATTTAACTGGAATTAAACGTTACTAGAATTTAAAAAAATCTATTAAATTTCTACATGAATTTATTTTTAATGATGCATATGTTTTAACAACATATACTTTAATTTTAAATTATTATAATAAAACGGGAGAAAATAATTTAGCTATTATGATAGCTAGAAATATTATCTATCAAATATATAAAAAACATTTTAAAAATGAGTTTTATAACTTTCAAAAATTTAAAGACCATTATTCTATTGATAATGTATATTTATTAAAGTTTGGTAATATTTTTATTGAGTTATTTACTAATAGTTTTGAAAATCCAGTCTTCACTAGATGATTTCATGATGGATTATATATTATTATAATCCTTTAGTAGTGGTTTTTATTTTAACATTTTCATTCTTCCTGTCCTTTTAATTGGTTTTTATTCTCATATCTTAATCCTTCCTGTATTATTATTATTATTATTGTTATTATTGCTTATTATACTTACTATAGCTAATTATTTTTTTTTTTTATTCATTATATTTTACAAAAATTTATTAGTGATTAGGTTTACAGTTTTATGACTTTGTGATATCTAATAATAATAAGGTTTGGTTTGGTTTGGTTTAGTTTGGTTTGGTTTGGTTTGGTTATTCAAGAGGTAAATAATCAAGCATTGAAAATGCTTTTATCTTAAATTAAATATAATTTTTATTAAAAAAAAATTATATTTTATGCGGATTAGTGTAATAGTAACATATTTGACTCATGATCAAATGATAAGGGTGCAAATCCTTTGTCCGCATACAGGAAAATTAGGGAGGAGATAGATATTTTTTCAGAATGAATAGATATCATTGTGTAAACGCAAGTCATTTTCTGACTCTAATGATTATTAAGTATATTAAGTGTACTTAATAATCTTACTGTCTGATATGCCTTGTAAGTTCGTTAATAAATAATTTTAGATTAGGATCGCTTTTAAGACATTTTAAGAGGCTATAACTTAATTGGTAAAGTGAGCTGCTCATGACAGCTTTGATAAGTGTTCAAGTCACTTTAGCCTTAATCTTTCATTATCACTACGTTTGATAATGAAATATAAAAATCCGAGTGCTGGAATAGGTAGACAGTGCGGTACGGTTCGGCAACAAGGGTAGGAGGTAGGGGTATGAGAAACTTATATGGTATTATATTATATTTGCGGTTATTCATAAGAAAAATTTGATGGTTGTTTAAGGTGTTTATTATCCATATATATTTTGGGTAATGTAATTATTATTTACTAAAAGTTTATAGTAATATAATATAACCTAAGTGCTGGAATTGGTATACAGGGAATACGCCCCTCCCTAGTTATATATTTTTATATAAGTAAAATGATAGATTAATCCTTATATTACATAATTTTTACTAAAAATTATTAGTGATATACTCCAAATTTTGATATATCTAGCTACCTAAATATTCGTTTTTTTAGGTGTATTATAATATAAACATAGGTACAACCTGAGTGCTGGAACTGGCAGACAGTGGATAGTTAAGTTATTCTGAGTTTATCTCGTGAGTGTTCAAGTCACTCCTCAGGTATAGCTCTTGCCCTATAGTAGTTATATATAATATGGTATAAGAAGTTCTTATTTAAGTACTTAAGTATTTTAAAGAATAGGTAAAAGTTGCAATTTAATTCATTTTTATCATTTAAATAATTAAATTCAAGGTGCGAATCTTTGCTATTCTAAATGAAGTTATTAAAACAAACATGAGATTATTTTTGAATGCCGTCAAATTGAGACGAGATATGTATATTATTTAGAATTACCATTATTATTTTGCTTAATTATTTAGTTTATTTAGTTTATTTCCTAGATTTAAAAATGTATTCCTTAAAAATCTATGGTTTAAAGTGATTTAGGTTTCAATTCAGCCGTTATATGAAAAACTGATTTCCATCTCAGTTTTCGCAATCAATTAGTTTTTTACCTAGAAAATATAGTTTAGAAATTAATACGAATATTATTAAAGCGAGAAATTATTCAACAGTTCCAACCAAAGATTTAGATGTTGAAATAGATATAGAAAAAGCCGAAGAAGAATTTAATACTCAGATAGTCCCCGTTGTTGTTTATTCAAATGCTGATATTCAAAAATTTGATATCTTAGAGGGTAATAAGGGTAAAGCCGGAGTATATAGATGAGTTAATATAGCAACAGGTAACTCTTATATTGGTTCAGCTCGAGATCTGGCAGGAAGATTAAGACAATATTATACAATTAGTTTTATAGAGGGTGAAGTTAAGAAGAATAATAGCAAGATATATAGATCTTTAATCAAGAACGGTTACTCTATGTTTAGATTAGAGATCTTAGAGTATTGTCACTTAGATATGGTAATTGAAAGAGAGCAATACTATCTCGATACACTTAAACCTGAGTATAATATTTTAAAAACTGCAGGTTCATTAAAGGGGTTTAAACATAGTGAAGCTACTAAAAGACTAATAAGTGAAACTAATAAAAATTCTATAGTTTCAGAAGAAATTAGGTTGAAAATTTCTGAAACCCTATCTAAGGGTGTAAGAATTCTAGTGAGAAAGGAGGACGGAGAAATCCAATCTTTTGTCTCTATTAGACAAGCCGCCAATTTTATAGGAGTTCAACCAAGTCACGTAGCTAAACAGTTAAGGAAAAATAACTTTTACTTAGGAAGAGGGTTCTTCGTATATAGCTCTAATTCTATTCTGGAAGATATTTTAAAAAGTGAAGGTTATCTTTCAGCTATAGCTAAAGGTAGCAGTGAATACACTAAGCACACTGAAATCTCCCGTGAGTTAATACGAAATGCCAACTTAGGTAAGAGATTATCTCCAGAAATGAAGGAAAAGTTAGCATTAAATAGTAAGAATGCTAAACAAGTATTAGTGGTAAATAATGAAACTCTTGAAACATACGAGTTTACTTCAATTACTGCTGCAGTTAAAAAATTAGGAGTAGATGATTCTTATTTCCGTAAATGTTTAAAAAATAATAGACCATGTAAGGGTTACACTATAACTTTAAAATCCAAGGATGTATAGATTTGGTTTTTATTGTTATTCTTTTATTTTACTTTATATAGTGTAGCATTTTAAGGAAAACAACCATTCAAATGAGTGCTTCGCGCTGCGCTTCTCCGAAGGAAGGAAACTCGGATAGGTAAGTGAGTGGCAGGGTGGATGATTAATAGAAAGATAGGATAGCTTACTCCTGCTCCGCTGCCTAATATGAGACAACTCCCCGGAGTCGTAGTCAAGGCTAATAAATTATGGGAAGGCTATTTTCTGAATGAGTGCTTCGCAAAGAAAGGTCTGTACCCCGTAGGGGTAGGAGAAATATTACATTTTTCTTATTTTGTCTGCGCAAGCTTATGCTCCGCATTAGAATTTTTCTTTTTTTTTTTCTTAAAATATTCTGAGACAACTCATGGGTGTTCAAGTCACCCCTTAGGTAGGATTCTTAACAGAATCTTTAAACACAATCAAATCAAATTATAAATCCCAGTTTTCTAGGTATTAAATAAATGTATCAGATAGTGGATTTTCAATATCTCGCTTTGCTGCTTCGCTGCTTCACACCAAAGAGTACTGTTTAATAAGTATTTATTTTTTAGAGCTTGCGCCTTAAATAAGCGTTTTGTATTTATAATGTAGAGAGGGGCTTCGCCAGGTGAGAAATTTATGTCTGAATTAAAAACGAGATTGTCATGTTTAGAGAAATCTTCATCTTATAAATTAGAATTCTGCTTGTATTTAAATACTAACGATGAAAATAAAGAATTGGACTTTACACTAGGTAATTATATTAGTAAATTTATTTTTATTGATCAAATAGAAATATTTAAAAACCTTACTGGTATACAGCTTTTAGATGAAGTATATGAATATAAAGGTTATTATATTGTTCATTCTGATTTATTTACTCTAGAGTTAATCCAAGATTTGGATAAGTATATTAGACAAGTTTAGAAATTATTAGGTGAATATGTTGAGCATACAAATGAAAGGATAGCTCGCGCAGACAGTGATGAATTTGTTGAGTTTAAAAAATCTACAGTTTTAAAAATAACCAAAATCAATAAATCTAATAATTCAACATTAAGCGAAGATATAGTTAAAGATAAATCTAATAATTTTTATACATATACATTATCTAAATCTGTGCGGAGCGGTGTTAAACGAAATATAGATAAACTTATTTTAGGTTATAACAATAAAAGAGAATATCATACCAACCATTTCTTAAATATTAACACTGATCTGAAGAATAAGCAATCTCGAGTAACTCTAAATATAGATATAAATAAGTTATTTATTAGAAAAAAATCACGATAAAGTTAGTATTTCTGCGAAGCGCACATAAATGAGCGCACATAAATGAGCGCTTCGCCGCTTCGCCGCTTCGCCGCTTCGCCGCTTCGCCGCTTCGCACAAATAGGATTATGAAGAAAACACTATTTCATTATATAAATAAGAATAATAGTTCTAAATGTTGATCTAGTGTCTATTACAAAAAGAAAGATGATTCTAATCCTTTTTATTAGGTAGATAGCTTTTTTTTTTTAATATTTTACTATGCTTTACGAATAAAAAAAAAATATTAACCATTCTATTATTAATAAGATCCATAGTCTCCACTTATCTTAATTTGAATTATCGTCAAGAGAGTTTGATATTTTTAAAGTTAAACCCTTAAAATTTAAATTACTATTGCTAATACCTCAAACTTATTTCATGAACTCTAAGGTAAATATATTAAAGGAGGAAATATAGGTACTCCAGGGGAGCTTGCGCAGTGTTCATTTATGAAATTAATGGTATCATTATATAGGATCGTCTCTTTAGTTACAAGATTAATGGACGGTTACTTTAGAAACCTTAAATGTGAAAGATTTATAAAAGTTATAGGGTATTTAGGATTATCTAATTTTAAATTAGAAGTATATAGGATACCACCTTATCTAATAAATTATAAATTTAATAATAGATTAAATATAATTTATTATTATTATTAGGGGGTATAGTTTAGTATGGTAAAACTGCAACTTTGCACGTTGTTGTCTCAGGTTCGATTCCTGATATCTCCAAATTTTGATGGAAAGATTATCATATAAGTACAATAATCTATTATAATTTGACAGCTAAAATAAAAAATTATAAAGGATTAAGAAAATTGCACTCCTACCCCGTAGGGATGCTTCGCTATCCCCAGAGGGGATGCTTCGCGCTTCGTGCTTCCTGCCTTCGGAGGAGAAGCACGCAGCACATAAATGAGCGCTCATAAATGAGCGCTCATAAATGAGCGCTTCGCGCTTCGCGCTTCGCGCTTCGCGCTTCGCGCTTCGCGCTTCGCGCTTCGCAGGGATCGCTTCACTTATGAATATATTAAACTAGAAAAATAACTAGCTAATATTTTTAATGCCTTGAATTCTTAACTACAGATATAGTGATCATACAAGAAGGTTAAATTTTATACTCACAGGCTCCTTTAGGGGCCGACCAAAAGTTTATGACTAAATGACATAGTTTATCTTTCTATTAATTTTCACCGCTTCGCGACTCTTATAAAAGTGGAAGAATAATGTGTCTTTAGGGGTGGTGGGCATAATAAACTAAAAAAGTCTTGGCTATTCAATCGCCAATTCTTGTTACTATATCCTTTAAATTTACCAAACCTTGGATCATTATATTTAGAATTTATAGTGATGAAAGTAATATTCAAGATAAATTTAGTATTTATATGGTAAAATATATCGTTATCTTAGGTTCGAGTCCTAATATCTCCATATAAATAATATAATTTAGTATATTATTAGTCCGAGTTGAAATCTCGGTTTTTCATAAGCTTAAGAAGCTCAATTGGTTGAGCAGAGAATTGAAGCTTCTTTGGTTGTAGGTTCGAGTCCTATCTTAGGCAATAGGTATGTTGGAATTGGTAGACAAGTTCCACTTAGGATGGAAAGGGTAAAACCGTACAAGTTCAAGTCTTGTTACCTATAGTATATATCTCGTGGACTAAGTGTATATATAGCCACATTTGAATCTTATTATTTTAAAAAATAAGAGGATTTTGACACATTCACTCAGCTTACCCATTTTTAATTACTCCCATTTTTCTAAAATACTTAATTTAACCCTCTTCTTTAATAAAAACCCCCTAATATACAAATTTTATCTTAGTTTATTTATTTCAAATTTATTTATTTTATTTATTTTATTTATTTTATTTTTTATCGATTTTGCTGATTTTGAAATTTTTAATTTACACCACATCCTTATGAGGGGGAGATGAAATTTTTCCTCCTTATTTCTAATACCGGTTCATACCTCCTCATTAGCTGTTATCAACCTCCTAAGCTTTTTGGTATAAGTTTTATTATCCTACCAAATTTATGTAATCGCATTTATTGTTGGGGGTCCAAAACTGATCGTTAGGAGTCTGGCGCACTGAGCGCAGAATAGTCCTCCTTTGCCCCACCATTTCCGGCTATTCTAGAGTTTGCGAGAAGAAAAGAGGCGAGCGTCACCTCCGTCAACAAAGTTGGTGAATGTCATGGCATAAATGGGTTATTGGAGCTCGTAAAAGAGGAGACTCCATTCTATAGCCGTTAATGGAGAAATAGAGTTTAGGCCCAGGGTAACTGTATAAGACCTATCTCAACGGAAGACATAATAATAAATCATGAAAAACTTAATTAATTTACTCCTGCGAAGCGCGTGCTTCCTGCCTTCGGAGGGCGCTCATTTATGAGCGCCCCCGATAAGGCTGCGTAGCCTAGACAAATTTTTAGCTGTTAACTTTTTAGGTTTTAGAGGTTTATCATCACATTCTGCTAATTTAAATAAGGAGGCGACTAATTTAAATAAGAATGAAGCTGAACTATCTAAAGATGAGTTTACCTTAGAGAATTTCTATGATTGATTTAGGGGGTTCACAGACGCTGAAGGTTGTTTCTCTATAACTCATTTAAGAGATAAATTTTGAAGATTTAGTTTTGAAATAAAACTTCACATAGATGACGCAAAGATGCTCTATTTTATTCACAATACTTTAGAAATAGGGAAAGTTTATATATCTGGAACAACATGTAGGTTTATGGTATCCAAACAGTCAGAAGTGAAAAAAATTATAGGGATTTTCATAAAATACCCTCTTAATTCAAGCAAAAGACTAAATTTCCTTACTTGAATGGAAGCTTTTAAATTATACACCGAAGAAGGGGATAATTCAGTCGAGTCAACTTTTAATAAGATCGAGGCACTTAAAGCAGAGATGAATACTAAGAGAACCGATTGAACTTCCGGTAGCTCTAATTATGCGCACCCACATAATTAACATTACTGATTACTGATTTTTAGGTTTCGTAGAAGGAGATGGATCATGAAGTGTGGATAAGAAAAATTACCTTTTAAGTTTCTCAATTGCGCAATCATCTAAAGATTTAGAGTTAATGGAGGCTATTAAAAATTACTTAAATAATCTAAATAGCCACTTCAACGATGTAGTGAGCCTGGTTAGACACAAAAACAACAAAAGGGTTAATCAATCAGATATGATTAATTTAATTGTAACTAAAACTGAGTTTATCGATCAAATACTTGTTCCTTTCTTTCAGAAGATGATTTGGCTAAGTAAGAAAGAAATGGACTTCGCCGATTGAGTATCTATTTTAGAATTAAAAAAATTAGGGCTACACCATACAGAAGAAGGAGTGGTAATGATTAATCGTATTCTAAGTCAGATGAACAATAATAGATTATCCTCGAGCTCCAGCCCCCAGGTTGACCGAGATTTATTACTATGCGACCTAAAGGTAATGTTAGAAGGCGGTTCCAATTATGAATTCAAACCTAATGGACAAATAGTTATCAAGTCTACCGGTAAATTCTTAAAGAAAGGTGCTCCTATTGGAGTTCTAGTTTTAGATGAAAACGGAGATATTCTTAATGAATTTGAGTCTATAAATACGTGTGGCGCTTATTTAGGTGTATCACATCAAACCATTAGAAGTAGATTGCGTGACGGTAAATCTATCGAGTTTAACTCAAGATTAGTGTATGTTAAACCAAAGTAGCTAACATTGATTAATTTTTAGTAGTTTGCGTTGCAGCTAGCCGCTGATTTAGTAGTCTAATGTTGTTTCCTTTATAAATATATAGCTATAATTTTAACTATAAATTTAACTATAACTATATAATAGGTTATATTCTTATTCGAAAAAGATATAACAATATAACCTACAAAATATATAGTGATATATTATCAATAATATCTCGTGGACTAATCGGGTAAGTCATAAATTTTTGGTATTTACTATTGGGTGTTCGAATCACCTCGAGATAATAAGTAAGGTAAATATAACTCAATAGGTAGAGTGGCTGTATGTGGCTCAGTATGTTCTTGGTTCAAGTCCAGGTATTTACCCATATAATATATGTATAATTTATATTCTATATACAATACAGATTTAGAGGATATATCCTTATTTTGAATAATTATAATTAAAAATGATGAATAATTAAAGACATATGTATATATATAAGTTAAAACTTGATTGAATAACAG
Source organism: Monosporascus sp. GIB2 (assembly GCA_004155935.1). Taxonomy (NCBI): domain Eukaryota; kingdom Fungi; phylum Ascomycota; class Sordariomycetes; order Xylariales; genus Monosporascus; species Monosporascus sp. GIB2. The sequence goes on along the minus strand of QJNV01000099.1, from coordinate 159,838 downwards.
GTTTTGTAGAGGGATGTTTCAGCGTACAATTTGTTAAATCACAGAAAACAGGGTAATCAGTTTGATCAAGTTTTATAATAATACTAAAGAAACCAAGATTTGCTTTTTACAAATCCTTTGATAAAATTGGTAGACACTATATAGATAAATTACTTTTAAATAACTTATCTAATATTCTTAATTGTTATATTTTAAAACGTAAATCTAAAGATTTTGTTATTTTTACTGTATCTAATTTAAAAAATATATATTTTAAAAGAATACCTTTAAGTTCTATGAAATTGTTAGATTTTTGTGAAAAAGTTCATCTTCCCCTTCGCCCTAGCCCAGCTAGTCCTGTTATGCATAATGCTTTATGCTTTATGCTTTATGCTTTATGCTTTCTGCGAAGCATTATGCATAAAGCATCAGAAAGGATAAAAAAAAATTAAAATTATAAAATCAAGAATGAACCAAACTATATGCAGGGGGATGCTCCCTCATTTTACATCAGGGTAGTTTAATAGGTTAAAACCTTAATTTCATGCATTAAAGATGAGAATTCGAGTTTCTCTCCTGGTTAAATCAAAGTTTATTCTTTGGTTAAATTTTTAACTTAAATTTTTTTTATGTTAACTTTATCTATATTATGTTTACTATTTTCGAATGCCGTCACTTTGAGACGAGATATGTCAATACTTTTTAATAGAATAGCTATTATTGTTTTAGTCTATTGTTTTTTACACGATGTAGTAAGTTTATCCCTTATAAATAAAGGGATAGGTTTACATGGAGGTTTACTTCACGTTACAAATATAACTCAAATATTTCATATATTTGTTTTTACAATTTGTATATTAATATTACAACTGACTAGTTTTTTCCCTAGAAAGGTTTGAGTTAAAGAGCATTCATCTTTAAAGGATCTATTATTTAATAATTTTATATTTTATAGAACTAAAATTATTAACAAAATGGGAGAACATTTAAAGATTATAGAATATCCTGAAGGACGAGTAGGGTCGTCGTTAACTAAGAGAAAGAAAACCCTGTTTACAAATACCAGTTTAATTACGAACCCAATCAAATTAAGAACTGGTAGCTTAAATAATTTTAAAATATATACTCCTAAACGCTTTTTTACACAAGCTCTTTTTTTAGCAAATATTTCCAAATTTACTGAATCTCCTACTAATACTGATCTTAGCCTTAATCCTTGATTCTTAACAGGATTTACAGATGGAGATGGTTCATTTAGTATTCAGGTATCTAAAGATATAAGAGGTAAATTATTATGCAAGGTACAACCAGTTTTTACGGCGCAAGCTCTGGTCTTCATCAAAAGGATTTACCTCTTTTACTTATGATTCAGAAATATTTCGGTGGTGTTGGTAAAATTTACACTCGAAAGGATGGTGGAACTGTTTATTATAATATAAATTCGGTAAAGGATTTAATAAAATATGTAATCCCTCATTTTGATAGTTACCCCTTGGTTTCTAAAAAGAAAGCGGACTATATCTTATTTAGGGAGATAGTTATTTTAATGAGCAAAAAAGAACACTTATCAAATAGTGGTCTTGCCAAAATTATCTCTCTAAAAGCTTCTTTAAACTTGGAGCTAAAAGGATGAGTGGCCGATTTATTTGCCAATATTGAACCTGCAGTCAGACCAGAAGTAAAAGTCCCAGAGGATTTAAATCCTTATTGAGTATCAGGCTTTATTTGTGCAGAAGGTTGCTTCAACGTATTTTTATATCAAAGTGCTAAATTAAAAGCTGGTTACAGAGCTGGAATAAGATTTTTATTAACTCAAAATAATAGAGACTCAGAATTAATGTATAAAATAAAAGATTTTTTTAAATCTGGAAATATAAGATGATCAGATAGAGATAATACTGTGGAATTACAGATAAGAGAATTTCAAGCATTAAAACACACACTGGTCCCTTTCTTGGATAAATATACTTTAATTGGAGCTAAAACTTTAGATTATAATGACTTTAAAACAGTCTTAAAGTTAATGGATAATAAGGCTCATTTAACCGAGGTAGGATGTAACCAAATAAAGATGATTAAAGATGGAATGAATACAAAAAGAAAATAGTATGTATATTGCGTGTAATAGTTTGTGTATTTTTAGAGTTTCCATATCCTTCGGATAAGGAAAAGACTACAAAACAAGGTCTAGCTTGCGCGTTTGCTAGAGGTAAAACCCAAATTATACTTACTTAGTAGCGCTTCTAATAAATTATGCTTACTTCAAAGCGGCTTCTACCCCGGCGTGACGGGGGATAAGGAACGTTCAAACTTCGCAAACTAGTTTATAAATAATATATTTTTGTATCCATCTGCAGTGTATTTTGTCATTGAGATAAGCTTTATAAATAGTTTAGTTAAATAAATAGTTTAGTTAAAGTATATATATAATTTTAAAAGATTTACGTAAGGGTTTAATCTCTCAGGGGAATTAGTTAAAATTAAGGGAATAACTGCCAAACTCCGGGGACCTCCTAAAGCTCCTTCGCTGCTTTACAGCGACCCCGTGACATCTAATGGAAGGATGGTGTATGGGGGATACCAAGCTATATTCGAAAGGATATAAGTGGACCAACTAATCACTGGTGTAAGGTAACAAGTCAGGAGATGATTGAGAAAAATGCATGAGCTATTGTAAGCCTAAGTTAAAATTTATATCCTGCCCAACAATCTGGGAAATTGTTAACTTTGTGGGGAAAACTGCCAAACTCCGGGGACCTCCTAAAGCTTTTGATACCAAATCTGGAAAAAATTTTCCGTGGTGGATGAACTAATTATTCATGTATGGTAACAAGTCAAAAGATGGCTCTTCACTTGTACTCGTTAAAGTGCAGTAATTATGGGTTGTATTACCCAAGGGCCGTCGAGATGCAACCTCGAGAAATGGACAATCGCGGATCTAAATCAGTAATATTATTTAATATTACTGTAAAAGAGCAACGAGTAGATGGTAGTTGATTATTAAATCTTTGTAGATTTAATAATTTAAGGTATACTCTAAGAGGGTTCGAAAGAATCACCTGATCTGGAATCCCTTCTAATCAAATTCTAAATAAACGACTATATTCAACAACTAATGATTCAAAAAATCTTAAACAAAAATTATTTAAAGACCAAGATAGTTTTAGTTTAAACCCTTGATTCATAACAGGTTTTACAGACGGGGATGGTTCATTTGCTGTTTCTATTACTAAGAAAAAATCCGGAACAGGCTGAAAAATTGTACCCATGTTTACTATAGGGTTAGACCAAAAAGATTTAGATCTTTTAGTACAAATTAAAGCTTTTTTTAAAACAGGTAACATCTATACTAGTAAAAGAGGGGTAGTGTACTACACTGTAGGTTCTGTAAAAGATTTAATAAAGTATATCCTACCTCATTTCGACAAATATCCTTTAGCTACTCTTAAAATAAAAGATTATTTATTATTTAAGGAGATAGTTCTTCTTATGGGAAAAGGGGAACATAATTCCTTACCTGGTTTATTAAAAATATTTTCACTAAAAGCTAATTTAAATAAAGGGTTACCGGATATAATAAAAGCTGAATTTCCTGATCTTATACCTGCTATTGTACCAGAATTTAAGATACCTTCTGACTTTAATCCTCATTGATTATCGGGATTTATAACTGCAGAGGGATCTTTCTTTATTTCTCTTTATGTTAATGAGAAAAGAAAAGCTGGTTAGCAGTAAGTTTAATTTTTAGTTTAAGTCAACACATTAAAGATATAGAGTTATTAGAAAGGCTCGCTAAATATTTAGGGTGCGGTATAATTAGGAAAACCGATAGTCGTGAATCAGCTGAATTAGTTATTACTAAGTCTGATGATATTAACCTAAAATTAATTCCATTATTAACAAAATATACTCTTTCAGGGATAAAATTATTAGATTTCGAGAGATTTAAAAAAGCATTTTTTTTAATAGAAAATAAAATGCACTTAACTTCAGAGGGAGTTACATTAATAAAAGCTATTAAAGATGCAATGTATAATAGGTAATTGTGTTGATAGATAGATTAGTCAGGTTTAGTATAACTATAAGGTTATAACTATAGTCAAGTTGTATTCTTCCCTACTTCTAATAAATTAAGGGTTAGATAAAAAGTTAATTTAGAATTTGTAAGATAAATCCAGTTTGCCTCGTTAATTTTATTATTTGTAGTTAGTGGAGCAATTTTTTTAATGTCTACTAATGATTTAGTTTCTATTTTTCTATCAATAGAATTGCAAAGTTACGGTTTATATCTCTTAAGTACAATATACAGAAATTCAGAATTAGCTACTACAGGTGGTTTAATCTATTTTTTGTTAGGGGGTTTAAGTTCATGTTTTATTTTATTAGGATGCAGTTTATTATACGCAAATTCTGGAACAACTAATATGGATGGTTTGTATATAATTACTAGTATAAGTGATAATATCAATTCCTGATATAAACCATATTATATAAATTTTTCTTTACTTATTTTTAGCATAGGATTTTTATTTAAAGTTAGTGCTGCACCATTTCATTTTTGATCACCTGAAAGAGGACTTGGGAAATCCTCAATTGTTGGGAATAAACTATCAAACTCCGGGGACACCCTAAAGCTCTTGATACCAAGCAGTGTATGAAAATACATTAGTGGCTGAACTAATTACTCAGGTATGGTAACAAGTCAGGAGATGAAGGAAACTGAAATGGGTTATCGCGGATCTAAGTCAAATATAAATAATACTGTATTTGTAAAAGAGCAACGAGTATATGGTAGTTGATGTGGAATTAATTTTCCACATTTAAGATGTACTCTAATGGGTTTTGAAAAGAACTATCAAGTTAAAATCCCTTCTAGTCAAATTATTCAAAGACGACTTTATTCTACTGAATCTAGCTTGAACAATGTTATGGATAAACTTCCTCAACTGAATGAACCTTGATTTATATCAGGATTTACAGATGCAGAAGGATGTTTTCTTATTCTAATACGTAAATCACCTAAAAGCAAATTACCGGTCGGTGCACAACAAAAATCTTTTTCTACTTTAACTAATTCTAACCTAATTCCTAAGAATAATATTTTAATGAATCCTTGATTTGTTACAGGTTTTACTGACGGTGAGGGTTGTTTTTGAATTGATGTCTATAAAGATAATACCTATAAAACAGGTTGACGTGTTAAGCTTTTTTATCAAATAAACTTACACATAAAAGATAAAGCTTTATTAGAACAGATTCAAAAGTTTTTTAATGCAGGAAATATGTACAATAGCCCTACTGCTATTAGATATTATGTTTCTTCTGTAAAAGATTTACAAATAATTATTCAACATTTCGATAAATATGCTCTACTTTCACAAAAACGGGCGGATTTTGAACTACTAAAACAAGCTTTTGCTTTAGTTCAAAATAAAGAACATTTAACTTCACAAGGACTAGAAAAGATTTTAGCTATAAAAGCTTCTATGAATAATGGTCTTTCCGAGGAATTAAAAGCTAATTTCCCTAATATTGTTCCAGTTGAGAGACCTATAGTTGAAAATACTTTTGAACGTGATCCTAATTGATTAGCTGGATTCACATCTGCCGAGGGGTGTTTTCTAATACGTACGTATAAAGCTAAAACAAAAATAGGTGAAGCGGTAAAAATAGTATTTCAACTTACTCAACATGTTAGAGATGAACAATTGATGAGAAGTTTTATTGATTATTTTAATTGCGGAAGTATCTTTAAAAGTAGAGAATCTTTTGTATACCGAGTAGAGAAATTTTCAGATATCCAAAATAAAATAATTCCTTTCTTTAAAAAATATAAAATTCAAGGTATAAAGTTTTTAGATTATCTAGATTTTTGTAATACTGCTGAATTAATAGAAAATAAAGCTCATTTAACTAAAGAAGGGTTAGATCAGATTAAAAAAATAAAAACTGGAATGAATAAAGGGAGAACGTGGAAAGAATAATTTATGTAAATCCGAGCATAATTGACAGGTAGAAGCTAACTTTACAATCAATCTTCATGTTAGAGATATAGATCTTTTAAGACTTATCCAAGCTTACTTTGGAGGAGTAGGGAGAATAGGTAAAGAAAGAAATAATTGTCGTGATTTTACAATAGGTTCTCTAGATCAAATTATTACAAAAGTAATTCCTCATTTTGATAAATATCCCTTAAAAACTAATAAATATTCAGATTACTCATTATTTAAAGAAGTAGTTATGATGATGCAACGCGGGGAACATTTAACTGTTGAAGGTTTACAAAAAATAATAAATATTAGAGCTTCTATTAATAAAGGATTAACTCCTTTACTGAAAGAAGCCTTTCCTAATAGTATTGCTATATCAAGACCACCTTTACCATTAGATAATACTAAATTACATCCTCAGTGAGTAGCTGGTTTTACAAGTGGCGATGGTTGTTTCAAAGTTAGCATTAGGGAATCAAAATTATATAAAGCAGGAAGTCGTGTAGTATTACTTTTTGTATTAACTCAACATATTAGAGACGAATTTTTACTAAAAAGTTTAGTGAATTTCTTTGGATGTGGTCAAACTTATCTTTATAAAGATTACATAGAGTTTAGATGTCAATCATTCAAAAATAATTACGAAGATATTTTACCTTTTTTCTATAAATACCCTATTCTTGGTGTGAAAGCACAAGACTTTGAGGATTGAGCTAAAGTAGCGGAAATGATCCAAACAAAGGTCCATTTAACTAAGGAAGGTTTTGATCAAATTCGTAAAATAAGGATAGGAATGAATAAAGGTAGATATTAAAAAAACCCACCCAAAATACTAATACAAACTTTGGCATTATTTATTATAAATATGAAATATTACATGTTTATATTAGAATTTATATAATATGTTTATTGTTGAGTACTTTTGTATAAAGTCGTTCTTTTCTTTAATTTGGACGACAAATTTAATCACCATGGACGTTTATGATGCTGTTCCGACAATTGTTACTACATTTATAGCTATCATAGCCAAAATATCTATCTTTATATTATTATTAGAAATAGTATACTTTACAAGTAATTATTTTACTGATTTTAATTGAACATTTGGTTTATTAATGAGTTCTTTATTATCATTAATAATAGGTACAGTAGTAGGTGCCTTGTGGGGTTAGGTCCCCACAATTGTGCCAGAAACTATCAAACTCCGGGGACACCCTAGAACTTCTGGTACCAAGCTATACTCGAAAGGGTATAAGTGGATGAACTAATCACTCATGTACGGTAACAAGTCAGAAGCTTTCTGAAAAGAATATGGGCTATCGCGGATCTAAGTCAATAATAGTAGGGGTATTATTGTAAAAGAGCAACGAGTAGACGGTAGTTGCATTGGAACCTCAAGTAAAACCTTGAGGAGTGTAAGCTGGTTTGTAAGTAATTATGTTTATTGGCAATTAATCGTTTTTTATATGCAATATATATAAGTGAGTTAAATATATGATAAGGGTGATTTAAAGAATACTCCTACTATTTCAGTCTTTTACTTTTATCTATTAATAAGTTTAGCTTATGTTTTTAACTTAAAATCTTCATGTCTAAAAAATGATATTCTTAATCAAGTCTAAATCAACACTAAAAAATAAAAAATATCCAATGTTAAGGTGTACTCTAATGGGTTTCGAAAGAAACTATCCAATCAGAAACCTATCTAATCCTATAAATATAAATTCTTTATTACAAATAACTAAGTTTACTTGCAATAATCAAAAAGTTCTTTATTCTACATCTAATAGTCCTTATCTTGAACCTTTGGTTACGGATAAGAAGGTTACTTCAAATTCAGATGGATTAACAAAAGTAAAATTACACCCTGATCTTATAACAGGTCTTACTGATGGTGAAGGGTTTTTTGGTATCTCTGTAACTAAGAACAATAAACTTAAAACAGGGTGACAAATACAACTTAGATTCTTAATAGGTCTACATATAAAAGATACAAATATACTAGAGCAAACAAAGGAATATTTCGGTGTAGGGTATTTAATTAAAGATAGAGCGGATTATATTAAATACTGTGTACAATCGATAGAAGAATTAGAAGTAATAATTAATCACTTCGAAAAACATCCATTAAAAACTCATAAGTATGTAGATTTTGTTCTTTTTAAACAAGCATTTTTCTTGGTAAAAAATTTAGAGCATCTTACAGTTGAAGGGTTAATAAAAATTGTGTCAATTAAAGCCTCTATAAATTGAGGTTTATCTGAAAATCTAGCTTCAGCCTTCCCTTCTACTATTGCAGTAGAAAGGGCTCTAATTCCTCTTAGTACTGTAAATACATCACCTTGGTGATTAGCAGGATTTACTAGCGGGGAAGGAAGTTTTATTGTAACAGTGTTTAAATCTAAAACGGTTTTAGGTTATGCAGTGAGATTAACTTTCCAACTTACACAGCACTCTAGAGACGAACAATTATTAATAAATGTGATTGAGTACTTGGGTTGTGGAAAAATATATCAAGATAAAGAGGCTCATGTTTTTAAAGTTACTAAACTATCTGATATTAATGATAAAATAATACCTTTCTTCGAAAAATATCCTGTGTTAGGTGTAAAATATAAGGATTTTATGGATTGATGCGCAATAGCTAAATTAATGAAAGAAGGTAAACATTTAACTCTAGAAGGGTTAGAGGAAATTCGTTCAATCAAAGCTGGAATGAATAAAGGAAGAGATTCTTCATAATATTTATATTTATAGGGATGATAAATCTGATAGCCATGTTAACTCAGTTTAGAATAAAAAGATTATTGGCTTATAGTACTATAAGTCATGTAGGTTTTATATTATTAGCATTAAGTATTACTAGTATAGAGTCTATTCAGGCTTTTGTGTTCTATTTAATGCAATATTCAATAAGTAATTTAAATGCATTCATTATATTAGTTACAATCGGATTTTCTTTTTATTTTTATGTAACTGATAATAAAGAACATAAAGAATTATTGGATAAAAATAATTCACCTGCTAAGAGGTATGGGAAACCTCTACAATATTGGGTGTTATGGCCAAACTCCAGGGATTTCCTAAAGCTTCTGGTACCAAGCTATATTCGAAAGGATATAAGTGGCTGAAGTAATTACTCAGGTATGGTAACAAGTCAGAAGATGATCGAAAGAGAAATGGAATACCGTGGATCTAAGTCAGTAATATGTGAAAATATTGCTGTAAAAGAGCAACGGGTAGACGGTCATAGGTGTGTTAATTTAACGCATTTAAGGTATACTCTAATGGGTTCCGAAAGGAATTATCAAGCCAAAATCCTTTCTAACCAAATAAATATATTAAGAAGATCATATACTTCTATATCCACAAACTTATTATGTAATTCATCAGATAATCTAAACCCTTGATTCTTAACAGGTTTCTCCGATGCTGAATCTAATTTTACAGTGAGAATAATTAAGAGTAATTCAGTAAAAGTAGGCTGAATAGTACAACCTGTTTTTCAGATAGGTTTACACAAAAGAGATCTTAATTTATTAGAAAAAATTAGAATATTTTGAGGTGTGGGAGAAATTTATCATAAAGAAGAATCTTGTAATTATATGGTACAATCTTTAAGAGGTGTAAATGTAATAGTAAATCATTTTGAGAAATATCCTCTTTTAACTAAAAAACTTGAAGATTTTAAGTTATTTGCACAAATAGTTACCTTGGTTAATCAAAAAGAACATTTAACTATTTCTGGTTTACATAAAATTATCTCTCTTAAAGCTTCTATGAATTTAGGTCTTTCTAAATTATTGAAGACTGCTTTCCCTGATATTACTCCGGCTATAAGACCGAAACGTACTGATGAAGAATTATTAAACTCAAATATTGATCCTTATTGAGTGGTAGGTTTCACAGAAGGAGAAGGGTGTTTTAGTATTAGAATTACTAAATCGTCAACAGTAAAAACAGGATGACAAGTACAATTAAGATATAACATAACTCAGCATTCTATTGATAAGGTATTTATGAATAGCTTAGTAAAATTTTGAGGCTGTGGTAAAGTATTCTTAAGATTTAGAGAAAATAAAGTTGATTTTCAAATTCTAAAATTGAAAGATTTATCTGATATAGTTATTCCTTTGTTTAAAAATATGCCCTTACAAGGTGCGAAATCCAAGGATTTCGCAGATTTTTGTAAAGCAGTAGATATAATGAAAGTAAAGGGACATTTAACTAATGAAGGGTTAGATCAATTACGTAAATTAAAAGTGGGTATGAATACTGGTAGAGAATAAAAATAGATTATATTGGGGGCGCTAAAAGCTCGGTTTTTATTGTTTCATTATATAATCTTTTGGTTTTACATCTTCCTTATCTATGTATTTATTTGTATGATAAATTTGATCGCCGTGGTTCAATTAATTAGCCAGCTAAGAGGATATTTTTATGTCAATCCTATTTTAGCCTTAAGTTTAGCTATCACAATCTTTTCTTTTGTAGGTGTGCCTCCTTTAGTAGGATTTTTTGCTAAACAGATGGTTTTAAGTGCTGCTCTAGATAGTGGTTATGTATTTTTATCTTTAGTAGCAATATTAACTAGTGTAGTTGGTGCAGTCTACTACCTTAATGTTATAAAAGAAATTTTCTTTTATACACCTGAATATAAAATAAATTCTTTACTAAAAGATAGAAAATTATCTAGTTATATTTATAATAATAATAATGTTTTAGTAAAAAATTTAGAATTCAAATATAATAATATAGTTATGTCTAGTCCTATATCTATAACAATATCTAGTATAACTCTAGTTATTTTATTATTTATATTAATGAATAAAGAATGATTAAGTATGGGTACCAAAAACCTTATATCCTTCTTCTGTGTTAGGGAGCGTTTTGCTCGTAATTTATTACTGCTATCAAATACAAATAGAATTGTGTCAGATACTTATCTTACAAGCTCTGGTTTTCATCTCTCAAGTATGCACACCCGAGTGTTAGGTACTTATTCTTTGATCACCTCCGTTAAAAATAATAATAATCGAAATAAAAATATGACTCGATTATCTTCTATCTTTTCACAACAAACTTTCGGCTACTCTACCGTTGAGCAAAATAAGATCCATCCTATTTCACCTTGATTCCTATCAGGTTATACAGATGCAGAAGGTTGTTTCAATGTTAGCATTCAAAAAAACCCTAACGGTAAATTTTATGTCCGTACTTTATTCCAAATTAAAGTGCACTCAAGAGATAAATCATTATTAATGCGCATTCAAGCTTATTTTGGAGGTATAGGTAAAATTTATACTACTAATAAGGATACAACATATATGGTAAGATCTTTAGACGAGATTTTAAAAATAATTTCGCATTTTGACAACTACCCTTTAATAACTCAAAAAAAAGCGGATTTCGAATTATTTAAACGAATAATCCATAAAATGGTTATAGGGGAACATCTATCGTTTAGGGGATTGCAAGAAATTGTCAATATTCGTGCCTCGTTAAATTTAGGTTTATCCGACTTATTGAAGACTAATTTTCCCAATACTGTTCCTGTCACTAGACCCCTGATAGAAAATATTACTATACCTCACCCCGAATGAATGGCTGGGTTTGTTTCTGGTGAAGGATGTTTTTTAGTTCAAATTACCAAATCAGGCCAAGGTAAATTAGATGCAGTTTCATTAAGCTTTAAGATATCTCAACATTCGAGAGATGAGCAACTGTTAAGGTCATTCATTTCTTTTTTCGGATGTGGCCTATTCAATTACCATAGTGGAAATAACAAGTCAGGGGTATTTATTGTTAGAAAATTTTCGGATATTTCGGAGAAAATACTTCCATTTTTTAGTGATCATAAGATAGAAGGTATTAAAAGAGAGGACTTTGAAGACTGATGCAGAGTAGTCGAATTAGTTAAATCTAAGGCTCATCTGAAGTTAGAAGGAGTAGAGAAGATTCGTATAATAAAATCTGGTATGAATACATTAAGATAATGAATTCCAGAAGAGATAGGCAAGTTGCTTCTTCTTATAAGAAAAGAAAGGCATAATTTGAGTGATTAAGACTTTTATTCAAGAGGAGGTGAAGAGCTTGCGCCCACAAGTTAATTTGTACGTTTGTTTATAGTACTTAACCGAGAAGGATTGGGGTAGCCCAGTAGATTTGCTGTTATTAATATTACAGAGATATTAATGACGGAAAATTTATAAAAAACATTGGATTAATTGCAAGAATATCTACACCCCGATGTATGTTTGATAATTTGCAGCGAAGTTTATCTTAGTATTAATATTAGAGAGTTCTTAAATTAATTGAGTTACTTTAATATCTTAAGATAAAAACGTTCAACGACTAATAGGTGAGTAATACCGACAATAATCCTATATAAACTATCCAATACTACTTACCAATTAATATGGCGTTATTGATATTGAATATCTAATAATTGCCAGCTATTAAACACTAAGTAGGAAAACATAGTCTGAACAATATAGTAATATATTGAGTTATTAATTTTAGTTAAGATGAGATTTATTTAACTAAATGTTAATATTAACAAATTGACCATATTGGTCCAAATATTATTTAATTCATAATGAGTAGTTTAACTTTCTTTTTGGTTTTTGTTTGCATTATAGCTATTTTATTTTTAATTATAAATTTAATTTTAGCACCCCGTAATCCCTATAGTGAAAAAATATCTGCTTTTGAGTGCGGATTTCATTCTTACCTTCAAACTAGATTGCCTTTTGATATTTCCTTTTTTATATATGCATTGTTATTTTTACTTTTTGACTTAGAGATTTTACTGCTTTACCCTTATGTAGTTAGTAGTTATACTAACAATATTTATGGATTAATAATTATGTTAATATTTTCTATTGTAATTACTATAGGATTTATCTTCGAATTAGGAAAGGGAGCGTTAAAAATATCTAATAAACAGTTAGATAATTTTTCATCCAACCAAAACCCAAGAACACGGACATATTATATAGGGGAATTAGCGTCTACACAAGGTATTTCTAAATTAAACCAAAGAAGACACTACTCTACTGAAAGATTAACTCCTGTGAGTTTGGATCCTTGATTCGTTACAGGGTTCACTGACGCTGAAGGATGTTTTTTTTTTTTGTTCAATCTCAAAAAATAGTAAAAGCCAATTTGGTTGAGAAGCTAAAGTCGGTGAATTTCAAATCAAACTTCATATTAAAGATTTAGATCTCTTAAAACAAATACAGGCTTTTTTTAATGGTATAGGTAATATCTATGTGAGTGGATCTAGTGTTAGCTTTCGTGTAACATCTTTAAAAGATATAACTAGTGTAATATTCCCACATTTTGATAAATATCCTTTAATAACTCAAAAAAAAAGCAGATTATCTTTTATATAAACAAGCGGTATTATTAATAGCGGAAAAGAAGCATTTAACCGAGGCAGGTTTTCAGGAAATATTAAATATTAAAGCATCTATAAATTTAGGATTATCAGAGGAATTATTCACTGCTTTTCCTAAAACTGTAGCTATTGATAGACCTTTAGTGGAAAGTACAGAAATCCCCCCATACTCAATGGTTCGCAGGGTTCGCTTCAGGGGAAGGTTGTTTCAAGATTAATTTATTCAAATCTACTTCAAAGTTAGGTAGCACTATAGCTTTAAGATTCCAGATTGCTCAGCATGTAAGAGACACTAAACTAATAGAAAGTTTTAAATCTTATTTTGATTGTGGAACAATAATAAAAGAATCAGAACATGTGAAATTTGAAGTAGCTAAATTTAAAGATGTATGAGAAAAAGTCATACCTTTTTTTAATAATAATTCCATATTAGGTAATAAACTCTTAGACTACCTAGACTGATACCAGGCTGCTAAAATTATGAGTATGAAAGATCATCTAACTCAAGAAGGGTTAGATAGAATTTTTGAAATTAAACAAGGTATAAATAAAGGAAGATAAGCTAATTATTAATGTGTAATAAGGTTATCTTTCTAAACTTTTACTTCGTTATAAGATTGTACAATTTTTAGTTTACTGATGTAAAAAAAAAAAATAAATTTATAACTACCCAGTTAAACACTAATTAATTGGATCCTCTATAGAGAATTAAGGAGAAGAATTGTAAGATGAAAGCCTTATTATAAATTTAAGCTCTTTAAGATTGGTACAGATTTTATTTAATAATTAAATGAGTTCAATGACAATTTTTATTCTTTTTGTTTGCATAATAGCTGCTTTATTTTTAATAATTAATTTGCTATTAGCCACACGTAATCCTTATAGTGAAAAACTATCGGCTTTCGAGTGTGGATTTCATTCTTACCTTCAAACTAGATTGCCTTTTGATATTTCCTTTTTTATATATGCATTGTTATTTTTACTTTTTGACTTAGAGATTTTACTGCTTTACCCTTATGTAGTTAGTAGTTATACTAACAATATTTATGGATTAAC
>QJNV01000099.1:54626-145313 GCA_004155935.1 Monosporascus sp. GIB2 | reverse complement strand
CCTTTTTTATATATGCATTGTTATTTTTACTTTTTGACTTAGAGATTTTACTGCTTTACCCTTATGTAGTTAGTAGTTATACTAACAATATTTATGGATTAACGATAATGCTAATTTTTACTTTAATAATTACCTTAGGTTTCGTGTTTGAAATTGCACGTGGGGCTTTGAAAATAAATTCAAGACAATATTTTCAGCATAAGTCACAAGATAAGGCAATAGAAACAATAAGTTATTTAGAAAGTAAGCAACTTAAAAATCTAAGATTAGACAATACGAGGATATCCACAAAATAAAAGGTTTTATTCTACTAAGTTGTCTGAAAACAGTAAAGACTTTTGAAGAAAAGTTAATTCTTCTGATATATCAGATAAAGATAACCCTTTTTTATTAGTAAATAGCTTTTTAAAAAATTACCCTAATAGTGATCTTGCTAATAAAAATCTCGATCTTGATATGATAAATTCTATACTTAAATGCCATCTTACTAATTTTCAACTTACTCCTAACGAGTTTAATGTTTTAAGAAATATAAAACCTCTTAAATTCGAGTTACCTGTTACCGATTCATCTTTAGTAGAACTAATAGGTAAATATACGCGGAATGGATTAGGGAAAGCAGGGGTTTATAAGTTTACTAATAAAGATAGTGGGTTTTCTTATGTTGGATCTTCAATTTCTTTAGCTAATAGATTATTTGTAGGTTATTTAGGATCTAAGTTAGGAAACAGGGTTATAGATCTAGCTATAAAAGAGTCAGGGTTAGAAAGATTTTACCTTGAGATATATTTAATTCCAGATGAATTAATAAATTCAGCTTTAACTCATTTTGAAGGGGAATACTCAGGTAATTCAAATACAGAAGAAAAGGTAAAAAGATTAATGAAAAATTTTTCATTAACTTTAGAACAAATTTTAATTCTTCTTCATAATCCTGAATATAATGTTTTAAAAGTTGCAGGTTCTCCAGCTGGAAACCCACGTAGTTTGGATTCTATGTTACCAAGTTTATTAAAAAATTCTAAGGTTACATATCTTATTGATAATGAAACAAATAAGATTATCTATAAGGCGGAAAGTCGTACGGAATTAGCTAAAGTTATTGACGTTTATAGAGGAAATATATCTACGCTTATTTCAAAAAAAGAATTATTTTTAGGTAGATTAACCGTAAGTGAAAGCCCTTTAGATGAGTCTGTTTATACTACAGATTTGATGAATCCTGATGATTTATTAGATTATGTAAATGAAATAAGAACAATCTGAAAAAAAGAAAGAATGAAGAATGTAGACTCAACTAGATCAGCTTTAAATTTAAAGCTCTCAAACTCTGTTGAATTAACTAATGTTAAAACAAATGAAGTATTGATTTTTCCTTCTCTTCGAGATACTGCTAAATATATTCAAAAATTTTTTGATAAGGTTAGCCCTGGAACTCTTTCAGTTATTGCCCTTAAAAAGGTTTATATAAAGGTACATTTAAACTAAGGTATCTCAGAGAAGAAGATTCTTTAATTTCGGATTCTAATAAAATGACTATTAAAAGCCAAAATAATTTATCTTCTGGTAGAAGATCCTATAGTACTAAAAATAATAAAGCATATTTTGAAAATGTCTTTTCTAAAAAGGATGCTGAAAGTCCTTTTGCTATAGTAAGTAATTTTTTTTAAATTATACCCTGCAACAGATTTAGCTAAAGAAAATATTACTTTAGATCTATTACTATTTATATTAGAATTAAATAAAGATATGATAACAAAATCCACTTTTGATGTTTTACGGAATATTGTTCCTGTTAGCTTTGAACTACCTTTGGAAAATTCGGATAAATTCCAAAATACTGTTGGAGAATTCCTACCTAAAGGAGGGTTAGGTAAAGCAGGTGTTTACGTATTTACAAATAAAATTAATGGGTTTTGTTATGTAGGTTCATCTATACAATTAGCTAATAGATTAAAGCATGATTATTTAGAAAATAAAAAAGGGAAGGGTACTAGAAAAATAGATTTAGCTTTTAAAGAATTCGATTTAGATTCTTTTAATTTAGATATATATGTTATACCAGAAACTTTAATATCTGAAGTTGAACAAGCAAAAACTTTAGCTTTATTGTTAGAGCAGTATTACATATTACTTTTAAACCCGGAATACAATATGTTAAAAATAGCTGGTTCTTCTTTTGGACGAGTATTTTCAGAAGAAAGTATAGAAAAAATGCGTACTCTTGCCTTAGGTAGAAAACACAGCGAGCAAGTTAAGAAACTCATGAGTGAGTCTCGTAAAGGAGTTAACAATAATTTTTATGGTAAAAAACACACCATAGAATCTATAGATCTTATTAGAACAGCCGCATTGAAAAGAACAAAACTTAACAAGCCTGGTATTGAAGTAGAAATCACAGATCTTGAGACTAAACTCACTACTACTTATGAATCTATCCGTAAGGCAGCAAATGCTATTAACTCAGACATAAAATCACTATCTCGTAGGGAGAAATCTCAACTAGAAAAAGGTATTAACACACCTTATAGAGGTAGATATATGATAGTATTTAAAAGATCTTAGTTTCATATAAAAATACACCGATATTAAGAGAATGAATACTTTTTTTTTTAAGTGTCTACTCTTTTATTTTTATATATTGCATTAATGTATAAATTATAATTTTTTTTTATTAGCAAATATAGTGTAATATTGTATATTGTAGAGCCAGCTTCGCTGACGAAAATAAATTAAATTCTTTTTAAATCTTATTTTCTTTTTATAAAATTTTTTCCTGCTGAAGGCGCAAGCAGTCCTATATTAATAAAAGGTTCAAGTAGTGCTCTTCGGCTGGAGCGCTTAGGGAAAACTCTAAAGGTATAATATGAGGGTGAGGTGGTGGGAATCTTATATAACCAAGCTAATTTGCATTAATGATGGCTTTTTTACTTTTGTATGTTGCTTAGGGCAAGAAATTTTTAATATTCAAGAATTTATTGCTCTTTTAGAATCTATAGATATGGAACCTTTATATTCTATATCATCAGAGCATCTATATTTAATTTTTCTTATCTTTATTTGTATATTGTTAAATTTGTATTTAAGAACTAAATTTAAAAATTATAAATTTTATGAATCTAAATATAATAAAAATTATATTTGTTTAGAATCCAATGTTAATATTTTCAAAGGTATAGATTAGGGTTCTATAGAATTTTTAAATAAAAATTTACATGTATTGCTGCTTAAAAATTATAAATAAAAATACCACTATTTAATCAGTATTAGGTATGTTTATTAAATTATATAATAATATAAAGATGTGTTAATATAATGGTAGATCTTGAGATATCCGTGGAGGATCTCAAAGCTTTTCTACATTGAAAGGGTTATTAATAAAATTAACCTTTATATTTTATAAGTATATATTTATATACTATAGTTTATCTTTAACTCTATATTTTGTTTATAGTGTATTATATTTACAAATTTTTTAGGATATAGAGATATTTCATACATATATTATATTATGTTATTTTTCAATAATTTATACAAAATAAATTTTGATGTACCAACTCCTTGAGGAATATATTTTCAAGATAGTGCTACTCCTCTTCCTAAATGATCTGGGAAATCATTAATGGGGAATAAACTGCCAAACTCCGGGGAAATCTTAAAGCCAAGGGTACCAAGCCATATATGAAAATATATCGGTGGATGAAGTAATTACTTATGTATGGTAATAAGCCTGCGGATAATCGAAAGAGCAATAGATAATCGCGGATCTAAGTCAGTAATATGTGAAAATATTGCTGTAAAAGAGCAACGAGTAGACGGTAGTTGCATTATGTCTCGTGATATAATGTTAAAGTGTACTCTAAAGGGTTTCGAGAGAAACTATCGAAACAAAATCCTTACTACTCAATTAGTAAATAAAAGAAATTATTCTACAAATAATCATGGTTTAATTATAAATCCTAATTTCTTAACTGGTTTTGCGGACGCAGAAAGTTCATTTGTTCTAAGTATTACAAAAAGCAATAATGTTAAATCAGGTTGAGTAATCAAACCTAGATTTCAAATTAGTTTACATAAAAAAGATTTATTTATATTGGAAGCTATTAAAAATTATCTCGGTGTTGGTGAAATATATACACAAGGTGTAGCTTCAATACAATACAGAGTGTTCTCTATTAATGATCTAAAAGTAGTTTTAGATCATTTTGATCAATTTCCTTTGATTTCAAAAAAATTCGTAGATTATTTTTTATTTAAACAAGCTTACTTATTACTAGCTAACCAAGAACATTTAACACCTGAAGGTTTTAGACAAATTATATCAATAAAAGCTTCTATAAATAATGGTTTATCCGAAGTATTGAAAGAAGCTTTCCCTGATATTAAGCCTGCTCCTACCGTTAAGAGAGAAAACATCTCTATTTATAATCCTCAATGATTAGCAGGATTTACTAGTGGAGAGGGATCATTTGGAGTTAAAATTAGAAACCCTATAGGAAACTCACAAGCTGTTATTGAATTGATCTTCCAAATTAAACAACATGTTCGTGATGAACAACTAATAGCTTGTATTGCTGAATATTTAGAATGTGGTAAAATTTATAAACACTCTATGAATGCAGTAGTATACAGAGTATCTAAAAGATCTAACTTAACTGAAAAAATTATCCCTTTCTTTACTAAATATCCTATCTTAGGTATAAAAGCTTTAGATTTTAAAGACTTCTGCCTTATAGCAGAATTAACTAATAATAAAGCTCACTATACCGAAGAAGGCTTAGCCCATATTATTAATATTAAAGCTAATATGAATACTGGTAGAATTTTTGAGGATTAATAATCTATAACACTAGATTATAATCTTAAAGGTTTTTTTTTAACTAATTGAATGTTAAATTTGATTTTTTTTTTCGCAAATGGAAGGATTAGTTGAATTACATGAAAACAATATTATCGTGTATAAGAGCCAAACTCCGGGGAAATCCTAAAGCTCTAGTAACCAAGGAGATTTGGGAAACTTTATCTCTGGCTTAGCTAATCACTATAGGTATGGTAATATCACTAGAGATAGAGAAATAATATTTTATTTCGAAAATGGACAATCGCGGATCTAAGTCAGTAATATTATTTAATATTGCTGTAAAAGAGCAACGAGTAGACGGTTCTTCAGAGAAGCTAAACTCTGTAAGGTGTACTCTAGTCACTGAGAAATCAGTTTTTAAGTGAAATTTTATAAACTCTAAAGGTAAAAGGTTTACTATATAAATAGTAAAACGTCGTATATTTTTTTTTATTTATCCTAAAAATTAATGTTATAAAAAAAGGAGAAAAAAAAATAACTAAAGAGATGTTTACTAAATATAATTATATATAAATCTGCTTATTTTTAAATTTATGCCATAAAAACGCGAAGTATACAATAATAGTTTATTATTTATTGATCTTAATTTAATATTATTAATTATTATTATCTTTTTTATAATAAGGATAATGGTGATGATTAAAGTTTAGTTTGTGCAACTATCCTTATAGTATTAAATAAATATATGGAAAATATTGAAAAATCCAATTTAGAGTTAAATCCATGATATGTAACTGGTTTTTCGGACGGTGAAGCTTGTTTTCATCTTGCTATAGGTAAAAATACTAAATATAAAATAGGCTACTATGTAAACCCTGGATTTTCTATAGCTTTACATAAAAAAGATGAAGAATTATTAAGAAAAATTCAAGAATTTTTTGGGGGCATAGGAGTTTTAAAAGTAAAAAAGGATATAGTACAATTTAGAGTTTTTTCAATTAAAGATTTAGATATTATTATAAAGCATTTTGACTTATATCCTTTTATTACAAAAAAATTAGCGGATTATTTACTCTTCAAAGAAGCGTTAGAATTAATAAAAAACCAAGAACATTTAACAATTGAGGGGTTTAATAAAATTATTTCTATTAGAGCTTCTATGAATAAAGGTTTACCTGAAATATTGAAAAAGGATTTTTCAAATATTATTGGTAGAAAAATTCCTTTGGTAACAGTACCTGATAAATTAGATCCAAATTGAATAGCGGGATTCTCGGAGGGTGAAGGTTGTTTCTTTGTAAAACTTGTTAAAAATAATACTAAAAAAAAAATATCAAGTTATCTTAGGTTATCAAATCTCTCAGCATAGTAGAGATACTTTACTAATAGAAAAATTCACTACTTTTTTTAATTGCGGAAGATTAGAGTTGACAAAAGGATCTTCTGTAAATTTTCTTGTTAATAAGTTTTCTGATATAACCGGGGTTATTATTCCTTTTTTTGAAAAGTATCCTATTTTAGGATCTAAAAGTAAAGATTTTAAAGATTGAAGAAAGATAGCTACATTAATGACTTCTAAGGCTCATTTAACTGAAGAAGGAATAGAAGAAATATCAAAAATTAAATCAAGTATGAATTCTTCTAGGGTATTCACCGCCGGTTTCGCTTTCGCTTTCGCTTTCGCTTTCGCTTTAGCCGAGGACGAAGAGGAAAGTAATTAAATAATAGTTAATATTTATAGTAAAATTGAATCAAGCTTAGCTATACCATACCAGCCAAATGTATGAAAGTAACTTAAAATTAAAGTTCCTATAATAATTTTTAAATTATTAAACTATTTAGTTTGTAACTAAGAGTAAAAACTAAAGAGACCAATAGTTAAATAAGTTTAAGAAGAAAAATTTATAGGTATACGGATAATATTATGTATTATTTAGTTATAATCTTATTTTCAGTAGCATGAATAATGTTATCTATAATAAGAAATTACGTTGAAACTAAATCACCTATAACTTCAGAGGAGGGATCGGGAAAATCTCTATTATGGGTGAATACATTGCCAAACTTCGGGGAACTCCTAAAGCTCCTGATACCAAGTTGCAATCGAAAGGTTGTGGATGGCTGAAGTAATTACTCAGGTATGGTAACAAGTCAGGAGATTTGTGAAAACAAAATGGACGATCGCGAATCTAAGTCAGTATTATGTAAAAGTAATGCTGTAAAAGAACAACGAGTATACGGTAGTGGGCTGGTGTTATATTATGACACTAGTTTAAGATGTATTCTAAGGGGTTTCGAAAGAAACTCTAAAATTTATAACCATTCTAAGCTAATGAGTAATAAATTATTTTCAACTAGTACAATTGATATTAATCATAATGAGCTTATGTTAAAAATGAATCCTTGATTTTTGACAGGTTTTTCTGATGGGGAAGCTTCTTTTATACTTTATATACAAAAAACTAATAGTACTAAAATAGGATGGGCTTCTTGAGTTGCTTTTGAAATAAATTTAAGTGGTAAAGATTTATCTATTTTAAAAAGCATTAAATCTTATTTAGGTGTAGGTGGTATTAATCAAAAATCTGATGGAACTTGTGTTTATTATATAAGACAGTTCCAAGATATAAGTATATTAATAGATCATTTTGATAAATATCCTTTAATAACTCAAAAATTCGCTGACTATTTATTATTTAAATCTGCGTTCGAAATTATAAAAAAAAAAGAACATTTAACATTAGAAGGTTTACATAAATTGTTAGCAATAAGAGCTGCTATGAATAAAGGTTTACCGGAGACCTTAAAAGAAGCTTTTACTAATATTACTCCAGTTGAAAGACCTAGTGTTTTAGATTCTAAAGTACCGGATCCTAATTGATTAGCAGGATTTACTACAGCTGAAGGATCTTTTATGGTAAGAGTTATGGATAGATCGAATAGCCGTACTCAAGTACTTTTACGTTTTAAATTAACACAACATCTTAGAGATGAACAACTTATAAGAAATTTAGTTGATTACTTAGATTGTGGAAAAATTTATGTAAGTGTAGGATCAGTAGATTTTATTGTTACAAAATTTAGTGATATAACTAATAAACTTGTCCCTTTTTTTGATAAATATCCTATACAAGGAATAAAATACTTAAATTATTTAGATTTCTTAAAAGTATGACAGTTAATGAAAAATGATTTACATTTAACAGGTGAAGGGGTAAAACTTATCCGTAAGATTAAGGCTGGAATGAATCTAGGTAGAAAATAGATCCATGTGGACAATCATAATAAAAAAAAAAATAGAGGGGTGTATCCATTTTATTTTTGTATATAAGCTCATAATTGTACTAAAAAAATAATTTAACTCTTAGTATGATAAAGTAGATTTTTTTTTTTGATTTCTCATAAATATTTAAATCATGGTAGAGATGTGCCTATTCAAAAGTGTTTTAAGTTTAATGTCATAAAAAATAATATAAATTATATACGTTTTTACAGTACAACATATTCTTCAAGTGTTAATAGTATAAAGTTTTATGAAGATGCTTATTCAATGAAAAAATTAATAATTAAAGATAATAAAAATAAATCTGGTATTTATAAATGGACCAATAAATTAACGAATGATGTATATATTGGACAATCTCCCTCTAACAACAATAACTCTTTAGAGTTTACATACCCACAGCCTAAGAATGATTTAAATAATTTTTATGAATGATTCACGGGGTTAACAGATGGAGAAGGTTCATTCAATATTTCAATTCGTAACACTCAAAATTTTGCATTTTCATTTGAGATTACTATGCACATAGATGAAGAGAATATGTTAAACTTTATACAAAAAACGTTAGGTGTAGGTAAAGTTTTTCTAAGTGGAAACACGGTAAAATTCTGTGTAACTAAACGTGAGGATGTAACTGTAATAATAGGTATTTTTAAAAAGTATCCATTACAGTCTACTAAGAATTTAAACTTTCTAAGTTTTAAAAAAGCTTTCGAGCTTTACGGAAGTTCTTCTAGAAAATCCCAAGAATTATTTGAATAAATTTCCAAAATTAAGGCTAATATGAATACCTTAAGAACTGATTTTGGTGAATTGAAAGATAGAAAAATTTCTATCACTCCTTATTGAGTTTTAGGATTTGTAGAAGGAGAAGGTTCTTTCACTAGCTTGCGCACACAAAGAGAGATTTTACATTGGCATTTATTATAACTCAATCTGCTAAAGACTTACCTTTAATGGAAGAATTAAGAAACTTCTTTTTAAGTTTATGTAATAATCAATTTAATGGAAAATATGTTAATGAAGGTGTGAGGCTTTATAGAGATACGAAAAGTAACACTGATGCAGTTTATGTAAGCATTAGCCGTGAAGATATTATAACTAAAGTTATTATACCCTTTTTTGATTCTTTACCTTGATACAGTAAAAAGGAAAAAGATTATAAAGATTGAAAAATCATATTAAGATTAAAACAATTAGGTCTTCATTATACCAATGAAGGTGTAAGAGTTATAAATCTTATATTAAATCAAATTAATTTAAAAAGATTATCTAGCTCAAAATTATTTAGTGTAGATAGGGAATCTTTAAATAAATCTATCGAAAATTTGTTAAATGGACCTTCTAATGTAGAAACACTAGAAGACGGTAGAATATATGTCAAATCATTAAATAGATATTTTAACCCTGCAGCTAGAGATAAAATAAAAGTAGAAGTTAGAGATGAAAATGGACTAACTGTAAACACATTTGATTCTATTACTTCTTGTGCAAAATATTATAATGTATCAAGAAGTTCATTACAATGAAAACTTAAAAATAATAAACTTGCTACTATTAATGTTAATGCTATATCTTATCGTGTTCTTATTACAACTCAGTCTGAAGAAAAATTAACTTCGGATTACGATACTAAAAATAAAGAAGATCCGGCGACCTCTAATACTAAATCTCCGGATAAGGTTAATAGTTGTCGGTTCGCCTTGTCTTCGCCCCTATCACAGGCACGTTTCCAACACAATAATAAAAAAGAGATTAGTTCATTAATTCAATCTCCTATTTATGTTTCGGAAAAATGTTCTAAAGAAGGGTTTAAATTAATAGGTAGTTTTGTTTCAATAAGAAGAGCTGCTAAATTCTTAGGAATTAGTAGTAATACTATAAGACTGTATGTAAATTCAGGTAAAATATTCAAAGATAGATATAAATTTTCTAGCGCAGCACCTAAATAAACTTAAAAAAACTATGAATAAAATTTCACTATATGCTGGAAACTCCTAAAGCCTTTAGGTACTATAGAATTAATAAATATATATTTTATCAGTGATAACCCTAAAGGATGTAACAATGGATTATCAGCAGGAAACCAACAGGTATTAAATACCTTAGTTGGATCCTCAGAGACTACACGTGAAAACCATATATATTTTTTTTTCATATGGTAAGATATAGTCCAGTTAAGTATGAAAATACTTATTGTGTCGACTTTAATCGAATTAATATGAACTATAACACCTCTCCTGCGGCGTAGGTTACCGTATTTAAGCGGGGAAAAACTGCCAAACTCCGGGGATCTCCTAAAGCTTCTGGTACCAAGCCTCTTGTGAAAATGAGTTGGTGGCTGAATTAATTGTTCAGGTATGGTAACAAGCCAGATGATTTTCGAAAGATTAATGGATTACCGCGGATCTAAGTCAGCAATATGTGAAAGTATTGTTGTAAAAGAGCAACGAGTGGAAGGTAGTCAACACATTTCTTTAACTAAATTCAAGATGATGTGTTTAAGGTGCACTCTAATGGGTTCCGAAAGGAATTATCAAGCCAAAAACCTTTCTAAGCAAATATTACAAATTAGACAACTTTCTTCTAGTAGATCGCTAGCTATTTTTTCACATACTCTTGCTCTTCAGTCACCTGACGCCAATCTTCCTAAACTTTTTTCATCTCT
The DNA here is from genome assembly GCA_004155935.1 of Monosporascus sp. GIB2. Lineage (NCBI taxonomy): Eukaryota > Fungi > Ascomycota > Sordariomycetes > Xylariales > Monosporascus > Monosporascus sp. GIB2. The sequence goes on along the minus strand of QJNV01000099.1, from coordinate 134,561 downwards.
TAAGCCGTGATTTGTAACTGGATTTGTAGATGCTGAAGGGTCTTTCACGGTTAGTGTTTTAAAAAGTTCTAGTGTTCGTACTGGTTGGCAGGTGGGAGCTAGATTTCAATTAACTTTACATTTAAAGGATTTATCTTTATTGAGAGAAATTCAAGCCTTTTTCGGAGGAGTGGGTAAGATAGTCTTATCTAAAGATAATTGTACTTTTAGAGTAGATTCTCTAAAAGATATTTTAAAGGTAATAATACCACACTTTAATGCATATCCCCCGGTTACTCAAAAGTTAGGAGATTACCTTCTCTTTAGGGATATCGTAATAATGATGAGTAATAAAGAGCATATAACACTGGAGGGTTTAAATAAAATTATCTCTATTAAAGCTTCTTTAAATCATGGTTTATCTAAGGAATTAAGAGCAGTTTTCCATAATGTTAAACCCGTATTAAGACCCTTAGCCATAGACCAAGTAATACCTCACCCTGATTGAATGGCAGGTTTTGTTTCCGGGGATGGTAGTTTCTATCTTACTATTAGAAAATCCCACGAACTAAAAGTTGGATATAGAGCAGAGGTAGGATTTCAAATTACTCAACATTCTCGTGATCAGGTTTTTATGGAAAGTTTTATTCCTTATTTTAATTGTGGTAAAATAAAAAAGGACACTAGACATTCAGTTTTATATTTTACGGTTAGTAATTTTACGCATCTTATTGAAAGAATTATTCCTTTCTTTCAAGAGCATAAAATACTAGGTGTTAAGTTTCTAGATTATGAGGATTGATGTAAGGCAGCTGAGATAATAAAAACGAAAGCTCATCTTACTACGGAAGGTATAAATGAGCTTCGTAAACTTCAGGAGGGTATGAATAGTAAGAGATTGTAGACTAATGTATAATTTTGTATGATAAATTTGGTCGCAATGGCAGTTATATTAATATTAATAGCATTCCCTTCATTCAAATTATTATATTTAATGGATGAAGTTAATGATTCTTCAATGTCAGTCTTAGCAGAGGGACACCAATGATATTGAAGCTATCAATACCCTGATTTCTTAAATTCAGACGACGAGTTTATAGAATTTGATTCATATTTAGTACCAGAATCTGATTTAGAAGACGGAGCTTTAAGAATGCTGGAAGTTGATAATAGAGTGAAAAAGTCTTAAGCAAGCTTTATTTTGCTCTAAAGTAGCCAAACTCCGGGTAAACCCTAAGAGCTCAGAATACTAACCTCTTAACCGGCCACCGTTAGGCTGGTAATCGTTCGGCGTAGCTAGCGAAAACTTAAAAGGGTAAGGAGAGGGGCCTGGCTAATCACCCGGATATAGTAACAAGTTCTGAGATTTGACGAAAGTCAGAATGGGTGTTCGCGGATCTAAACCACCTCTTAATAATGTGTAAAAGAGCAACGAGTAGACGGTTACTCGCCATCTATTAGGTTAAACCTCGAATACCTCATGAATGTGAGGATAGATAGATGGTGTAAGGTGTACTCTAATAGCTAATTCTTTTTTTTTCTGATCTTTTTCTTTTGGTATTTTCTAAGTAAACTCTAGAAGTACGCTTAAAAAAATTCGGAAACGAGGCGTTATGTCTTCAGCTTATACCTAAAAGTAAGGAAATTTAATTTTCTAATCTTCTCAAGGTAAAAGGAGATTAAGACATGTTATCCTTCTTAATTTAACATCTGTTAGATCTAATCTAAAAAAGGTTAAACATTCTTTTTTTTTTTTCAAATGCTTTAAGTATAAAAAAGTATAGCGCGCCTTGTGTTGGTCCTGAACCATCTAGCTTAAACCCGTGGTTCATCACAGGTTTCACAGATGCAGAGGGTTGTTTTTCTATCTCACTTTATAAAGATTCTACACGAAGCCTTGGTTGAAGAGTTGGTGCTGAATTTCTAATTGGACTTCATAAAAAAGACGTAGAGCTCTTAAAACTTATTCAAGCAAATTTGGGAGGTATAGGGCGAATAAGTAAATTCGCCAAAGATGCTTATGCTCTAAGGGTAAATACTATAAGTCAAATGGTGAAGATAATTTATCATTTTGATAAATACCCTTTAATTTCTCAGAAACATGCGGATTATCTTCTGTGAAGAGAGGTAATTATGATGATGCAGCTAAAGGAACATTTAACTCAGGAAGGGCTTATAGCTATTCTTAGTTTAAGAGCTTCCTTGAATTTAGGATTATCTGAAGGTTTAAAAACAGCTTTCCCGAATGTCATCCCTGCCCTGAGACCCAAAGTTGAGAATGTAGTTATTCCACATGGTGAATGGCTAGCTGGGTTTACATCAGGTGAGGGTTGTTTCTTTGTTTTTGTAAGTAAATCTTCAACGCATGCATTAGGTTTTAGAGTCCAATTAGTATTCCAAATAACTCAACACTCTCGGGATGAGAGATTAATGAAAAGTTTAATCTCTTATTTAGGTTGCGGTAGATTAGTAACTAGCTCTGATGGTAAAGTGCAGTTCAGAGTAGAAAAATTTTCGGACAATTCCGAAAAAATCCAGGAATTTTTTTACAATCATAAGATTCGAGGGGTAAAACTCGAGGATTTTAAAGATTGATGTCTTCTCGCTAAATTAATGCAAGGTCAGGAGCATTTGACTCAAGAAGGATTGGATAAGATTGTAAAAATAAAAGCAGGTATGAACAAAGGAAGAGCTTAATTTTTTTTATCTTAGTTTCAATTCCCTGTCAGGTAGAGGCACTAGATCGCCTTGTGTTGCTATCCTCCCCCCTAGCTTGCGCAGAGGGATAAGGGATAATTAGTCCAGCAGCTCCTAACTAGCCTTACAGGAAATGAGTTTTATGTGTTTTAGTACAATTTCGACATAGCGCACCAATCTAGGTAAATTATAGGATTATAAATGTAGCCTTTCACTTAACATAGTTAAGTATTTTATGACCGGCTAGCCCAGAGGGGGAGAAAATGAGAAATTATCGGAAACGAGGCGTTATGTCCTCAGCTTATACCTAAAAGTTAAGGTTTTTATTTTAATATCTAATCTTCTCAAGGTAAAAGAGGACCAAGGCATGTTATCCTTCCAGAATTAACACATGTAAGGTTTATAATTACTTCAGGTGATGTTATACATTCTTTTGCAGCACCTGCTTTAGGAATTAAATGCGATGCTTACCCTGGGCGTTTAAATCAGGTGTCAGTTTTTATTAATAGAGAAGGTGTTTATTATGGCCAGTGCAGCGAGATTTGCGGAATTTTACACAGTTCTATGCCTATTGTTATCGAGTCAGTGTCTTTAGAAAAATTCTTAACATGATTAGAAGAACAATAGTTAAATATCAATAAAATTAAGTGTTTTATATTTATTAGATTTGAATTTAATTCTTTAACATCTTGTATTAAGTATTTTTAATATTTTTGCTTTTTAATAATTTAATTATATGATTTTTTAATCATATAAGGTGTGTTAATTTAATGGTAGAATATAGTAGTACGGTTACTATCGTATAAGTTCGAGTCTTATACACACTTAATTTGTAGTTATTTTAATATATAGTTTTACCTAATTCATGTTTAAGTAAATCTAAAGTTTTACAATTTAGACCTATTAGTAAGATATCTAATTTATATCTATAAGCTTATAATACTGCAAAATATATAGATATATAGGATAATAAAGATAACTTTAGATTATAATTTACTATATAAAAGATAATAACTAATATTTTTCAAAGATGGAACTATTTTTTACTTAATTTATTTTAAATATAATTTAAAATATTACAATGTATATTTTAAGTATAATAAAATTTAATATATAACAAGTAAACCTTAAAAAAAGTGAAAAAAAAAATAAAGTGATCTTAATATATAATATAAATATATTAGGTAATCAAGAATAAAGTAAAAAAAAAAATTAATATAAAAGAAATTAGCTCAATGGTAGAGCAACCGTTTTACACACGGAAGGTTGGGTGTTCAATTCACCTATTTCTTAAAGAAGTAAAGTAAGAAATTACTTTCTTTCTTTAAAATTATTTTAATTATATACTTTGTATGCTTTTAACTTATTAATCAGTAAATATAAGTGATTTTATTTTCAAAATTCATAAAAACTTCGCGCACATAAATGAGCGCTTCTCCTCCGAAGGCAGGAACAAAAATATGCATCAAAATAGACTTTTTAGTACTACTAAATCTTTAAGAGTAGATCCATTAGCAGTAACAGCGTTAGCCTTTAAAACCATAAATCCTGGAACTTTACCCTTAATTTATACAAGCTTTTTACCAAGGATAATAGGTGCAGCTTATGTTGTGTATCTCTTCCTTAACACTCTAGAATTTGAGTTATCTCAGAGTTTAGTACTAGATTTCAGGAATGGAGTTAGAGGGGCTGAAATGGTTAATGGTTATTTATTTGATATAGATAATTTTATAAATAGTTTAAGATCTCAATGAATTAATAGTCATCATACTATGGAAGAATTACACTCTATTTATATACATTTACAACAACTTATTACTATTCACGAAAGTATGTTTGATACTCTTGCGGATATAGTTAACAGAACAGAAAATAGAATAGATTTAGGTGAATACAATGAAACATACGATAGAATTAGAGAACAGGGTGGAAATTTAGTTGAGCTCTTAAGAAGCATTGAAAACTATTTAAGCTTAATGATTGATTTACATCCAGGATACCTAACTTTTGATTTGAAGAATAAAATTATTTTATAATATTCAAATCAATTTATTATATGTTAAAGTACTGGATATATGTATTAAAAGTTTTAGTTATATTTGAAATGTATGAATTTTTAGGTTATTATTCATTACCTTTACTTAGTAATATTATTATCAAGTGGAGCTACAGTAACATATGCTCATCATTCTTTAATTCAAGGTAAAAGAAAGGGAGCTTTATACGGTTCTATAGCTACCATATTATTAGCAGTAATTTTCACAGGTTTTCAAGGAATAGAATATAGTGTTTCATCTTTCACTATTAGTGACGGTGCTTTTGGTACATGTTTCTTCTTTATTTATGTAATAACAGGTCTAATCAGATTTTATATTCTTATTAGATATATATCATTATATAGGTGTTTATCAACTAGAAAAATACATACAGATCCTTAAGTGTAATTCTATATAATGAGGTATAAATAGAGGTTTTCTTAAAATTGTTTAGTGATAATTTTAAATTTTTATTGTGAGTCACGCCCCTAAAACGATAAACGGTATAGATATATTATTATATATCTATACAAAGAGTGTTAGTTTAATAGGTAAAATGAGGTATTAGTATGCCAATATATGAGTTCAAGTCTCATATACTCTCCCATAAATAATTATGGGGAAATTTTTACAATAATTTAATTTTGATAAATATACAATGAATATTACACTAATACTTTTTTTAATAGGAATCTTAGGGTTCGTGTTAAATAGAAAAAATATTATATTAATGCTTATTTCAATTGAAATAATGCTATCTATATTACTCTTAATATTGGAAAGTTATAACAATGTAGACTTAATAGGTCCTACCTTCAACCCATTAAGTGAAGGTCTTTTTATCTTAAATTTAACTTTACCTTTATTAAGGTTTATAGTTTCTGGCTTCTTTGGTAGAGAAGTTAGTGTTAGCAGTCCATTAGTTAGTTATTATTTTGGCTTAAGAGTCATATTGTTTGTTATCTTATTTAGATTATTTGGAGTTTTACTAGTTAGATATGAATATTTTATTGGGTTTTTAAACATTCTTAAGGTAACTAGTTGCTATGTTGGAGTAAACAGTAATATAAATACATGTAGTACAATTAATAGATTAAATTTATTCCACCAAGAGGTTACTAAGGCGTCACATACAGAACTAAACCAAAGCAGCGTGGAAAAATCTAGCTCAAAATCTAGTAATTCAAAGTTTTCTTTATTAAGTCCCTGATTTATAACAGGATTTACAGATGGTGAAGGGTCATTTGTGGTTAGATTTAGAAAGAGTTCTAAGTCTCTAAAGGTTGAATTGTTCAACCTGTCTTCCAAATTATCCTACACAAACGGGATTTATTCTTACTGGAAGCTATAAAATCTCAACTTGGAGGAGTAGGAAGTATAGGTAAGAACGGGGCTAATAAGGTGAGATATATTGTCACATCTTTACAGGATTTAAAGCAAATAATAGCACATTTCGATCAATATCATTTAATGACACAAAAAAGAGCGGATTATATATTATTTAAGCGTGTGGTAGAGATAATGCTAACTAAAGGTCACCTTAAATCAGAGTCCGAAAGTGTACCAACAGAAGGGGGTCTTCAAGAAATTATTTCAATCAGAGCCTCAATGAATTATGGGTTAACTGATGAATTGAAGGCCGCTTTCCCTAATATTATACCTGTAGCTAGACCTTTGATAATTGATAAAGTAATACCTAGCAAGTCTTGAATAGCTGGATTTGCTACAGCTGAAGGTTGCTTTCAGATATTTATTAGAACTAATGGATTTATCGGATTGAAATTCGCTATTACCCAACATTCAAGAGATAAGCAGTTAATGGTTAGTTTAGTAAGTAACTTCGGTTGTGGTACATGTTATAAACATTCTACTAGAGATAGTGTTGATTACTTGTGTTTTAAATTTACCGATATTGATGAGAAAATTATACCATTTTTCCAGGAGTATCCTATCCTAGGTGTTAAATCTTTAGATTATCAAGACTGGTTACTTGCTGCGGAATTAATAAAAAGTAAAGCACATCTTTCTTCTGAAGGAAAGGCTAAAATTTTAGAATTGAAAACTGGGATGAATAAGGGTAGATTGGTTGATTAAGTTACTATTTTTTTGTAGCATACTTCGTAGCGCATGAATAAAAAGGTTTTTATATTATAAGATATAAACGGAGTTTATGGTGGGGGAATACCTGAAAATATTTAGATAGAATCTCTCATAGAGATTCTATAAGTAATAATTACTTTCTTATTGTGTCATGGTTATTAAGAAATATGATAATTGAGATTGTGTTTCAAGGTAGAAAATTTCTACCTAAGGGGTGTTAGTTCAATAGGTAGAATAAAGGCAGTTAATTTGACTGTTGAGAGATGTTAGTTCGAATCTAACGCACTCTCTTCCTTATTGAAAGGTATAAATACAGGTATTTTTATATAGGTATTTATATAACACAATAAGGATTTAATTTAAACAATAATTTAATTTTTTATAAATATACAATGAATATTACACTAATACTTTTTTTGATAGGGATCCTAGGGTTCGTATTAAATAGAAAAAATATTATATTAATGCTCATCTCGATAGAGGTGATGTTATTGTCTATAACATTTCTAATATTGGTAAGTTCACTTAACATTGACGATATAATAGGCCAAACATACGCTATTTACATAATAGCAGTAGCAGGTGCAGAATCTGCTATAGGTTTGGGTATTCTAGTAGCTTTCTATAGATTAAGAGGAAGTATAGCAATAGAATATAAATAATGTATTTAAGTATAATAATTTTACCTTTATTAGGATCTATAGTTTCTGGCTTTTTTGGTAGAAAAGTTGGAGTTAGCGGAGCACAATTCATTACATGTCTTAGTGTAATAGTAACTACAATACTAGCAGTAATAGCCTTTTTTGAAGTAGGATTTAACAATATTCCCGTTTCAATTGAATTATTTAGATGAATTGATTCAGAGTGATTTAATATTTTATGAGGTTTTGAATTTGATAGTTTAACAGTGTCTATGTTAATACCTGTATTAATTATAAGTTCTTTAGTTCATATATATTCAATTTCGTACATGAGTCATGATCCTCACGTACAACGTTTCTTTAGTTATTTAAGCTTATTCACTTTTATGATGATTATACTGGTTACAGCTAATAATTATCTATTAATGTTTGTAGGATGAGAAGGTTACCTTAAATGCCTTATATGGCTATGCTTATATATTAGTTTAATAGTTTATATTTATGTTAATTTTTGACCTAAAAATAAAATTAATGGTAAAACATTTAATTACTTTAGTTCTGTCTCGAATTTTCATTATTGCGAGAACATATCTTTAATAATAGGATCTTTATTAGGAAACTCTTATATGAGTAAATCTTATTCAGGTATAATAATTACTTTTATAAAATGCAGCGATAATATAGAATATTTAATGTGATTCCATCAACGTATGGTTTGCAGCGGGTATTGTAGTTATAAGAAACCTAGATTAAATAAAATAATATCTAAGAATCATAAATTATTTTATACCTATAGTATCGATAGTTATAATTTACCTGGTTTATATTGATTATATGAAATGTTTTACGTTTCCCCGTTAGGGACTAGTAAAACAAAAAAAGTAATACCTAGTAATTTAGAAAATTTTTTAACTCCTTTATCCTTAGCTACATGATATTTAGATGGTACTGATAAATTACCTAAATTACACGAGTCTAGTTTTATTTTTACTAAGAAAGATTTAGTATTTATCTCAGATATCCTAAAAATTAAATATAGTTTAGATATAATTGCACAATTAAAAGATAATGGTAAAGTTGTTTTTTATATTCAGAATTCTTCAATAAAAAATTTTTCCGATATAGTTAAACCATATATTTCACCTTCATTACATTCTAAATTAAAAGGTCAACACAATAAATTAACATTATGAAGTTATAATCATACAAATAGCAGAAGTTATTCCACAAACGTAAAAAATATAAAATCTACAATTAATTATAAAAAGGAATACGAATTAAGTATTATACAAAAAGAAGCTTTAATCGGTATTATCCCCAAAACTCTAACACTATTTAGGTTATATAGTACATCCGTAAAAGATACACCTTCTTACAATAATAAATCTTCAAAGTTAGATGGATATTTTTTTGCAGGGTTTACAGATGCTGAAGGATGCTTTAGAATAAGAGTATCTAAAAGTATTGAAAGGAAAACAGGTTGAAGGATAGAACCTCTATTTCAAATAGGACTACATAAAAAAGATTTAGTTATATTACAACTAATACAAAAAACTTGAGGTGGAATAGGTTCAATTAGTAGTATGGGTAGTGATGCAGTTATGTATAAAGTTTCATCTATTAAAGATTTAAATGAAATAATTATACCTTATTTTACGAAATATTGTTTACTAACATCTAAACAGGCTGATTTTTTATTATTTAAAAAAGTTGTAGATATAATGAATCGAAAAGAACATTTAACAATAGAAGGGGTAAGGAAAATTGTAGCAATTAGAGCCTCAATGAATTTAGGGTTATCTGATGAACTACGAGTTGCTTTTCCTGATATTAAACCTGTACTGAGACCTTTAACTAATAAAAATAAAATAGAAGATCCAAACTGATTGGCGGGATTTATTAGCGGAGATGGTGGGTTTTTTATTGATGTATTTAAATCTAAAACTAATAAGATAGGAATTTCAGTTAAACTAAAGTTTTATATAACTCAACACAATAGAGATATTAGTATAATGGAAAGTTTACCTGATTATTTAGGTTGTGGGCAATATATTATTGCCCCGTCTGGTTATAATCATGGGCAATATATAGTTACCAAGTTCTCGGATATAACTGAAAAAATTATTCCTTTTCTACAAAAATACCCGGTTATAGGTAATAAGATCTTGGATTTTGAGGATTTTTGTAAAGCATCTATTATTATGAAAAATAAGGAACATTTAACACTTGAAGGTTTGAATAAAATTAAAAACCTTAAAAGCGGTATGAACACAGGTAGAATCTATAAAGAATAATGGTATTTACCTAAAGTAGTATAATAAAGCCTACTTTTAAAAATTGAAGTGTCCAAACCAAAGCAAGCAAAGGACGGGTGGTTAGGAGGGTGAAATAAAAAAAAAATACTAGCTTAAGTTTTTATTGTTTTAGCTTTTCTAACCTAAATGGAGATTAGGGGGAGGGGATGGATTTTTAGAAAGAAATAAACCTAGTCATAATACAAGATTAAGAATAGAGCAATCTTATCCTGAGAAGGAAGAATACTTAAAGAGTTTACATAAATTGTTAGAACCTTTAACTTTGATGGAACCGACAATATTAACAAGAAATAACAATAAAACAGGTCTTACTACTAAATCTTTATATTTTAGAACTCTTGCTATGCCTTGTTTAAATTATTATCATGAATTATTTTATCCAAATAAAAAAAAGATAATACCAAGAAATCTAGAAGAGTTATTAACAGCTAGAGGTTTAGCTTTTTGAATCATGGATGATGGGGGAAAATCAGTGCATAATCAAACTATTCTTCATACAAGATCTTTTAGTAAAGAAGAAGTTATATATCTTCAATTTGTACTAGAGAGAAACTTTGATCTAAGAACAAGATTAGAAGAGAAAAAAGAAGATCAGTGAGTTATCTATATCCCTGTAAGACAAAAAACAAGACTTAAAGATATTGTTGGTCCATACATGCATCAAAGTATGATTTATAAAATATAAATTAATATATAAGTATAGTTATAGTTAGTAGTTTAAAATACATTAATTAGAAAAAAATGTATTACTACTAGCAACATTGTTGAAAACGATCAAATAAATAAAGTTAATTTATAGATCGTCGATTGAGTTATTTTTGGATCGCGATAGACTGGATCAACAATGGGTGTCTAAGTACAAGCTTAGGATGCTTAATGTACAGTCAGAATGTTTATATTTTTAATATATCAAGGCTTTAAATAAAACCAATTAGGTATTAAAGTACAAGGAATAAATATTTAACTTTATGTATTTCTTACAGAGGTAGCTTATGCCTATACTTATATTAATACATATTTATTTATTCTAAACATTCGGTAGGAGTTTGTTCATATCTTTTAGTAAGTTTTTGATTTACTAGAATTGCAGCAAATCAAAGTTCTATATCTGCATTTTTAACTAATAGAGTTGGTGATTGCTTTTTAACTATAGGTATGTTTGCCATTTTATGATCTCTAGGTAAACGAAAGAATTGTAAAGTTTTCATGAGCTTGCGCCCCGCGCACAAGATCAAAAATCAAAAAACTAGCTCATTAACCAAATACATTTTGAGCAATGCTCAAATATGCTTTCATAAAACAACAAATATTTTAGGTACTGCTGTACAAGCTAAAGCTTGTACTTCTCATTTTATAGCTTGCGCACGTATATCTCATATTCAAATTATAAAGTATTCTAATTCACCTTTAGCTCCTTATTTAGCTGGATTAATAGAAGGTGATTCTAAACTAAACACAATTGATCCTTATTTTATAACAGGGTTTTCTGACGCAGAATCCTGTTTCTATGTAGGGGTAGAAAAAACTACTAAAACTAAAGTAGGTTGACGTATTAAGTGTAGGTTTGAAATTCATTTAGATGCAAAAGATTTAGTTATATTGGAAAAAATTCAAACCTTTTTTGGTTTAGGTAGTATAACAAATTCAAAAGGGTCTTGTAAATATTCAGTACAATCTGTTAAAGATTTAGCTGTAATAATAGACCATTTTGATAAATTTCCTTTAATTACTAAGAAGTATATAGATTTTATTTTATTTAAAGATGTTCTAAATTTAGTTTGTAGTGGCCAACATTTAACTGAGGAAGGATTACACAAAATTATAGCTATAAAAGCCAGTATTAATAAGGGTCTTTCACCTAACCTGAGGGCCGCTTTCCCTGATGTTGTTCCCCTATCTAGACTTCCTGTTTTAGATTTTAAGATAAAAGACCCTAATTGATTATCCGGTTTCACTACAGGTGACGGGTATTTTATGATAAGGACTATTAAGAGAAATAATAGTCGTTATGGATATAATATTCAATTAGTATATAATCTTACTCAACATTCTAGAGATAGAGAATTAATAGAAAGTTTAGTGGATTACTTGGGTTGTGGAAGAGCTTTCATATTTAAGGAGGCTATAAGGTTTGAAGTAACGAAATTTACAGATTTGGCTGAAAAAATTATACCCTTATTTCAAAAATATCCTTTACATGGAGTAAAGTTATATGATTATTGTGACTTTGCCTATGTAATAGAAATGATGAAAAATAAGGGACACTTAACGGAAGAAGGGTTAGATTTAATAAAAAAAATTAAATTAAATATGTATAAAGAAAGAATTTATAATAAAAATTCCTTTCCGTTATTTATAGAAGAAAAAATCCAAACTAATATGTGTGCTAACACTACAAAAACTATATTAGGCTCTCAAAATAAAAGATATTATTCTACCTTAGTAAAAAATAACCCTAGAAGTAGCAAAAACATGAATTGTTATTTAGCTGGCTTAATTGAAGGGAAAGGGATTATAGCTGTACATGATAAAAATACACAAAAAAAAGAGTACAGACCAAAGATTATTATTGCTTTTAATATTAACGATAAACCTTTAGCTGAAAAATTATCTACTGAATTAAAAGTAGGTAAAGTAATTGATAGAGGTAGTACAGGACATGTATTATTACAAATTTTGGCTAAAGAAGAAGTATTAAAAATAATTAATTTAATTAATGGTTATATGCGTACACCTAAAATAGAAGCACTACACAGAGCTATTCGTTGAATAAATGAAAAAGATAATAGCTCTATACCGTTATTAGGTATAGATTCTTCTCCTTTAGAGAGTAATAGTTGATTAGCCGGATTTACAGACGCCGATGGGTGTTTTGGTATAACTGTATACGATCGTAAGAAAAATGGAGTATTTTTAAGAACAAGTGTTCAAACTTCTTTCCGAATAGAAGTAAAACAAAATTATTCCAGAGAGGTTACTTTAGAACAAGGTGGATCTAGTTTTTTTTATATTATGAGTGAAATTGCCGGATTTTTTACCGTAAATTTATATACTAGAACTAGAAAGAGAGAGGATAAAGTATTTTACGCTTTTGCTGCAGTGGCTCATAACTCAAGAAGTCATGAAATACTTCGTAATTATTTTGATAATTATCATTTGTATTCATCTAAACATCTAGCTTATAAAGATTGATGTCTTGTTCAAGATCTTCATAGAGGATCTTTAAGTAAGGAGAACTTAGAAAGAATAAAAGCTCTTAAAAATGGGTTTAATACTAAGAGAAAAGTATTTGATTTTTCACATTTGAATTCTTTACAGTTTAAATAAATTGCCGTGGGAGGTAGTAATATCTCTCTTATTATATAACTATGTGCGGGAAAACCCTAAAGTCTTTTTATAGATTATTGTGGAAACTTTTGATATATAACTGCGTACACAAAACTTAAAAATTAAAAAGAATAGAATCCTACAGGGTCGTATGGTGACTTCTGCTGCTATGTACAAAGTAGGGCTTACTTATATGCTTGCTTGCATACTTATTTGCTTAGCCAGAAGTATAGCAGGCAGAAGCATTAAGTATAGCAGGAACAGTAGGATGAAAATGGACAATCCGCAGGAAACTAAGAATAATTATAATTTATTTAAGGATCCTCAGAGACTACACGTTATACGCCCTTTATCCATAATGTTGAATAAAACATATGTTGAACAAGGGTGAAAATATAGTCCGGTTATAGCTGAAAAGTTATAAGTTATTCGAATTTAGATTATAGTACAGTCTTTTCATTAGCTCCATATATTAATGAAAATGTTATAACTATTATAGGTATATGTTTATTAATAGGTGCTATGGCAAAAAGTTCTCAAGTTGGTCTTCACGTTTGATTACCTATGGCGATGGAAGGTCCTACTCCAGTTTCTGCTTTAATACATGCAGCTACTATGGTAACTGCAGGGGTATATCTATTGATACGTTCATCTCCTTTAATAGAATATAGTTCTACTATTTTATTGTTATGTTTATGACTAGGTGCTATTACTACTGTTTTTAGTTCTCTTATTGGATTATTTCAACAAGATATTAAAAAAGTTATAGCTTATTCTACTATGAGTCAATTAGGTATGATGGTTATAGCAATAGGTTTATCTTCTTATAATGTAGCTCTATTTCATTTAGTAAATCATGCTTTTTATAAAGGATTACTATTCTTGGGTGCTGGTGCTGTTATTCATGCAGTAGCAGATAACCAGGATTTCAGAAAATATGGAGGGTTGATTTCATTTTTACCTTTAACATATTCTGTTATATTAATAGCAAGTCTTAGTTTAGTAGCTTTCCCCTTTATGACAGGGTTTTATAGTAAAGATTTTATATTAGAATCTGCTTTTGGTCAATATTATTTTAGTAGTATAGCTGTATATGTAATAGCAGTAATAGGTGCAATATTCACTACTTTGTATTCAGTTAAAGTTCTATATTTAACTTTCTTAACTAATCCTAATGGATCTATGATATATTATAAACATGCTCATGAAGGTGATTTATTTTTAAGTTTACCTTTGGTAGTATTAGCTGTATTTTCAATATTTTTTGGTTATATAACTAAAGATATTTTTATAGGTTTAGGTTCAAGTTTTTTTATTGATAACAGTATTTTTATACATCCTGTTCATGAAATAATGTTAGATACTGAATTTGCCGTTCCTGTATTATTTAAATTATTACCTTTAGCATTTACTGTTTCATTTAGTATTTTAGCTCTTATTCTTTCAGAATATTTACCTGAATCTCTAATTAGCTTTAAATTTTCTAAATTAGGTTATAACATTTTTGGTTTCTTTAATCAAAGATTTTTAGTTGAAATGTTTTACAATAAATATATCACTAACTTAGTTTTAAACTTAGGTGGACAAACGACTAAAGTGTTAGATAAAGGAAGTATAGAGTTATTAGGACCTTTTGGTCTTGAGTTAGGGTTAATTAAGTTAAGTAAAAATATTTCATCTTTAAGTACAGGTGTAGTTACATCGTACGCACTATATATCTTAATAGGTGTAATTACCTACTTGATATTTAATGTCTACTTAGTTCAAATTGAATGAAACTTAGTTTTATTAATAATATTAACAGGTTTTTCATTAATGGCTTTTTCTACGGAGGAAAGCCCTATTACGAGGAAAGTTTAAACATTCATCATTAATACCATATAGTTACAAGGGTACTCGTAATTATAGTACACATGTAGAAGAGTTACTCGAGACTAACCATGTATCTTCACCTATCCAACTAGAACCATGATTTGTAACAGGATTCGTTGATGCGGAGGGTAGTTTTGTTCTACATATTAGACAGAATTCTAAATCACGTTCAGGTTGAGAAATTATACCTATATTTTCAATATCTATACATGAGAAGGATTTACCTTTACTAGAAGGTATAAAAGCTTATTTCGGAGGGATAGGTCGTATATCAAAACATGGGGCTTCTAGTTATAGTTATGTTGTAACATCTAAAAAACAATTGACTATAATTTTAGACCATTTTGATAATTATGGTTTAATTACTCAAAAATTAGCGGACTACCTTCTATTTAAGATGGGTTTTGAGATATTTAAACAAAAAGCTCATTTAACAGGTGAAGGGTTACAATCTATTGTAGCTATTAAAGCTAGTCTAAATTTAGGTATTAGTGATGATTTGAAGGCTGCTTTTCCAGATATTAATCCAGTTCCAAGACCATTAGTGGAAAGCTTAAAAGTTCCACACCCAGAGTGAATGGCAGGTTTTGCATCAGGTGACGGATCTTTTTCAGTAGGTATATCTCCATCTCCAGATACTAAGGTAAAATTCAGTGTAGGTCCAGAATTTAAATTGACTCAACATAATAGAGATAAGGCATTATTAGAAAGTTTTATTGCTTACTTTGGATGTGGAAGTATCCATATAAGAAGTCAGGAGAATACGGTAGATTACAGATGTAGAAGTTTTGCCGACATTAATCAAAAAATCATACCGTTTTTTCAAAAACATAATATTTTAGGGGTTAAAGCTGAAGATTTCTTAGATTTATGTAAAGTGATAGATATTATGGATAAGAAAGGTCATCTTACTTCAGAAGGATTAAATCAAATTCGTGAAATTAAATCAGGTATGAATAAAGAAAGACTAGTTAACATGTTGCCTAATTCTAAAGATAGTGTTGTATTAAATAGCAGTTTCGGTTTTCCTGGTTTTAAAAAATTAAAAATAGGATTGGTTAAATTAAGTAAAGATATTTCATCTTTAAGTACAGGTGTTGTGACAAGTTATGCTTTATATATATTAATAGGTTTTATAGGGTATTTATCTGTTGCCTATTTAGGATTATTAGATTTTAATATGGTATTATTATTTATATTAGCTACTTTCTCATTAAGTACTTTCAACTATAACTATGGTTATAATAAAAATAAAATTTTACAATCTAATTTTTTTAAATCATTCCTATGTTGATTTTATAAAATTAAAGATATAATTTATTCAAATTTATATTTAATATTAATATTATATTTTACTGTTAATTTATTCTATACTATATATAATTTAGTGTATCCTGAATTTCCTATAATGTATGTTTCAGAGCCCAATAAAGAAAATTCAATAGGGGGTGACGAATCACAGTATGTATATAAATCTCCTGCAGATAAAATACATGAAGAGATAAAAAGAATAGATCAGGAGATCCAAAAACTTGATCCTAATTCTAAAGATTATCTTAAAGAAAAAGAAGATTTAGAGTTAGTTAGATCTGAATTCGAGAATCAAATGTCTCTTATAAGTCAATTTAAAAGCACTAGAGCGAAATATATTCCTGATACTTCTGATTATAAAAGAGTAGGAGATAATAACATAGCAAGTGCTTCTAAACGTACAAGAGATTAGTATGATTTTTTCTTGTTCAGTATTTATAATAGTAATAAACTTTATATTAAATTATAATATTAAAGAAAATTAACTCAATAAGGTAGAGTATTCGTTATGTTTTCGGAAAGATGGGAGTTCAAGTCTCTTATTTTCTTTTTTAATACATTTGGTTTTTTAATTATTATAAATTCGTCGCTTGCTAAAAATAAAAAAAAAAAGTTATTAATTTTTATTTACAATACATTTTTATTACCCTCTATATTAATTGTATATAATACATATAAGAGCCTTTTATTAACTCTAAATTTTACTAACCTAAATTAAAATAAGAAGAATCAAAACATGAGAATATTAAAAAGTCATCCTTTATTAAGATTAGTTAATTCGTATATTATTGATGCATCAGAACCTAGTAACATTAGCTATTTATGAAATTTTGGATCATTGTTAGCTGTTTGTTTAGTTATCCAGATAATTACTGGAGTAACGTTAGCGATTAATGGGTTGCTATAAAATCTTACTAATTGCTGAAACATCCAAGCCTTTTACAATAAATTTGGATAATCAGCAGGAAATCTATGAAATATTTATATATTTTTTGGAATCTTCAGAGACTATACGTAAGAAATATATTGTTTATATGAGAAGTATATTTAATAATATGTTAAGAGATAGTCCCATCTTACTTTAAAAAGTAAGTTAAGGTTTTAGTTATTACTTTCCTTTCCTTTTTTTTTATATAGTACTTTTAATACCTTTATATAATATTTTTTCAATTAGAGTGATAAAACATGGAAATTTATCAGCTTTATTTAAACATTCAGCAAAAGTACAAGTTAAGTATAATAGTAATTATGCAAAATCTACTTTAAACCCTTTCTGAGTCACAGGGCTTTGTGACGCCGAGGGATCATTTTCTATGTCTATCGTTAAATCTAAAACTACAGCAATCGGTTGAACTATTCAACCCTCTTTTTCTATGACTTTGCATATTAGGGATTTGGAATTGTTGAATTCTATTAAAAATTTTTTTTCGGTAGGAGCAGTATCAATATCTAAAAAAACAGCTCAATATAGAGTTAGAAACAAAGAAGAACTTAAGGTAATCATTAAACATTTTAATGAATATCCTTTATACACTAGTAAATCTATTAATTTTATTTATTTTTGTGAGATTTTTAATCTTATGGGTCAAAAACAACATACTAACGTTACAGGGTTTTTGAAACTTGCTTCTTTAATAAATAAATTAAATAATCCTTTATCTGAATCGTTATTAGCTAAATTACTACAATTAGGTCCTTTACCTAATGTAGAATTAAAAGTTAGTAATGATATAAATAAAATAAAAGCATTAAACCCTTTTTGAATATCAGGTTTTATTACTGGTGAGGGTTCTTTTACATATTTTACAAGATCACGTATAAATTCTGCAGATTTAACAGTTAAAGATTATACTCTTATTTTTGAAGTAAGCCAAAGAACAAGAGATATCCATATATTAAATATGATTAATTCTTTCTTTAATAAAGGTAATGTTTATACTAACACTAAAAGTGATTTAAGTAGGTATAGATTAACAATTAATGCTGATAATATTAGTTTATTATCATCACATTTTAAAGATTATCCATTATTGGGACATAAAGCTGAACAATTGTCAGCTTGATTAAATTTCGTGAATTATCTTCTGAATAACAAAAATAAAACTGATCAAGATCAAAATGTATTAAATGAACTTGTTTTAGAATTATCTAAATTAAAATAGGAAATTAAGTAATAAATGATACACATTAGGAAATTGGCATTACAGTCCTAATGTATTAGAAGCATTTAATTCAGTTGAGCATATAGCATAATGTGCTCTTTAAATCGGGCTAATTGCTGGAAACTCTTATAATTATAAGACAATCAGCAGGAAACTAACGGATATGTTTATTATGTTCCTAGTAGGATCTTCAGAGACTACACGCCTGACATCTGATTTAGATGATGATATAGTCCAATCTCTACTGTGAAGTAGAGTATTATAGATTATCTATCTATGCCTTTTTGAGGGCATAATTTTATCATTGTTTATTTATGTATCGGGTTTTAAAAATAAAATGGGATTTCGTAATTTTACAACTTGTTTAAATAAAAACTCTGACGTACAAAAAGACAACTTTACAGCCAATGACGACTTTTTATATTGATTTAGTGGATTTACTGATGCTGAAGGTAATTTTTTAGTCTCAATAGATCGTAAATATGTTAAATTAAGATTTAAAATATGCTTACATATTGACGATATAAAAGTACTTTATACTATTAAATCTAATTTAGGTTTTGGTAGAGTAGTAGAAGAAAGTAGCAGAAATAGTTGTTCTTTTATTGTCGAAGATTCTTTAAACATAAATAAATTATGTGTTATATTTAATCATTACCCTCTTCATACTAGTAAAAAATTAGACTTTATTAGTTTTTATGAAGTTTCACTTATAAAAGCTACTAATAAAGCAATATCTGATATAGATATGGAAAAAATTGTATCTATTAAAAACAGTATGAACTCTAAAAGAGAAATATTCACATATGGTACTTCGAAATCTCAAATTATAATAAACCCAAATTGATTTATAGGATTTTTAGAAGGTGAAGGTACCTTTGGTATTAAAACAGGGTCTTCTTTATATTTTCAAGTAGCACAGAAAAATACAAGTCAAGAATGCTTAAATGGCATAACAAATTTTTTGTTAAACTTACCAAGTAATGCTACAATATATAATGATCCTAATAATAAAATACTACCTATAAACATTACAAATACGATTAATATAAGAACAAATGTGGTTACTTTAGCTATTGCTAATATAGATGCTTTATACTATTATCTGTTACCATATTTAGATTCATCTAAATTTTATTCTCGAAAAGCTATAGATTTTAAATTATGAAAAATGGCTTTATTGTTGAAGATTTATGGATATTACTATACAACAGAAGGTAAGAATTTGTTTTTAGATATTGCAGGAATTATTAATAAAAGATATAGTACAAATCCATCTTATATAGCAAATGATGTAGATAAAGTTATTAATAATATAACTGAAAGATTTAATAATATTATGCAAAAAGATTCTCCTTTTGATGTAAAACTTAATATACCTCATACAGAGAATGTGCGTAAATATAGCATAAAAAATAGATCTGAAAATCCAAAAATTGTCTATATTTATGTTAATAATGAAATGGTAAATGGATCACCTTTTACTTCATTCAGTTCAGCACATAAAGCATTAGGATTAAAACCAAGTAGTAACACATGTAATCGTTATATTGATACAAATAGACTTTATAAAAATAAATATATTTTCACATCTAAGCCCATAGATAGAGCGTCTAGGGATTAGATTATAGTAGATAATAATTTATTTTTTTTTTAATATTTACAACTTAGATGATAGATAATCTATAATTAATAGTATTTTCAATGATTATGAGAGGCATCAAATTATTATATTTAAATTTGTCTTTTAAATTAAAAGAATTCAAAGATAATATAATTGAAAAATACTTAAATAATTTACTTTTAAAATCCAGTGAAAATAATTTAGATTTTCCTTTAAAAAATAAACTGCCTCCTAGTACTACAAAAGAATTTATTGAATGATTTGTAGGATTTACAGATGCTGAAGGTTGTTTTTCAATAATAAAAGAAAATAATGGAAAAAGTTTTAGACTTACATTTACTATTGAACTTCATATAGATGATATTGAAGTATTGCATACAATATCTAATAACTTAGGTGTAGGTAGAGTGCTTATAAAAAAAACTAGAAATTCAGCTTTATTTATTATATCAAAATTTGAAGATATAAATTTAGTTCTTATACCTTTATTTAAAAATTTTCCTCTACAAACTACTAAATACTTAGATTTTATTAGTTTTGCAGACGCTGCTTCAATTATTTTAAACTCTAAAAATTTAAATAATAAACATTTATCTTCATTAGAAAAATTAATAAATTTAAAACAATCTACTAACAGTAAAAGATTAATTATTAATGAAGAAGAAAATAAACTTTTAATTGAAAAAGTTTCTATTTCTAAATGATGATTATTAGGGTTTATAGAAGGCGAAGGAACATTTGGTTATAAACACCTAGTGCCTTATTTTCAAATAGCTCAAAATAAAAAAAATTTATTTGTATTAAAAGCTATTGAAAATTATTTATTAAAGGAGTTTTCTTTAATTGACAGTAAAAATAAAGAATTGGAGTTTAAATATAATTTAAATAAATTAACAGGTGTATATTCTATGACTCTCGAAAAAGTAGACGATAATTTTTATTATGTTATACCTTTTTTTGAATCTTTAACTTTTTTAAGTAGAAAAAATGTAGATTATGAATGATGAGTTACTTCAGTATTTATACACAAATTAGGTTATTTTTATTTGCCCGAAGGAAAACAAATTGCATTACAAATTTCTTCATCTACTAATAAATATCGTTATACTACCAAAGATGATTTAAATAAAATAAGATTACCAAGTATAGAATCTATTTTAAACCTTTTTAAACAAACACCGCCATTTGACATCTCTAGTGGTCGTAGTCATTTCGAACTAGTTAGAGAATTTACTATAGCTAAAGGAGGTCGTAAAGGATTTCTAGTTCACATTTATGAATGATATTCAATATCAGATTTAAAAGAAGTGAAAGGTTCACCTTTTTCAACTTATGGAGACGGTCATGAAGTGTTAGGTTTAAAAAGAGGTAGTAGAGTTATAGGTAGATATATTGATACTGGTAAACTGTATAAAGATAAATACAAATTTTCATCTGTACCTTTAAAGTAAATTAATAAATTTAATATTTTTCATAATAATTTGAAACAGACTCAATCGAACATTCTCGATTATGCGTGACGTAAATAACGGATGATTAGTTCGTTACTTACATAGTAATACAGCTTCAGCTTTCTTCTTTTTGGTCTACTTACACATAGGTAGAGGTATATACTACGGATCTTATAGATATCCAAGAACATTAGTTTGAGCTATCGGTACTGTTATACTTATACTTATGATGGCTACAGCTTTCCTGGGTTATGAATATAGCCCAAAATGATTTAATATAAGTAATAAAGGAAATATAATAAAGTATAACAAAGTAAACAGTAAAAGACTGTTTAACCAAAGCATAGTAAAAAGAGGATATTGTACAAATCGTCCTTCAGATAATATTGAAATTTCTGAAAGACTAAAAACAATTCTTCAAGAATTAGGTTTAAACCCGGTATATATTTATGAAAATTTAAATTTAGAAGATACTAGAAAACAAATATTAAACGATACCAGAGGTTTAAGCGGTATATATATGATAGTTAATAAAATAACTAAAGACTATTATATAGGTTCTGCGGCAACTAATAGATTTTATGCTAGATTCTGTAATCATGTTATTTATTTCAGAGTAGCAAAATAGTTAAATTAGCAATTAAAAAATATGATTTGAAAAATTTTGCTTTTATTGTATTAGATTTATATCCTAATATTGTTACCAAGGAAAATAACCAAGAATTATTGGATTTAGAAGATAAATATTTAAAATTGTTAGTCCCTAACTATAATATTTTGACAGAAGCAGGTTCTAGTTTTGGTTACAAACACACTGAAATTGATCGTCAAAAGATGAAAGATATCTATAGTGAGGCTAGACGTGAAAGAATAGGTAATCTAAACAAAGGTAAAAAGCTTTTGACAGAAACCCTAGAAAAAATGAGAGAAAAGGCTTTAAATAGACCTCCCATGTTAGATGTAATTAAACAAAAGTGTATAACTAATACAAGACCTGTTGTATTATATAATTTGAATGGAACTGTTTACGGTGAATATTCTACTATTTTAGATGCAGCTAAATCTATAAACTGTTGTTCCCGGAGGGAAAAGAAAAAACTATTAGAAGAGCACTAAAAACAGAAAAAGGATTAGTAAAAAGACAATGAATAGTAAAAGATTTGTCAAGTAAATAGTTATCTAATTATCAATATTTTATTATACTTTATTTTTATATTAAATCATAGTCCCACGAGTAACAATCTTTCTGCAATCTTTATAGAGAAAAAAAAGATTAAAGTGGTATAACCCGACGGGGATATAGAATAGTCTTTAAGATTATTTGGCGATGTTAGTGAAAACGATCAAAGAAGTTTAAACTTTAAGATCGTCGGTTATATAAATAATCGCGACAGACTGCGTCACTAATGGGTGGCTGAAATGCTGCTTAATGCACAGTCGGAACTTTTGGTTGAATTATTTTAACTAATAGAATATACGAATTTAAAGTTATTCTAGCTTATTATCTTTATAATAAGTAAGTTTGTATGTACTACCCTATGGGCAAATGAGCCTATGAGGTAATTATTTGCCTCAAATGTATAACTAAAAATTCAAGACTTTATGATGATTGATGCCGTCAATTGTTTCTAACGTCCTCTGCAACTATGCCAAAATAAAAAAAAAAATACAAGTTCCCATTTAGCCAAATCCTTCATACGCCATGAGCCCAAAACTTAGTAAAGAAACAAGTTTAATCTGATCCGAGCTATCCTTTTTTTTTTCTTAGCTCACATTTTGCCCCTCTAAACCAAATAAACTTATTTCTGATAATCCCTTCCCACATCTTTTGTTTTCAACCAGCCATTTCAGAAAAAACTTTTTTAACCACAGCTGTTACCTTCGTGACAATATGTTTCACATCGTCATCCGTGACGATGTATGAAGGTGCAAGGATGATGTGGTCTCCACGGTCACCTTCGAGGGTACCAGTGCCTGGGTAGACTGTCATGTTGAATGGGGGTGAGATGGCCAAGTCTTGAATTTTCTGACCAACGCCAAGTTTGGGGTTGAAGGGCTCTTTGGTCACTTTGTCCTTCACGAATTCCAGACCCCAGAAAAGACCCAGTCCCCTAATGTCTCCAACATTTGGATGATTGCCCAGGTTAGCTTTTAAACGTTTTTCTAAAAGCGCACCCTGTTTGGAGACATTCTCCATCAATTTGTCTTCCCGGATGATTCGCTGAACCTCCAGAGCAGCAGCTGCCTGTACTGGCATGGCCTGGTAGGTCAGCCCATGGACGAACTGTCCACTTCCCTCCTTGATCACGTTTACGACCTTTTGTGATATCATTATGGCCGCGATCGATTGATACCCAGCGCCAAGTCCTTTACCCATGGTTTGGATATCAGGTACGACATCTTCTGCCTGCCATGCTTGCAGAGTGCCAGTCCGACCCATTCCGCACATGACTTCATCGAGTATGAAAAGAGCCCCATGTTTGTGGCAAACGTCTCGCATTGCTTTGAGATAGCCTGGGACATATGGAACACAACCAAGCGCGGCGCCGACGACTGGCTCAGCAATGAAGCCGATCACTGTATCCGGGCCTAACTCTTGGAATTTTTTCTCGAGTTCGGCGGCTTTTCGAGCAACGAAAGCAGGATTAGATTCACCTTTTTCCTGTTGACGATAGGGATTACATGAAGAAATGTGGTGAACATTCTTCATGAGGAATGGAATGTAAGGTGCTCTCCGGGCAGGATGTCCTGAGACAGATAAAGCACCGATCGTGTTGCCGTGGTACGAACTCTGACGGGTGATGAAATTGACACGGGGTGTTTGCTTGTCTTGTTCATAATAATATTGACGAGACAGCTTGATGGTACCCTCCATCGCCTCAGAACCTGAGCCAGTCAAGAAGACTTTGGCCATTTTCCCATCCGTTCCCCGGATGAGCTCCTTGCACAAGTCCTCGACAACTTCGTTGGCCCAAAATGAGGATGCCAGGTAGGGAATTCCGGTTTCTAACTGTTCAACAATTGCTTTGATCACTCTTTCGTTTCTGTGACCAAGACAAGAGACAGCAGCACCTGAACATGCGTCAAACACCTCACGCCCTTCCTTTGTATAAAGGATATTATCCTTTCCACGCACGATCTTGGTATAGATCTTGTGAAGATTACGGTGAAAGGAGTACTCCGGATTATGTTCAACGATTTCAGGTGAAAAGGCCATAGTGCAGGATGATGCAGGTGATAATATTCAGAAATATATCTGTGTGAGGTCGTGACCAAGAGAAGACTCAAAGAGTTTACTGATGATAAAGTTTGATCTGGATCAAACTATAGATTGGTTGTGATTGATAGTGACGGATTTGATTGTGATAGTATGGATGAATAAGTTGGTTGTGACTGATGGTGATGGATTTCGTTGTGTCGACGAAGTTCGCTGTGTGGAGGAAAAAGTAGGTTAGTATTGATGATGATTGATCTGATTGTGGTAGATGGTAATTGATGAGGATTGATTTGATTGTAATTGATGGTGATTGACTGTGAAGAAAGAGAAAGCAAAGAAGATTCCACATCCTTATATACTTTTTCTTTGTCAAGATCACATGTAAATTTTCATTTGATTTCTAAGCAAGGGGATGTATCGGTGTTCTCCGAGGTTCTTTTCATTAGATTGAAGAATTTTAATGACTCATTATGGATCTGCAAGATTCCGTGATCATTAGGTAAAGAGGGCAGATGATCAAAAATGCCACAAGAGATAAGGAGATAATAGATATGATAGGTTAGAAGATTGAGGGATTTATGCGAGGTAGTTCAGGTAATATGCGCCCGCTGCAAGGTGAGCAGCATGTGATCTCGTATTTGATAGTGGGGAAATGCTAAGGAGGATCTTCATTTATCTCTGTTAATCTATTGGTTGATCAGCTATCACAAGACTAAAAGCAGCGCAGCGCAGCGCTGCGCTGCGTCAAAATGAATGATCTCCGCATATGGAGGTGGCTAAATTGAAAGGAGAAATAATGTTAATGATTGGCTAGAGTATTCGCCTGATTCATGATGACAAGGAGGATGACGCGTCATGATCCGCACTTTTTCTTCCTCCGAAACAAGTGTGACTAATGCTAATAAACCTCGTATTCGACGATCATCTTGTATTCGTCGATCATCTCGTATTCGTCGATCATCTCGTATTCGGCAGCTAAATCTATCAAGTGGGCTTTATCGTATGATTTGTATGTAAGGGATGCAGTCATTTCATCTTTTATTGGTAGAATAGGCAATGTGATGGTGGTTTGTGTGATATGGAGGGTAAGCGGCAATAATGAAGTGTATGGAATATGACAAGGTTGATCTCGTATTAGATAGTGAGTAAATGCCAAAAAGAGTTTTCATTGGATATATAGATGGAAGGAATCTTGGCAATGTGGAGTATAAAGAAGAAAACCTGTTTTCCTGAAAGATCCTTGTTTTATGACTCAATGATCGTCATAAGCAGGATGGATCTACGCAATTCAAAATGAAACAAGATATACAGAAACCACGAATAAGATTGCTAGATTATTTATCATATGACTCATGAATGATGAGATGATAGGTGATTAGGTCGATATTTGAGGGGTTTATGCGGTATGATTATGAAGTAGATCGAATATGGTGTGTGATGGATGGTAGATTTTGCCATGTGATTTGTTTATGCTTATCTATTGGTCATAGACTAGGGTAAGGAAATCTTGGCAGATCTAGATCCTAGATAAGAATACGTAAGATGATGAGACAATGATTCATCATTCTGAAGCGTTATCGTTCGTGAATGATGAAATTTTCCTTCCCAATATCTATTTAAGCTTCATCATTTCTCCTTACTCTGAAAGTACTATATTAGATTAAAGCAGACATTCTCATCGTTTATCAAGCTATCTTCTTTACTTGTTGTTTTAATCATGAATCTTCCTCCTTGTGTTCCGCGTACCTATCGTTTTGGTCAAATCAACACTCATGATCTTTCCCTGTCTACCGCACCTCGGAGTCCTAAGAGAGAGAATGACGATTTTCCAAGTGACGCATCTTCAACCACTCTATCAGAGGGTTCAACTGAATTCATTGCCAACTCGAATGATTCAACAACCTCTTTGAGAAAACCTTCAGCTGAAGGTTTTGACTCAAGTAGTGATGAAGATCCTTTCGCCTCTACTACTACGAACTTGTATGGAGATACCGTGGAATTGAGCAAGGGTCAGAAGAGAAAGAATGCACCTGTGAATCCCCGACCAACCCGCAAAGGTAAGTTTCCTCTCCCTTTTATTTATTACACTTTACATTGTTTTATTAAGTTTTACTAGTGAGACCTCATCTTCATCATAATGGCGTTGAATGGCGCTATGGCCCACGACGGTTGAGCGGTAGATCGAAATCAGTTCGAGAACATCTCAAACAACGAGATTCGGAACGTTCTCCAACCCTTCAAAAGATTTCATCCCGAACCATTATATATAATCGCCCTCAAATCAAAACGCTTGCTCAAAAACTCGAAGAAGTTGTAGAGCAGCATTTGAAGGAGAACCCTGAGGATTGTGTGAGAGCTAGTTCGGAGATTTCGTCTTGGAAGGAATCCAGTGAGTGGGTTGTTATGGAAGATATAAAAACTAAAGTTGTGGAATTCACTCTTGATTTTAGGTTTATTAGTTATACATAGTTGCATAATTAAGTGAGTGAGGTAATATTTACTTAGAACTCCCTTTTTCAAAATTTTGCAGCAATACTAGTGAAAACGGTCAAATATATTTGTTTAGTATAAAGACCGTTGGTAGAGTAAAATATCGCGACAGACTGGTTCACTGGTGGGTATCTAAAATGATGCTTAATGTACAGTCGGAGTCTTTTCTCAACATAAAATTAATATGTTTCTAGATTGAGACACAGGGCTTTGTACTAAATTCTAATTCTTTTTATTAAAAAGTACAAAGTACAGGGTTTGCTTGTTTTAAACATGAAAAGCTAAATACTATAGCTAGAATAAGTAAATTAAAGACTTGGCTACAGTTTAACCGCGAAGTAATAGCTGTAGTAAAATACCACTAATTGCTGGAAACTCTTCTGTTCAGATGACAATCAGCAGGGAAATTAACATATTATGTTAAAACCTTCAGAGACTATACGTGGTACATTTAACTTTTTTATATAGTAATATTTTTATTATATAGATTAAGAAAATGAAGATATAGTCCAAACCATTAAAGAGATTTAATGTAAGGAGAGTTGCGCCTCCTTCCTTTTTTAATAACAGTAAATGTTTCAGTATGTTTGCAAGCATAAACCTTATTTAAGGTTAATAAAACGTTGTTCATACTGGGTTGTTAAAAACAAAGGTTTAATGTATTACTTTTTTAATATCACCATTTTTATTATATTATTCTCAAATTTATTTAGATTTATACTATTACTTAGCATTTATCTTTTTTAAATCTAAGGAAAAAAACCATAGTGAAACTAATGAGATCAATGTTTTATTAACTGGTGTCCATAAAGAATTACCTGAACCATCTTTAAATACAAATTTTATAGAATGGTTCGTAGGCCTTTGTGAAGCAGAATCTAATTTTTTAATTAGAATAAGAAAAAACGAAAAAAAGCAAGTATCGGGTTTTGAGTTTGTATTTAGAATCACTTTACATCAAGATGATAGAAAAGTTTTAGAATACATAAAAAATTCATTAGGATGTGGTAGATTAAATACTGAGAGAGATGTTTTAGTTTTTTCAATATCTCAATTAAATGATATTGAGACAGTATTAATACCTTTATTTGATAAATTTTCATTAAATACTACCAAGTACTTGGATTACCTTGATTTTAAAAAAGCATTTTTTATGTTTAGAAATCGTAAATCAAGTGAATTATCTTTACAAGAATTAAATTTAAATATTATAAAATTAAAAGAAGGTATGAATAGTAAAAGAGTAAATTTTGTTTTACCTAAGGATCATATTATAGTAATTACAGGTAATTATCTTGTAGGTTTACTAGAGGGAGATGGGTCATTTTTCTTAAATAAGCATGATATGACTGCTCGTGTTTCACTTGTTACTACTACAGTTAATAGACTAGTTTTAGAAAAAATACGTGAGTTTATTTTAGGCTTATTAGACGAGTATTCTTATATACTAGGAAGTACAACTAAGTTAGTTAATATTAGTGATAAAAAATTTAAAAGTGGTCAGAGACCTATCTCTATATTAGAAATCTCTCAAATAGATTTTATTTGTAATGTACTAATTCCTTACCTAGATAATGTAGAATTTAGAACTAAAAAATATCATGATTACCTAGATTTTAAAACAATAGCATTATTAATCTTAGAAGGTAAATACTTAACTAATAAAGGTAAAGAACTAATAATTAAATTAGGTGATAGTATGAATAATAATAGATTATCTACTAACCCTTACCCTATAATATTAGATGATACTACTAAGTCAGAATTAAATATTCTAATAAAATCAGATCCTTTAATAAACATAGATTCTGAAGGTAGAGCTATGATAATATCTGAAAAAAAATATATAAGATCTACCTATATTATAAAAGTTTACCTTCTAAATGGTTCTGTTAATTATTTTACAAACGGTGTTTCATGTGCTAAATTTTTACATGTAAGTAATGATACTATAACAAAAAGATTAAACGACGGTAAACCAGTAAAAAATAAAGAAGGTTTAGTCGTCGCTCAAAGTATAAAAAGAGTAAAAGCTTACTCTTCTTTGAGATCTTATTAAAAAAACGATACAAATTCTTAACTCGTATTTGCTCGACCACGTCGTAAAACAACCACTTAATTATAAATTGGTTAATTTTTGTATTACTAACCTTATAAGTGCTATTCCATGAATTGGACAAGTCTTTTTAATTAGTTTTACTTTATTAATCAATGAAATATATATGAATTTGTATAGAAAAGTTGATTTCAATAAACCTGTAACAAAAGTTACACATATTTATAATAAATTCCGTTACGCAACACAGTGCCTAATAAATAATAAATCTTTCGTGCACGGAGTTAGAAACTATTCAACTAGTAATACTTCAAACTCAGTAAAACTAGATCCTGATTATGTTTCAGGGTTCATAGATGCAGAAGCTTCATTTACTACCGTAGTTTACTATAAAAACCGTTGATGTGTTAACTCTGTATTTAAAATTTCTCTTCATAGAAAAGATATAGAGTTACTAAATTCTATACAGGCTTTTTTTGGTGTAGGTAGAATTACAGGTAGTAACAATGCGGACTATAGAGTAGAAAGAATAAGCGATTTGGCTGATTATATAATTCCACATTTAGATAAATATCCCTTAATTAGTAAGAAAAAAGCAGACTATGAGCTTTTTAAACGTATTGTTTTTATAATGAGGGATAAATTACATCTAACTGATAAGGGGTTACAAGAAATAGTTAATCTTAAAGCATCTATGAATAATGGAGTTTCAGAAGTATTATTAGCAGAATTTCCAGCTACAATTCCGGTAGATAGACCAATAGTAAAAAACCCTGTGCTAGCAGATATTAGACCTAATTGATTAGCTGGGTTTACAGACGGAGATGGTTGTTTTGTCATTTACGTAGAAAAAAATACTAAGCTTCGTTCAGGTTTTCGTGTAAGATTAAGATTTAATATTTGTCAACATATTAGAGATAAATCTTTACTAGAGACTATAAGTTCTTACTTAAATTGTGGTAGTGTTTTAGAAACTTCTAGAGGAGAAATTAACTTTGATGTTTATAAGTTTTCAGATAATTATGAGAAAATTTTACCTTTTTTTACTAATTATCCTCTTCATGGAGTTAAAGCTTTGGATTTTAATGACTGAAAATTAGCAGCAGAAATTTTAAAATCTAAAGATCATTTAACTAAAGAAGGAATAGAAAAGATTATTAAAATTAAATCAAATATGAATAAATCTCGTGTAGCGGACTAAAAATGGTTTATAATTATTATAGTATGTGTAAGTTGTTAGGGTTTATTTAAGTAGACAATTAAAAAGATTTGTATTAATTTAAGATAGCTTATTATATTTATTCGAGAGGGCCTTTCCCTCAGGGCTGATATCTATATATTTAAATAGAATTATATTTATCATGCTACTAATGTTAATAGTAAGATTATAATACGAAATAGAAAAAAGTATTACTAACCTTATTAGCGCGATACCTTGAATAGGTACTGACGTTGTTGAGTCAAAAATTATTACAACAATTATTAATTTATGTTTTGGTGTTGTTATTTTATTTTCAGTTGTAGCTGTTCACAAGTATCTGGCTTCGTTACATTTAAATGTTTCGGATACCAAAGCTTCCTTACCTACAATAGGAGTTATTCATAAGAATGCCTTAAAAAAAGGTAATAAAACTTTAAGATTGGATAAACAAGAATATATTTCAATTCCTTCATCTTTTTTAGCCTTTTTAGTTGGATTAATTGATGGGGACGGATATATTCAAATAAGTAAAACACCAAAAGGGTTTATAACTATGAAATTAGTTATATCACTACATTTAGAAGATATTTCTACTTTAGAATATATTCATTCTGTTTTAAAATTAGGTAAGATAAATATTTATAAGGATTTGAGAAGCCCTGCTTGCAAATTAGTTATTAATAAAACTGATCTACAAGAAGTATTGTTTCCATTACTTTTATATAATAACATATTTTTCTTAACTATTACTAGAGTAGATCAATTTAATTTGGCTATGTATATATTAAAAAATGATATTAAATTGTATAATGAAATACCTAATGTAAATAACATACCAACTATTTTTGAAATTCCTAATAATCCATTTGATTATACATTATTACATTTTTTTAAAAATTGAATTGTAGGATTTACATGTTCAGAGGGTTCTTTTTTTATTAAAAGTAATAATGATGGTTGTTTTCAATTAAAACAAAGAATACATTCTAATTTATTCGAGGCTTTTAAACTAATATTCGATACAAATAGAAAAATAGATACAACCAATAATTATAGTCAATTTGGTGTTAGTTCTAAATCTGATATACAAAAAGTTATAAATTTCTTTTCATTTTCAGGTTTACATCCTTTAATCTCACATTTTTTTAAAGATTGAATAGTAGGATTTGCATGTCCTTGATTATATCCCCCCCTTGCTCAGTTTGTCCAAAATAACCCTCTTACTTATAAAAGAGTAAAAAAAGATTATAAAAAAATTGTTTCTAGAAGGAAGGGTTTTAATTATTTTAAACAAACCATAAAACAGCAAGAAAAGGTTAGAGGTAGTTTTTATTCTAATAAAGGTTAGAGGTAGTTCTTAGTTTAATGTACAAAAATTATAAATTTTGTATTCTCAGGTTTACAACCTATAGCAAGTTATGTTATCAAAAATTTATAGTGATATATTATATCAAAAATATGATATATTGTATCTATACTTTTTTAAGAGTATATTTTAATGGAAATATAGGGAGCATTCAACCTCCAAATCCTCAGTTCAATTCTGAGTACGCCTACTTCGCGATTATTAAATCGAATCGCAATAGCAGAGTAGGTAATTCATCCTTTACGAAGGTATTTTTTAGATTCAAAATATGAAAAACAGAAGTATATGTTATAAAGATATAGTATTAAATAATATTTATCAATTACGAAGTTACAGCTCGGGGGATGGATTAAATTCGGATTCTTCAAATTCTAGCTTTAATATAACTCCTGAAGTTATTTATGATAACGCTCAAGAAAATAAAGAAATTGCAATTAAAAGCAATAGAAAAAAATCAGGAGTTTATAGATGGGTACATAATAAATCAGGGAAAATGTATATTGGTTCTAGTGCAGATTTAGGGCAACGTTTTTCTAGCTATTATTCTTTAATTTGAATGAAAAGTCAGGCTAAACGTAGTATAATTTATAAATCTATCTTGAAACACGGATTATCTGAATTCAAGCTAGAGATACTAGAATATTGTAATAGTGAAGATGTTATAAAAAGAGAGCAATTTTTTCTTGATTATTTAAAACCAGAATATAATATATTAAAAATAGCCGGATCTCGAGCTGGCTTTAAAGTTTTAGAGGAGACTAAAGCTAAAATTAGTGTAGCTTTAACTGGACGTGTTCTTTCAGAAAGTGTTAAAGGTAAAATAAAAGCTGCCAGAATAGGAGTTAAACATAGTGAGGCTACTAAAGCTAAATTGAATGAGCATTTGATAAATTTAAATAAAAATATTTTAGCTGAAAAAAATAGTATAAAAGTAACTATTTTTGACCTAGAAACTAAGGTTTTTACGGAATATCGTTCAATAAGAAAAGCTGCCGAGGCTATAGGAAGTTATGCCCATAAAATTCTTAATTATGAAAACCTAAAATTAAATAAAAATTACACTAAACCTTTTAAAGGACGGTACGAAATAAATATTATTAGAATATAATATATACAATACGTTAATTGATTAAATAATTTGCGTGAAAGTTCACGTTATAGTAGTTTAAATTATCCTCAGTAATAGATCAATCTTATAATACTCTTACACCAAAAAACCTGAATTAATAATTGTAATGGGCTCCTTAAAATAATCTTCATATAAGAAGATTAATTTTAAAGTCAAATGGGGAAAATTACAAGGACGTTTAATAAATTACCTCCAGTTTATTAGATTATTTGTAGCGAAGTTTAATCAGGTATATATAAAATGATTAAGAACGTTCAACGACTAATGAGTGAGTTATACTAACAATAAGCTCAACACGAAACCCCCAAAATCATCGCAAGAATGTGATGGTTTAAGATATAGTCTAATATACCCTTAAGGGTGTAAGTATAAATTAAATATTATACGAATTACATATGTCATTTGAGGAGGTTTAAATATAGATGAACCACACTATGGTGACATAGTGTTAAAAATCCTGCTTAATGCTGGAAAATCTCCTAATTTAGAATTTGCATACGATTTATTCTTGATACCACCATTAATTATTAACGTAAAAACTGCAAAAACATGGAGAAAACCAGCCGGGGTGAGAAGTCTACATACTTCAGTAGCCTCTCAGAGACTACACGCAGGAGATCTCAAATTCGCTTATTTAGTAGGTTTATTTGAAGGGGATGGGTTTTTTTCTATCACAAAAAAAGGTAAATATTTAACATATGAACTTGGTATTGAATTATCCATTAGAGATGTACAATTAATATATAAAATTAAAGATTTATTAGGTGTAGGTGTTGTAAGTTTTAGAAAAAGGAAAGAAGTTGAAATGGTAACTTTAAGAATTAGAGATAAAGACCATTTAAAAAATTGCATTTTTCCTATATTTGATAAATATCCTATGTTTTCTAATAAACAGTATGATTACTTAAGATTTAAAAGTGCTTTACTTTCAGGTATTATATATTCAAAAGATTTACCTGAATATACTAGAAGTAACAAGCCTATAAATACCATAGAATCGATTATTAATACATCATATTTTTCTGCTTGGCTAGTAGGATTTATAGAAGCTGAAGGTAGTTTCAGTATATATAAATTGCAAAAAGATAAAGATTACTTAATTGCTAGTTTTGAAATTAGTCAAACAGGTGGAGAAATTATAATATCTGCTATTCGTAAATATTTCTCCTTTACTACTGCGATATATTTAGATAAAACCAATAATTATAAATTAAAAGTTACAGGTGTAAGATCTATAGAAAATGTAATTAAATTTCTAGGTAAAGCACCTGTTAAATTATTAGGTAATAAAAGATTACAATATTTACTAT
This sequence comes from Monosporascus sp. GIB2, assembly GCA_004155935.1. Taxonomy (NCBI): domain Eukaryota; kingdom Fungi; phylum Ascomycota; class Sordariomycetes; order Xylariales; genus Monosporascus; species Monosporascus sp. GIB2. The sequence goes on along the minus strand of QJNV01000099.1, from coordinate 100,277 downwards.
GAATAAAGCAATTACGTAGAATATCTAGATATTCTATAAAGATAAATATACCATCAAATTATTAAATAAATTAACTTACTTAAGCAAGAGATCATGATATAGTCCGATCAATAATGAAAATTATTGAGTGTAGTGAGAGTATTTAATATATTTATATTAAATACGGGACTACCAACATAATGTTCTGTTAATAACGCTACTTTAAACAGATTCTTCGCATTACACTTTGTATTACCATTTGTTTTAGCAGCATTAGCTTTAATGCACTTAATAGCACTTCACGATACAGCAGGGTGGTTTAATATTGGCCCTAAATTTTTATATATAAAATATACATTAATGATTACTAAAAGACAACTTCATAACAAAGCAAAGCTAGCATTTATATTGCCTAATTATAACGCCAATAAAAGAATAGGTCCTCATAACGAAGATGTTATTTCTTTATTAGTCGGTTCATTATTAGGTGATTGTCACGCAGAGCGAGAGAAAAGTGGAGGTGTTAGATTTAGATTTAAACAAAGTGCAGCACATAAGGATTATATATTTTGGTTACACGAATTTCTTAATAAAAGAGGCTATTGTACTAATAACTTACCTGTTCTTTTCAAAGATGGAGATAAATTGCAGCATCTCTGTTATCGTTTTGGTACGTATAGATATACAAATTTAATGTGACTATATAAATTATTTTATAATCATAATAAGCAAAAGAGAGTACCTAAAAATATAGCTGATTTATTAACACCTTTGAGTTTAGCCGTTTGGATTTGTGACGATGGTGGTTTTAAAAAGCCAGGTCTTAGAATTCATACTAATAGTTTTACACAAGAAGAGGTGATCTTATTGTCATTAGCATTAGATACTAAATTTAATATAAAAAGTACATTACATAAAAATCAAGGTAATTTCGTGTTATATATCGAAGGAAAATCTATGCCTTTATTAAAAAAATTAGTATTACCTTATATAATACCAAGTATGCGCTACAAATTAGGATTATAAGTATATATATATATATATAAAGTAGTTGTGAGATAAAACATTTTATCTCTAAGTTTCCGACAGGAGACTTAAATTAGAATACTTTATGGGTATTCTAGTTTGGCAATGCTAGTGAAAACGGTTAAAATATTAATATTTCTGGTAGAAGAGTATTTCATGTTCTCTTGAATAATCGTGAATCAGAGTATTACACCTATATTAATACAAGACCGTCGGTCATATGAATCCTAGAATGTTTAAAATATGGTCGCTACAGACTGGGTCACTGGTGGGTGTTATTTTATGTAATGCTTAATGTACAGTCGAATAATTGTTACGCAAGTAACCCTTTAGGAGTGTCAGGTAATTATGACAGATTACCTTTTGCTCCTTATTTCTTATTTAAAGATTTAATCACTATCTTTATGTTTATATTTGTTTTAAGTCTATTTGTGTTCTTTATGCCTAATTACCTAGGTGATTCAGAGAACTACATTATGGCTAATCCAATGCAGACACCGCCTGCCATTGTACCTGAATGGTACCTACTTCCCTTCTACGCTATATTAAGATCTATACCTAATAAATTATTAGGAGTTATTGCTATGTTTAGTGCAATATTAGCAATAATGTTATTACCTATAACAGATTTAGGAAGATCTAAAGGTTTACAATTTAGACCTATAAGTAAGATAGCTTACTTTATTTTTGTAGCGAATTTCTTAGTTTTAATGCAATTAGGTGCTAAACATGTAGAGTCACCATTTATAGAATTTGGACAAATAAGTACAGTTTTATATTTTGCGCATTTTGTATTTATAGTTCCTTTTGTAAGTTTAATAGAAAATACTTTAGTTGATTTATCTTTTGGAAAAAATTCTTAAAATTAATTTAAGAAATAATTAACTGCAACCTTAAGTGTTTAATTAGAGTAGTTATTCTATTTATCTTTATGTTTAAGTAAATCTATAATTATATATATTAATATATATATAAAGATTATGATGTAGTTGGTCTGCACTTTGATTGCAGATCTTAAGTATTGAGGTTCGATTCCTCCATAATCTTCTGGAATATTCGTATAATTATCTAGCTTCTTTCTTTTATAACTATATATTAATTAATTAATTACATTAATAATATTTTTTTTATTATATGATAAATTTAAATTTATTATATTTGAAGAATGCTTATGCCTGTGCGTATCATTCAAGATCAGGAGGATAGGCACATGCATAGTCACAATGTGACAAATATAAATTTAAAATCTTCTATTAGTATGTGATTTGAACGGTGATTCTTATCAACAAATGCAAAAGATATAGGAACATTGTATTTAATGTTTGCATTATTTTCAGGGTTATTAGGTACAGCATTTTCTGTACTGATAAGAATGGAACTTAGTGGTCCAGGTGTACAATATATTGCAGATAATCAATTATATAATAGTATCATAACAGCTCATGCTTTGCTAATGATATTCTTTATGGTCGAAAAAAATTTATTTATATTAAATATTAAATCGCCCGGCTTTGCCGGTTCTTCTCTAGATATAGGGATAGTAAATAATAGTGATAATAACGATGTTCTAATAACAGGTAACAATAATAACAATAATGATGATAACCAAAATTCTCAAAAACCTAAACATAAATATGTTAAAGTTTTAGTAAATGATCCTTTTAATAATAGAGATATTATACACCCCGCTAAATTTACTGGCGATGACAAATTCCGTTGGGTTTACTTCGGTTGATTTCTCACCTAAGCACAATAATTACTTTAGTTTAAGTCATAATAATTCACATCGTCTGTATTCTACTACGGCTAGAAGATTAAATATGGACGTAGGGTCATCTTCTTCTACACTTCATCCTTATTTTGTAACAGGATTTATAGATGGTGAGGGTTGCTTTTCAATTTCTATAACTAGCCATAATAAAACTATTACAGGTTGAGGAGTTAAAACCTCATTAACTATTACCTTACATAAAAAAGATAAAGCTTTACTAGAACAGATCCGTGATTACTTTGGTGTAGGTAAAATTCGTATATCAGGAGAACAATTACTTCAATTTAGGGTTGATTCTATGAAGGAATTATTAGTAATTATAAATCATTTAGAAAAATACCCATTAATTACTAAAAAACGTGAAGTATTTGAGACTTGAAAGTTGTCGTTTAATATAATTAAAAACAAAGAACATTTAACTTTACCTGGATTAACTGAGATTGTAAGAGTTAAAGCATCTATAAATAGGGGGTTATCAGATAAATTAAAAACAGCTTTTCCTTCCGTGGATAGCATAGCTCCTTTAGCAAATGAATCTTTAGCGGCAATAAATAACGTACTAGGTAAAGCTAACCCAGAAATACCTGATCCATTTTGATTAGCTGGGTTTGTAAGTGCCGAAGGTTGTTTTTTAGTTAATGTTTACGATTCTCCCTCTACTAAATCAGGTAAAGGAGTATCTTTAGCGTTTTTAATTACTCAACATATTCATGATTCTTTATTACTTACTAGTTTTGAAAGATATTTAGGTTGTGGTAAATACTCTGACAGGTCTGACAAAGTAAAGGTTGGAGATTTTGCAGTTTACAAATATTCTGACCTAGTAGAAAAGATTATACCATTTTTTGATAAATATCCTATTCTTGGTGTTAAAAATGCTAATTTCCGAGATTTCTGTCAAATAGCTGAATTAATAAGAAGTAATGCTCATAAAACTCAGGACGGGTTAGATAAAATTAGAGAAATAAAAGCAGGAATGAATATAAACAGAAAATAAATCAATAGTTTTTTTTTACGGCTTTGTTGCGTAATAGAGGCTATTAGGTATTGGTTGTTAGCCATAGAAGTATGCGCGAGGGGCTACGCTTCCGAAGGCAGGGGCGCACTCAAAAAAACTCAGATTATCTACATAAGTTTAGGTACGAAATTCAGATAAAGAAGGTTACTATTTTCTTGATCGCCAAATTAAACAAAGATAAATAGAAAATTCGAGGGACGTAGTAACTAAAAAGCCAAAAGGTGTTTATGTGTGAGAGAGTTTAGATAGTAAACATTTGTATGTAGGCCATTCTATTAATTTATATAATAGAATAAGTTCTTATTTTATGCCATCTATACTTAAGACTAAAGCACGTAGAGTCTTACGTTATTTAAATAAGCATGGTTTTAGTGGTATGAAGTTAACTATTTATATTATGGATGAGAATTCTAGTTTAGAACAAGTAGTAGAATTAGAACAACATTTTATTGATAGTTTAAAACCAAACCTTAATGTAGATTTAGTAGCTAGTATAAAACAAATTGCTACTTATACGCATAATGACAAAGATTTAGCTATTAAAGAAAATAGGGATAAATCTGGTGTGTATCGTTGAGTAAATACTTTAACTGGAGATACTTATGTAGGTTCAGCTGTTTCTTTATCTAAAAGATTTAGTGTTTATTTTTCTACAAAAAGTATAAAAGAGGTACTTAGTAGATCTAACAGTAATATTCTAAGTGCTCTCCTTAAGTATGGTTTCTCAAACTTTAATTTAGAGATCTTGGAGTATTGTGAACCGAGTCAAACAATTATAAGAGAACAACATTATTTAGATCAATTATCGCCTGAATATAATATTTTACTAGTCGCAAGTTCATCTTTAGGAAAGTTACATACAGAAGAGACTAAGTTAAAAATTAGTAATTCACTGAAAGGTAGACTTCTTACCGAGGAAGTGAAAGAAAAAATGAGTTTATCTCGTACAGGTAAAAATTTTTCGGTTGAAACCAAAAAGATTTTAAGTGAACTACGTAAAGGTAAGGCTAGTCCTTTTTTAGGCAAAAAACACTCAGAAGAAACGAGAATAAAAATGAGTGAAGGTATAGGTTCTAAAGTAGAAGTTTTTAATAAAGATACTTTAGAAACTAAAATTTATCCTTCTAATACTAAAGCAGCAGAAGCTTTAAACTGTAGTGAAAATACTATTCGTTATTACCTTAAACTTAATAAACCATATAAAAGTAAATATTTCTTTAAAAAGATTGATCGAGTTTAAACAATGTTGTTTTCAAAGTACGCCTAGAAATTTTAAGTATTTATACATGTATATTAATACATATAATATTTGTATGATAATACATAAAAGATGAAAAGGTAAACTTTTTAATTAATATTTGTTCATTTGTTATTATTAAACCTTGTTATTATTTAACCTTGTTATTATTACTATTATAGTCTATATATTATCTAGAAGATATAGCTAAATTTAAATAAAAAAATGGCATGGCCGGGTAGTGTAGAAATACATTATTTTTATTTCACTATATGCTGGGACGTCTTTAGAGCTTTTGATACTAGTATTGCAGACTTTCGGAACATATCTGTAGACGAAAAGCGGCAGGATACAGTGACAATTCAAAAGCTTAGATACAGTGAAAATTCAAAAGATTAGGTAATCAGCAGGAAACCAAAAATAAAAGTTGTTTAATGTGTGAAAGGTAAGTAAGAAAAATGCAATTTGTATTATTGAATCTTTTATAATCTAGATTAAACCTTGAAGGTTATTCTCAATATTTGATAGTGTTTATTAGCTTTGCTATGAGTCAAGAAATACGAGAAAGATTACGTAAACAAAGAGGTATTCCAGTATATATATATAATGCTGATGACTTTGCATTATTATATGTTTTTGAGTCAAAACAACATATGTATGATTCAATAAGTATTCATCATAATAGTTTAAACGATTGTTTAAATTTAGGTACCTTATATTTAGACACTTTCTTTTTTTCATTAGATTTAATTGAGGAATCTACTAAAACTAATATACTCACTTTAGACGAGATTAAAAGTTTAGTTAACGATAAACGAGATAAATATCTCGTTAAACATCCTGCGGCTAAATCTATTTTAGCTGAGTTTAAAGACGATTCAAGTAAAAATCTAGTATTTCATTCATTGAATAGTTTAGCTAACCATTTAAAAGGTGACCGTCATGTTATTAGAGAATACCTAAAAGGAAACAAATCAGGTTATTATCGAGGTAAATGAAAATTTACTTACAAAAATTAAAGATATTTTATATAAAGGCATGGCCGGGTAAGGTAGAAATATCTTACTTACTTTTCACTATATGCTGGGATCCCTTTAGAGCTTTTGGAACTAGTACTGCAGACTTTCTTTTAGTAGAAAAGGGGCAGAATACAGTAACATTTCAAAGGATTAGGTAATCAGCCGGAAACCAAAAATAAAAGGGCTCACTGTAGCATTAAACACTTTTATTTAGTAGGATCCTCAGAGACTACATGTGAAATACCTTAGTATATATTATATATATTTAAAGGTAAAGATATAGTCCAAACATTAATGAAAGTTAATGATAAATCGTATGCCAGCTTTAATAGGTGGTTTTGGTAAAATCTATATGAATACAATAAAAAGATATTTTAGCACAGAGTCAAATGTTAAAACAGAATCAAAATTAAGATCAAAAATAGGACCCTACCTTGCAGGGTTAATAGAAGCTGATGGGTCTATAGCTGTTCATGATAAAGATTCTAATGCTCAAAAATATCGTCCAAAAATACTCGTGGTGTTTAGTTTAGCGGACAAACCTCTAGCTAATAAATTAGCTAGTATTACTAATGCTGGAGCAGTCTATGTTAAGAAAAATACAGGTTACGTTCTTTGACAAATTCAAAAAATAGAAGATGTCATAAAAATTATTAACATTATTAATGGTTATATGCGTACACCTAAAATAGAAGCATTGCACCGTGCTATAAATTGGTTTAATGAATTTTACAATTATAGTATAGATTGTTTAGGTTTAGATCTATCACCTATAGATAGCAATGCTTGGTTAGCCGGTTTTACTGATGGAGATGGAAATTTTTCTATTCTATTAACTAATAGAAAAAAGAAAGGGATTGTTACTAGTAAAAGAGTACAAACTTTCTTCCGTCTTGAGTTAAGACAAACTTATCATCGAGATGTATCAGTAGAACAAGGGGGAGCTAGCTATTTTTCTATATTAAGTAAGATAGCAACATATTTAGGTGTAAATTTGTTATCTAGAACTAGAGAACAAAAAGACAAAGTGTTTTATGCCTTTATGGTTATATCTCACAGCGCAGCTAGCCATGCTAAAGTTATAAGTTATTTTGAACGTTTTCCTCTATATTCTTCTAAATATTTAGCATACAAAGATTGATCTTATGTGGTTGAACAAGTTAGATTACGAGCTGGTAAAGTTTTAACTGAAAAAGAAATCTTAGAGGTTGAAACAATTAAAGCACAATTTAATAGTAAACGTAACTCGTTTGACTTTTCACATTTAGATAATTTAGGTTAAACTCTTTGTTGTCCTATGAATTTTATTCTTTATTTTATTGTATTCATATAAAAGAAATTGCCGTGAGTAGTAGCAATATTACTCTTATTACATAACTATATGCGGGAAACTCCTAAAGTCTTTTTATAAGTGTTGTGAAAACTTTTCTAGTATAAATCTAATTGTTTTGAAGCGTACACAATCTTAAATAGTAAAAAGAATATTTATATATTCTATAAAATATATAAAAAATGGACAACCCGCAGGAAACGAAATAAAATCTACCTTTCCGTATAAAACGGTGGGCCTAGTTATTTTAATAGGATCCTCAGAGACTATACGTTATGCTCCTTTATTAAGGATGAAGATATAGTCCAAATATAACCTAACGGTTATAGTAAATTGAATTTCTTATTGCCACTTTTAGTAGGGGGACCAGACATTAACGTATGTGGTACAGATTTCTTAATTCTACTTACTTCCTTCCCAATTGTGTATCATAACGCTGATTCACAAAAAAAGCAAGTCTATTTAAATAATAAAGGGAAAAGTGGAATATATATGTGAGTAAATACAGTTAATAACAAAAGATATGTTGGAAGTTCTGCAGATCTTCAGCGTAGATTTTCTGCTTACTATAGTGTTGCGTATTTGACAAAATATAATACAACCGCTATACATAAAGCTTTACTTAAATATGGTTATTCAGCTTTTAGTTTATATATTCTTGAATACTGTAATAGAGAAGATTTAATATCAAGAGAGCAGTATTATCTAGATTTATATAAACCTGAATATAATATTTTGAAATTAGCTGGTTCTTCTTCAGGAGAGCTTGCGCCCAAACAATCAGAAGAGTGGAAAATTCAAAATATATTAGGTCAATCTAATCGTATTAAAGTTATTGTAACTGATTTAGACACAAATATTTCCACTAGTTACGATTCCATAGGTTTAGCGTCGAGAGCTCTAGGTATAAATGATACAGTAATATCTAGATATTTCTCTCGTAATCAAAAAAAACCTTATAAAAATAGATATACTTTTAAATTGGGTTAGGTCGAAAAAAAATATTAGGTTAAAGTTTACCCCCAACAATGCCAGATTAGTCTTCTGATATTAACCTGTGTGATAGTGTCGTGAGTATCTAAAGCTTTGACATTAACCTGTGTGATAGTGTCGTGAGTTTCAAAAAAAAATTTTTGTGGGCGACAATTATTTTCCTCAATATATTTATTATCCCATTTATATTTCAGCTCAAAAGAGAGTTCAGATGTCTCATCGACGGTTAGCTATGATAATGCTGATACACAAAAAGAAATTATTTATAGGGATAATAGAGGAAAAACAGGAGTATATCGTTGAACAAATCTTTTAAACGGAAATTCTTATGTAGGAAGCAGTGTAAACTTAGCTAAAAGGTTTACTCTGTACTATAGCTTAACATATCTACAAAAACAAGCAAAGAATAGCATTATTTGTAGAGCTCTTCTAAAGAATGGTCATTCTAATTTTAGTTTAGACATTTTAGAGTATTGTGAGCCAAAAGTTGTTATTGAAAGAGAGCAGTATTATATAGATACTTTAAAGCCTGAATATAATATATTAAAAAGGGCTGGTTCTACTTTAGGGTATAAACATACCGAAGAAACTTTGGCTAAATTGAGAGGACGTGTTTTTTCTCCTGAAACAATAGAAAAAATGAAAAACAAGGTATTTACAGAAGAGCATAGAAAAAATTTAGGTATTGCTATGAAAGCTGCTGTTTCTGAATTTAATGTTGCTACTAAGGGTGTTAAAGTAGTAGTGTTTAATACTGAAACTAAGACTTTAGTAGAATATTTATCAATACGTTCAGCAGCAAATGCTTTAGGTGCTCATATGGAAACCATTCGTAGATGTATAAAAGCTAATAAACTTTATATGGGTAAATATTCAATTTATATCAAGGAAAAAAGAATAAATGTTTTGAAGGTTTGATCAACAAAAGTGAGTAGAGAATATATACATATATATATTATAAAATCTCACCTAGTCGTTAATAAACATGACAACGTTATAGCGAAACATGAATAAATATAACGACCGGACATGATGAAAACGGTTAATAACTCCCTAGTTAAAGACCGTCGGTGGCTATAAACATCGCTACAGACTGGTTCATCTACGTAGAGCTGAAATGCTCGCGAATGTACAGTCGGAACTTAGAATCTACACTAAATAGATTGATGTGAAGGGTATGATATAATATAATTATATCAAAGTTAACATAACACTAGAAAACATCTGCGGGCAGCGCAAGCTCCCTATAACTAAGTTTGGGCAAAATTTTACAATGTTACATCTCGTTACATGGAAAGATCTCTATATATTAATTCTTTCAATAATATTAGAAAATTTTCAACCTGTTCTAATAATAATAACGATCATAGAAAAGAGATACATCTTAGTTCTTATTTAGCCGGTTTATTTGAAGGAGATGGGCACATCTCTATAAGTAAACCAGGTTCAAAGTCAAATAATTTATCTTTATCTATTACTTTCCATTTAAAAGATTTACCTCTAGCTGTTAAATTAAAAGAAGTAACGGGGTTCGGGTGAATTAGAATTAAAAAAAAGGATAACGCATGTGTTTTGACTTTTCATACTATAGAAGGATTAATTTATGTAGTATCCTTAATAAATTCTTATTTGAGAACACCTAAATTAATAAAATTTAATGAATTAATTGATACATTAAATTCACGTTATGGAACAGATATTAAAAAGTATTCTTACCAAACACAAAATTTTAGTAAAGATGCTTGATTGGCTGGGTTTGCTGAGGCAGATGGTTCATTTGGTATTATATTAACTAAAAAAGAAACAGATGAATCAGGTAAAACTATTAAAAAAAGAAAAGTGGCTTGTAGATTTAGAATAGAACAAAGAATGATTTGTCCTCATACTAATGAAAGTTACGAACCGTTATTAAAAAATATTGCTACTTTTTTAAATGTTAATTTAAATGTAGTAAATAGAGCTTCAGGTAATAAATATTTCAATATAACTGCTAAAAGCAGAGAAAGTCTTAGTATTATTAAAAATTATTTCAACATATACCCTTTATTTAGTACTAAGTACCTTGATTATTCAGATTGACAAAAAGTTGTAGATTTTATACTTAGTCAATCTCATTATGAGGACAAAAACTTAGATTTAATCGAAGAGATAAAAAATGGTATGAACCATAATAGAAGTAATTTTAATTGAGATCATTTGTCAGTACTCGATGGGCAAAAAAGAGCAAAAGATCTCCTTGGGTTAAATATAAGGTATTATAGTAATAATTTTGAAAATAATAAATTTAAGGGATATTTAGCTGGTTTATTTGAAGGTGATGGGCATATTTGAATTCAAAAACCTAATGAAAAAAAGAAACACAATCCAAGATTTTGTATAACTTTTAGCATGAAAAATGAACCATTAGCTAAGAAATTATTAGAATTAATAGGATCAGGATTTATAAGATATAAATTACAAGATAATGCTTGTGTTTTAGTTGTTTCACCTGTTATAGGTTTAAAGAAAATAGTTTCTTTATTAAATGGTGAATTAAGAACACCTGCTTTGGGATGTGGGATATCACAAGTAGTGGGTGATAAACTATCAAACTCCGGGGACTACTTAAAGCTTACGGTACTAAGCATTTATTGAAAAATAAATTGTGGCTGAACTAATTACTCAGGTATAGTAACAAGCCGTAAGATGATGGAAACTGAAATAGGGAATCGCGGATCTAAGTCAATAATATGTTTAACATTCTTTCATCCAAGCCAAACTAAACATATTATTGTAAAAGAGCAACGAGTAGACGGTAGTTATATTGGATTTAATACATTTGACCGTAGAAATGTACCAATGTTAAGGTGTACTCTAATGGGTTTCGAAAGAAATTATCAAGTTAGAATCCTTTCTAATCAACTAAATAACGTAAGATTTTACTCTTCTTCAACAAATAAGGCGATGACTCAGTCAAAGATTAATCCTTGATTCTTAACAGGTTTTGCAGATGGGGAAGCTAGTTTTATAGTGAATATTTATAAAAGTAGTTCTCATATAAGCGGTTGAGGAGCTCGTGCTACTTTTAAAATAGGGCTACATGAAAAAGATATATCTGTTCTTAATGATATTAAAGATTATTTTGGAGTAGGTAGTGTTGCTATAAAAACTAAGGGTTGTGTTTTTTATGTACAAGCAATTAAAGATTTGGATGTTATATTAAATCATTTTGATTGTTACCCCTTAGTTACTAAAAAGCATGCTGACTATCTTTTATTTAAATTGGCCATAAACTTAATTAAAGAAAAAGCACATTTAAATCCAGAAGGGTTACGTAAACTCGTAGCAATTAGAGCATCTCTTAATTGAGGTCTTCCTTCTGATTTAGAGGGAGCCTTTCCTGGGATTATTCCCTATCCTAGACCTGAAGTTTCCGATATTTCAATTAAGGATCCTCAATGGTTAGTAGGGTTTGCTAGTGCTGAAGGATGCTTCCTTGTAAAGATTACTAAAGCTGTTACTCATCGTTCAGGTTACCAAGTAAGTTTAATTTTTAAACTTACTCAACATTCTAGAGATGAACAACTGATAAGATCTTTAGTTAACTATTTAGGATGTGGTACAATTTCTCAATTTGATTCTGCTACAGAATACAGGGTAACTAGATTTAGTGATTTAACTGACAAAATTATTCCTTTATTTCAAAAATTTCCAATACAAGGAGTAAAATTTTTAGATTATAAGGATTTTGTAAGAGTTCTAGAATTAATGAAGAACAAACTCCATTTAACTCCAGAAGGGTTAGAACAAATTAAATTTATCAAAGAAAATATGAATAAAGGAAGAGAATAGTGCGGATTTAAGTCGTCGGAGGGCTATTAAAAATAAAGCTCTCCTTCGTAGGAGGAGTTGATCTTTTATTTAGTTGAATGATAAATCTAATTGCTGTGAAAATATATCAACTTCATAATTTAATAGATTGATTAAACAAAAACCATAACACAAATATAACTAAATTGCCCTTGAAAGATAGTTCTTTATCTGAAAATGGTTGATTAAGTGGATTTATAGATTCAGATGGTAGTTTTTCTGTACAGCATACTAAATTAGAAAATGGTGCAAAAAAAAGAAAGATATCTTGCAGATTAAGAATTGAGCAAAGAATGTTAGACCCTATAACTAATGATAGTTATTCAAAAGTTTTAACTGATATATCTAATTTCCTTAATTGTACATTGTTGATTAGAAAACAGAAGTCTACAGGTAATGAATACTATACTTTAACAGCTTCAAATAGAATGTCTTTAGATATAATAGTAAATTATTTAGAAAAGTATCCGTTATTTTCAAGTAAATATTTAGATTATAAAGATTGAAAGAGAATAGTCTTATTAATATTTGAAAACAAACATTATACAGAACAAGGTATAGATAAAACAGAATCTGTAAGAAAAGGTATGAATAGACAAAGAACTCACTTTACTTGAGATCACTTAAATATATTATCCCTATAAATATATATATATTACTATTTTTTTATATTTAAACCCTAAAACAGGGAATGCCGTTAAAGAGTGTAAACTCTTTAATTATGACTTCGCTATATGCATGGAATTTCTCGATTTTGGAATTTATTTTCCAGTTAACAGATACATAGACACCTAATTGGAGTTATAAACTTCTAAAGTTGTATTTTCAACTGAATTAGTCGTAACACTTGTGTATACATGGGAAGAATATGCAGGAAACCAAAGTAATTATCTAAGTTAAATTAGGAGTAGGATCCTCAGAGACTAGACGCGAAGCTCCATGATTTATTATAATGGATGAAGACATAGTCCGTATAAGTAAGAAATTACTTATTTATATATATACATATAAAATCTATATAAATTATTAAAGTTTTAGAATATAAAACATATATATATAAATAATATGTATTTATATACGATTTCCTAGATTAAAAAATATTTATAAAGATTATTTTTTGAATATGAAAAATAATGTTTGTTTAGAATTTAAGTTGATATACACATTAATATATAATGAGGGAAGTAATATATTTTTTATATGAAATATTTTTTTTATTAAATATGGAAAATATATACCTTTAATTTATTGTTTATTTATATTTATTTTAAATCTAATGAATCTTTTATTTACTTCAATTTATGAATTTAGCTTTCCGCAGGCGACAAATTCTTCTTACTATTTTTTCGGAGAGAATCCGGAAGGAAGCTCTTCAGGAAATAGTTCTAATAATAGTTCAGGTGTAGGACCAAATCCAGGAGGAGGTCCGAATCCAGGAGGTCCGAATCCAGGAGAAGGTCTTCACGCAAGTCGCAAGTCCTTCAAAAGATTCTAGTTCTAAAACTGAGAGATCTTCTGGATGAGAAACTGATTTATCTGCTAATGTTGAAATTAAAAAAAGAGAAGATGCTATTGCTCATCTTGAAGAACTTAAAGAAAAAGAAATAAAACTTCGTGTGGAAATCGCTAAAGACTGAAACGTAAGTCAGGACATTAGATTAAGGGATTTAAATATAAGTTTTAAAAAACCTCAAAGTTCTATAGAGAAATATCTTAGTGAGTATAGAGGTTTATATCGTGGTACTAACCTTTTTAGTAAAATGCCTGGACAAACTCCTGTAGATAGAATTATAGAACATTTAAAAAATAATCGTTAAATATATATATACAACGATTCCCTAGACTTAATAACATAAGTTATTGATTATTAATACCTAGTTTACTATTATTAGTGTTCTCTGCCGTAATAGAGGGTGGAGCAGGTACTTTCCTGTGCCTGAGTAGTAAGTAATTACTATAATTGAAATTCACTATATGCTGGAAACTCCTAAAGTTCTAGATACTATGAAATAAAATTAGTGAAAATTCTAGAAATGTAACAATGGACAATCAGCAGGAAACCAAAGTAATAAACCTTATTACAAGTAGGATCCTCAGAGACTATATGTGATACACTCGTCTTAATCTTTAGACGGTGAAGATATAGTCCATGTACATATGAAAGTATGTATGTAAAATTAATTTGGATTTTTATTTGTAGGTAGGAATTTTAAATAAAACATCCGAGCCTTCCTTTGATTTTAATTCCTCTAATGATTCTTCTAGAAAATCCTTAGGAGGTTATCTAGCTGGATTAATAGAAGGTGATGGGTCTATAATAGTACCTAAAACAATTAGAAATCAAAAAGGTAAGTTATTATATCCTGTAGTAAAAATCACTTTTGTAAAAAAAGATTTACCGTTAGCTTTAAAAATTAAGGAAGTTATTAATGGTGGAACAATAGAATATCCTGATAATTCAGATTATTTGAATCTATTATTTCAGGATGTTAATTCAATACAAAAGATTGCTGTACTATAGCATTAAAAATATAATAAAATATAATAACTAGTTTTAATGAATTTTCTACCGTCTCATCTATCTGTCCCGTGAGATTATACGTTAGTGTATATATAATAAAAATCCTGATAATACTTGACAGGGGTTATTTTACAATTCGGTGTTCCAGTTTTAAGTTATATTAATGCAGATACTCAAAAAGAATCTATTATTAATGATAATAAAAGCAAGATAGGTATTTATTGTTGAACAAATATTGAATCTGGTAAAAGATATGTAGGTTCTAGTGTAGATTTATACAGAAGATTTATGCAATATTATAATATAAAATATATAACTAGAGCAAGTAAATCTAGTTTAATGTGTAGAGCTTTACTAAAATATGGTTATTCTAAATTTAAATTAGATATCTTAGAATATTGTGAGCTTTCTGTATTAATAGAAAGAGAACAGTATTATATAGATACTTTAAAACCAGAATATAATATATTAAATGTGGCAGGTTCTCTTTTTGGTTATAAACATACTATTGAATCTTTAGAAAAAATGTCTAAGATAGCCAGTAATAGATCAGAAGAGACTATAGCAAAGTTAAGAGAGGCTGCATTAGGTAGAACTTACAAACACACAGAGGAAACGAAAAATAGAATAAGCGAAGCCATGCTAGGTAGAAAACATACGGAAGAAACTAAAGAAAAATTCAAAATTATTCAATCTAATAGAACAAAACCTCCTGTAAAAGGTATAAGTATACAAATTAAAGATACCTTAACCGAGAAAATAACTTTTTACGATTCATTAAGAAATGCTGGAAAAGGTTTAAATAGTAATCATAAATCTATGAAAAATAATTTAGATAGTGGTAAATTATTTCGTAATAGATATATTATTACTTCTATTAAAGATGAATCTTAGTTTTCGGCTGTACTACTTAACGGGAATATGAGAACACCTAAAATAGAAGCTTTATATAGACTAATAGATTGATTTAATGCTAGATCTAATAATAATGTTAAACTATCTAAATTAGAATTGGATAGTAGTCCATTAAGTAGTAATGCTTGATTGGCTGGATTTATAGAATCCGATGGTAATTTTTATTGTGGATTTGATTTAAATTCTGATGGTATAGCAAAAATTGTAAAATGTTATATGAGAATTTCTCAAAAAAAATCTTACAAATTAAACAGTGAAATACCCGAAAATAAAAATAGTAATCTTGACATAATGGAAAAAATAAGAGAATTTCTTAATGTAAAAAATGTTACTGAAATTAAAAGAGTTAAAGAGAAATATGTAGAATTAGCTTACGAAGTAAGAACTACTAAAAAAGAATCTTGCGATCTTTTAATAGATTATTTAACAAATTACCCCTTATTTAGTTCTAAACATCAAGATTTCTTAGATTGAAAGAAAGCACATGAAATTAGAATAGCCAAAAGTTATAAATCTATTGAAGGTACCTCAAAATTAATATCCCTAAAAAATAGCATGAATACTAAAAGAACTCAATTTGATTGAGATTCATTAAACAGATTTTACTGTTAAATGTAATCAGGATTAATAATAACGAGGCTTGCTTTTCACCACCTCCGGTGACGTAAAACTATAAAAACTATAGTTTTATAGAATTGTAAAATTAATTTTAATTGACAGGATGAACTCTTTACCCACCTATTGAATGATCTTGGACGTCATTTATATGGGAAGAACTGCCAAACTCCGGGGACACCCTAGAACTTTTGGTACCAAGCTATATTCGAAAGGGTATAAGTGGATGAACTAATCACTCATGTAAGGTAACAAACCAAAAGACTTCTGAAAAGAACGTGGGCTATCGCGGATCTAAGTCAGTAATATGTGAAAGTATTGCTGTAAAAGAGCAACGGGTAGACGGTAGTTGATGCTTGAATTCAAAGCATTTAAGGTATACTCTAATGGATTTCGAAAGAAACTATCAGATCAAAATCCATTCTAACCAAATTCTTCAAATACGTACTTATTCAAATATAAACCAACCTAGTAAATCTCTTACTCTTAACCCATGATGTGTTACAGGGTTCACAGATGCTGAGGGATCTTTCATGATTATGATTAGAAAAAACTCTAGATATAAAACCGGTTGACTTGTTGTACCTATGTTTTCAATCACTCTAGATAAAAAAGATTTGCATATTCTGAATGCACTTAAAGCTTATTTTGGGGGAGCAGGAAACGTATGGAAGGATGGAAAAACTACCTTTAAATTTAGAATAGAGTCTATAGAACAAATATTGAAAGTAGTAATACCTCACTTCGATAAATACCCTTTAATAACTCAAAAGTTAGGAGATTATCTTTTATTTAGAGATGCTATTGAGTTAATAAAAAACAAGGAACATTTAACTTTGGAAGGTCTACATAAAATAGCATCCATTAAAGCTATCTTAAACAAAGGTTTAACTGACGAGCTAAAGGCCGCTTTCCCTGTATTAAATCCAATAGCGAGACCATTAGGAGTAATTCCGGGAATTATTCCAGAACAATGAATAGCTGGTTTTACATCAGGGGAGGGATGTTTCAAGGTTTTTTTAAAAAAATCTATAAATACTAAAGTTGGATTCCAGGTTCTATTAGTATTTCAAATTACTCAACATTCTCGTGATGAGATGTTAATGAAAAATCTAATTTCTTATTTTGGATGTGGAATATTAGAAAAAGACCCTAGAGGTCCATGATTGAACTTGTCAGTGTATAATTTTGCGGATAATTATGAAAAAATTATTCCATTTTTTAATAAACATAATATTATAGGTGAAAAATCTGCAGATTTCAAAGATTGATGTAAAGTAGCAGAAATAATTAAAGCCAAGGACCATTTGACTCCTCAAGGTTTAGAGGAGATACGGGTAATTAAGTCAGGTATGAATAAAGGTAGGCTTTCGTAGTTTATACTAAATTAAGTTAAATCGAGCTTTAGTAAAATTTTTATTAATAAAAAATAAAGCGCAGCCTTATTTTAAGTTAAAGTATTTGAAGAATTTGTATGAGAAATTTGATTACAATGTTATCAGGGGTACAAAGTCATAGTGGACCTAGTGTAGATTTAGCTATATTTGCTTTACATCTTTCTGGGGTTTCTTCATTGTTGGGTGCAATCAATTTCATAACTACAATAGTTAATATGAGAACTCCAGGTATAAGATTACACAAACTAGCTTTATTTGGATGAGCTGTAGTTATTACAGCGGTATTGTTATTATTATCTTTACCAGTATTAGCCGGTAAACAGATTCTGCCGGATTTAAATCTATCAAATTGCTGGGAAAAGTTATATGTTTTAACTCTATCAGCAGAAACTTTAATAAGTGTTCCTTATTATTTGTTTTTCAGAGACTATACGATAAAATTCATGTGTAATATTGTTTATTTTAAAAAATATTATTCTTCCTATATAGCCCAAAGTTCTATTAACAATAATCAAAAAAATTATAATTATAAACTTGCTTCTTATTTAGCAGGTTTAATTGAAGGAGATGGAACAATAATAGTACCTAAAACAGAAAGATCTTTAAAAGGTAAATTAAATTATGCTTGTGTACAATTATTATTTGATTCTAGAGACTTCCCTTTAGCTTTAATTATTCAAAAGACTTTAGGTCACGGATCTATCTCTAAGAAAAAAGGAAAAAATGCTTATACATTAACTATTAATAATAATGAAGGTATGGTTTTATTGGTAAACTTAATTAATGGTTATATGAGAACACCTAAAATATACGCTTTACATAGATTAATTGATTGATTAAACAATAAATTAAATTTAAGTATAGAGAAAAAAGGTATAGATAATAGTAATATAAACATTAATAGTTGATTTGCTGGATTTATTGATGCAGATGGCCATTTTTCAGTAAGAACATCTTTAAATTCAAAATACCCTAAAATAGAATGTAAATTCGAACTATGTCAAAGACAAATTGATCATAACAAACAAAGTAACTTAGAATTTTTGAATTTAATAGGACAATTTTTACTTACCACTGTAAAAGAAATTAGAGCTAATAGACCTAA
Source organism: Monosporascus sp. GIB2 (assembly GCA_004155935.1). Classification (NCBI taxonomy): domain Eukaryota; kingdom Fungi; phylum Ascomycota; class Sordariomycetes; order Xylariales; genus Monosporascus; species Monosporascus sp. GIB2. The sequence goes on along the minus strand of QJNV01000099.1, from coordinate 81,502 downwards.
CCCTGAATATAGAGTTAGAACTACTAGTGTACAAGCTAATAACCTTTTAGTTAATTATTTAAGGGAATATCCTTTATTTTCTAGTAAATATTTAAATTATAAAGATTGAGTGAGAGTTTTAGAATTTTTTAATAAAAAAGAACACACTAAATCAGAATCAATTAAAGCCATTGTAGAAATTAAATCAAAAATGAATAATAGTAGAACAGAATTTAATTGAGATCATTTAAATAAATTTTATAACTTACATGAATAAAATATAGTCCAACCAATATGGTAACATATTGAATATCTACCTTAAACTTATTTTATATAATTTTTGAAACCTTTAAGCATATATTGCTTATTGCTGTTATGGGACCTAGTCCAGTAGATTAATAAAAAAAATTTGGGAATAACAATGGTACTTACAGATCGTAATTTTAATACATCATTCTTTGAAACAGCTGGTGGAGGTGATCCTATTTTATTCCAACATCTTTTCTCGGAAGATTTAAGTAATATTAAGCTTAAATCCTTTCCGTTTAATGGAGAGTCTTTGTCTCTTTTGATAGCACGAGGTATCGCTTCCTTTCCCAGAGGAACAGGTTTACCTACTGTAAAAGAGCAGATAAGTTACCGAACTATCCACAATTTTGATAAATATTATCAATTAAATTCCAAATGTTACGGTAAAATTAAACAACCGTCTCCTGATTTTTTAACTTGGTTAATAGGTTTTTCTGAAGGAGATGGATCTTTTGTAAAAAATAAAAGAGGGGATCTACATTTTGTTATTGTTCAGGACACTAGAGATAAACAAGTATTAGATTTTATTCAACAAGAACTTAATATGGGTAAGGTTCTAGTTCAAGGAAAAACTACTTCTCGATTTATAATACAAGACAAATTAGGTCTGTATTTAATTTCTCTAATTTTCAATGGTAATATAAGAACACCTGACAAACTTAAATCTTTTAATGAATTTTTAAAAGCTTTAAATATAAGTGTTCAGAAAACTAAAGGTCGTGCCTTAAATAGACTTAACCAGTTTGAATTAACTAAAGATATATATCAAAATATTGAACCTTTCAATAAAACCAAAGAAATAACCTTGGATGATACATGGTTAATTGGTTTTGTAGATGCTGAAGGTTGTTTTCATGTTAGCCTTTCTTTAAAAGATAATAATTATACTTTATTGTTTGATTTAGCTCAAAAAGGCGCAGATAATAAAGAAATAGTTTTAGATAAACTAGTTGAACTTTTTAAAGTAGGTGTAGTTTATAGACATTATCATGAAAATATTTGGTATTATAGAGTTAATGGTTTGTCAAATACTCTAGTTCTTATTGATTATTTTGATAGTTTTAAATTTACATTCTTGACTAAGAAAGCCACTAGTTATTTATTATGAAAACAAATTCGTTATTCTATAAGTCAAAAAGAACATTTAGATCCTGTACAAAAACCCAAATTGATAAGTTTATCAAAAACTGTTAATGATTTTTCGTCCATTAAGGGGTAATTTATTGGCGCAGGCTCTTCTTTAAACGGATAAGCTTTATTTAATTAATAGGGAAAATTAAGGTAGTAGTAAGTTTGTAAAAACTTCATGTTTTATATTTAAAAAGTTCGATACTTTAAAATATAAACTTTTCCTTTTAACCTAGACTAAAAACAAAAATAAAAAACTAAAATCTAAATATGAACTTATTTATTTATATATTATTTAAGATTTGATTTTGGATTTTTTTTTTTTTAACTGCTATGCAGGGGTCTTGGTCTTTGTTAAAGGGAAGTATATAATAATATAGCAGATGCTTATTCATAAAATAAATTTATGAATTTTTAGATAGTTATATCAAAAAGACTATATTATTTAATCTTTTTTAAGATTAATTCGCTTAAAATTTTATGGACTTTTTTACGATACGCACACATATTTTTTTTTTAAGTAGCTCCCTACACTGCTACCTTCCTTCGCTTTGGGGGGAAATAGCTTGGCTAAACCTAGCTTAGTTTGATTTTACCTAAGTTAGTTTATGCATCCTTCCTTACTTCGTAGGAGGAAGCCTTCGGCTAGGCAGAATTATGCATCCTTAAAGAAGATACTACTATCTAGCAGTGATCCTTAAATCTAAACAAACTGGTTGAAGAAATTAGATAATAATAAAATTTTATTATAAAGGATTATTTATCTTTAGGATAAGTATAAATATAAATTATATAATAATCACTATATTATATTGCTATACTGGTGTTTACGGTCAAAGCTAATATTAAGTCAAGACCGTTGGTTATCAACCTGACCACTACAGACTGGTTCACCGGTGGGTGGCTGAAATGCTGCTGAATGTACAGTCGGCTTCTTCTATACAAATTTTTAACATAAACCTGGATTTAACCAGGGATTTAAAGTTAAATTTGAAGAAGTGGATTTTTTGGTCAAATGTGGCCCTTAAATGCAAATTTATCGCAACAAACTATAAGCGAGGAGTTCGTTTTATATTTATTAGGTACTATTAGCATAAGTTGTACTTTATTGTATACCGCTATAGTAAAAATTCTAAAAATTTACGATAATTCGCAAGTAACCAACGCGCTTAGCACGCTAGTAGGAACTTCAGAGGCCATACGTTTGTTAAACATAAGATCAATTCATAATTTAAACAACAACTCAAATAAGCATTTGAGATTTAAACAATGATTAGCCGGACTAATAGACGGTGATGGTTGTTTTTCATTATCTAAAAAAGGTTATGCAAGCTTAGAAATTACCATGGACATTAGAGATGAACGAGCTTTACAAGCTGTAAAAAATGTTTACGGAGGCTCAATCAAATTAAGATCAGGTGTTAGTGCATTAAGGTATAGATTGCATAATAAAGAAGGTTTATTAAATCTTATTAATGATGTAAATGGGCACATAAGAAACCCTATCAGATTAATACAATTAAATTATATTTGTGTAAAATATAACATAACTTTAAATTATCCTGAAAAATTAACTTTATATAACGGTTGATTCTCGGGATTTTTTGACGCAGATGGGACAATTGCTATAAATAGTTCTAATTGACAACTATCTATTTCAGCGGGTCAAAAGACTTCTGAGATCCTTACACCATTAGTTGAATTGTTTGGGGGTTATGTTTATATTGATAGAGGTGGGCATGGTTCTTTTAAATGATATGTCACTAAGAAAGAAGATATACTTAATCTAATCGATTATTTTAAAAAATACCCTTCAAGATCAGCTAAAAATAATAGATTACATTTAGTACCTAAATTATATGAATTGAAGGGTATGAAAGCACATACTGCACCTTCAGAATCTTTATTAGCTAAAAGCTGAGATACCTTTATTAATAAATGAAATAATTATGAATAAACTATGTGTTTAAAGATATGGTCCAATGTATATATATTTTTTTTAGAAATCTTTTCGTTTTATTATAAGTGCTAAAAAAGAGTTTAAATTCAATTTTTCCGTTTCATAAGAAACGCTAATACTTATCATCATAGTATTAAATAATGTATTTATTAATAAATATGCCTCAATTAACACCTTTTTATTTTGTAAATGAAGTAACTTTTGCTTTTGTAATAATTATAATAACAATTTACATGTTATCTAAATACATATTACCTAGATTTGTTCGTTTATTTTTAGCTCGTACTTTTATATCAAAATTATTTAATTAATGTTCTTGTGTAATAGAATATTATATTAAATATAAACTTAATTTATCAAGATTTATATTTCAATTGTAAAAAATATAACTAAATATATGTTATACTTTTTTAATTATTGAATACAGTTATAATAATTTTATAATGGAAAATCTAACCAAAAAATATTTAAACACAATAGATATAACTTCCATAGAAGTTCTATATAAAAAATTATATTTATTATTAGATAAATATAAAATAAAAAATGATGATATTTATGAATATGCTATAATACATAAAAATTTCCATATATTAAACTCTTTAGAAAAAAAAAATTAGAACAATTTTTAGAAGAATATTATCCTCAAATACTTGGAATTAATGGAAATTTAGAGGATGAACTATCTAGTTCATCCTTTTTTATTACTGATAATAAAATTTTTTTAGAGTATAAGAATTAAAAACCTATTTTAAAAATATTCAAAAATAAATAAAAAAAAAATATATATATATAGCACCCTGAGGTCAAATATATAGGCCTCTTAACGTTGCTATTTGCTGGGACAACTTCGCTATTTAGTTTTAAATACTCAATCTTAAATGATATAGTAACAAAGTTAAAACAATGAAGTTTATCAGCAGGTAACCCTCTATTATATAGAGGTGGAACCTCAGAGACTTTACGCAACGGAATTGTATCTAACACAGAAAATGTGAAAGCTATTTCTGTACATAACTCTAAACATTTAAAACCTATTAGTGATAATCAATTTGGACATTATTTAGCTGGCTTAATAGATGGGGACGGCCATTTTAGCTCTAAACAGCAATTAGTTATTGTATTTAGTGGATCTGATGCTTCTTTAGCTTATTTTATAAAAGAAAGATTAGGTTTCGGTAATGTTAGAAAAGTTAAAGATAAAAATGCTTATCTTTTAATAATATCTAACACAGAAGGGCTAACCAAGGTAATTAATTTAATTAATGGTAAATTAAGAACCTCAAAATATAACCAGGTTCTTAATAGTTTATTAAGTCATCATAGATATGATAATTTAAAAAAAAACATAGATTTCAAAATTAATTCTACCAAAGATTTTAACAATCATTGAATAGCTGGATTTTCTGATGCTGATGCTAGTTTTCAAATTAAAGTTGTATCTAAAGCTACTAGATCTAAATCTGAAATTAGATTAAATTACCAGATTGATCAAAAAAATAAAGATATATTAAATTTAATTAAAGATTATTTCGGTGGGAATATAGGTTATAGAAAAAGCCAGGATACTTATTACTATGGATCAACTAGCTTTGGGTCAGCTAAGAATGTAATAAAATATTTTGACGAATATCATTTACAGTCTACTAAATACATTAATTACTTAAAATGGAGAAAGGCCTATGTATTAATACAAAATAAACTCCATTTGACTGAACAAGGTATAAACCAGATTATAGAGTTAAAAGATTCAATGAGATACAATTTAAGATAAAGTCCTAACAAAGACGATAAGTTTTTGAGTATTAATTGGAATAGATTATGATATAACTATTCGATTAATCAAAATTATTGTTATATATTAATTATACCAGGTTTTGGTATAATTAGTACAACTATTTCTGCTAATTCTAATAAATCAGTATTCGGTTACATAGGAATGGTTTACGCCATGATGTCTATTGGAATATTAGGATTTATCGTTTGAAGTTGTGTAATGGCTTCACCTTATAGCGATATAAGGAATTTAATTAATCTCGCTATATGCTGGGACAGTTTAGTGCTAATTTACACCTTGAAAGGTAAAAGTTGAATTAGCTATACTCGATCAGCAGACAATATGTCCCTGAATTCCTTAGAGGATAATAAACATAGTGTCTCAGAGACTACACGCGAGACATCTTTTAAACTTTTCGCATTCCGTACTTATTTTAATACATTATTTAAAAATAGTGACCATTTATCTGATGACTGATTAACTTGATTTATTGGTTTTGCAGAAGGAGATGGAGCTATTCAAACATATGCAGAAGGTAAAAGAGTACGTTTTGTACTTACTCAAAAAGAAAGTGATATACTTTATAGTATACAACATAAATTAAACATTGGTGTTGTTAGACATTTTCCTCAAGGAAAAAGTGGAAAGAATAATAATTTTTATAGATGAATGGTTGATGAGCCTTCACATATTTTACTTTTAGCTTTTTTATTTAATGGTAATTTAGCTCTTGATAATAGAATTAAACAATTAGCTCTATGAGTTAATGCTTTAAATAATCGTTTTGGTTCTGATACTATAAAATTAAACAATACTCCTGTTTCGATTACATTACAGGATGCCTGATTATCTGGATTTACTGACGCTGAAGGGTGTTTTAATGTATCTATTACAGCAAACACTAGATATACTTTGGGTTATGTTATTAAAATGCGTTATTTATTGGATCAAAAAGATAATCTTATACTAAATAAAATATGTGAATTCTTTGGATTTGGTAAAGTAACATTAAGATCCGGAACCGATAATGTTTATCGTTATACAGCTACTGGATTTAAATCATTGAATGTTGTTATATCATACTTCAAGTTATTCCCATTATATACGAAAAAAGCTATTTCTTTTGAAAAATGATTAACTGTCCATAACCAAGTGTCTAATAAATTACATTTAACTGATGAAGGATTAGCTCAAGTAAGAATTCTGCAAAAACAAATTAATTTAAATAATAGTATGACAAATAAAACAGGAGCGGCATAAAGATGAAGATATAGTCCGATACTTCTTGTGAAAGAAGCATACAATTTACCGCCTTCGGCGACGTATGGATAAATAAAAAAAAATATTTATTAACGGTTTTGCATCACATGTATACAGTTGGTTTAGATGTGGATACAAGAGCTTACTTCACTGCTGCTACATTAATTATTGCTGTGCCTACTGGAATTAAAATATTCTCTTGATTAGCTACATGTTATGGAGGATCTATCAAATTAACACCTTCAATGTTATTTGCATTAGGTTTTGTATTCATGTTTACAATTGGAGGGTTATAACACCACTTAGCTCTCCCTTTAAAGGTTACTATATGCTGGGAACCTCTAATAATTAAGATACTCTAAATATAATATTTAAGTAAAAAAGCTTAATTTTGAGCAATCAGCAGGAAACCAACAGGTAAATATAAAACTATATTTACTTTAGTAGGATCCTCAGAGACTACACGTAACCATTATATTCCCTGCTCTGCCTCTGACTCCTGGTTAGTGAGAGAGGAGATTTTTATTTAATAAATTTGTGGGTATATAATAAGGTATAGTCCGAAAATAAAAATTATTATAATTTTTATTTTTGTATACAATAGTTATTATACCTTTGATTCTTTAATCTCTTTTTCTCCCTTAGAGGAGGAGCCCTATATAGGACTAACTTGTTTTTTAACCAAAAGAGTAAAAGAAATAAAACCTATTAAAGTTTATAATAATTTTAAGGAAAATAGATTACAGTTAATAAAAGATCAAAAAAATAAAACAGGTATTTATTGTTTAGTAAATTTAATAAATGGTAATATATATATAGGAAGTTCTGGTAACATTTCAGGTAGAATGATTAATTATTTAAATAATGCTTTTTTAAAAAGCAAACCAAATAATAACATGCCTATTGTAAAAGCCTTGTTAAAATATGGACAAGATAATTTTGCTGTTTTAATTGTAGAATATGTAGATCTTGAAAACTTAAGTATACGTGAAACTTACTACATAACACATCTATTACCTTATTATAACGTGCTAAAAGAAGGTTATTCTTCAGTAGGTTATAAACATACTGAAGCTACTAAAGAATTGCTTTCTCTTTTAGCTAAAAATAGAACACATACTGATAAAACCAAAGCTCTATTAGCCAGAGCTTTAACAGGGGAAAACAATCCTTTTTTTAATAAAAATCATTCAGTTGAATCTAAATTGAGAATTATAGAAGCTAAATCAGCATATCCTGTTTATATTTACAATTCATTAAAAAAATTATTAGTTATTTTCCCTTCAGTTAAAACTTTAGCTAATTTAATCAAATCTAATCACCCTACAATAGTAAGTAATATTAAGAACGGTACACTATTTAGAGGTGAATGATATTTTAGCAATATACCTTTTAATATTAGCGATATTCCTTTAATTTCTGACTGGTCTTCAAAGGAGTCTAAGGATTTAATTTCAGAAATAAGTAATAGCTCTCATATTAAAAAGGGGGTATTTGTCTATGACATTAATAAAAACTTAATAGGTAAATTTGAAGGTGTAATGCATGTTCGAAAAGAATTAAATATTAGTCATGTAACAATAAAAAAACATGCATTATTAAATAAACCCTATAAAGGGTATATATTTAGTTACGAGAGACTTGATGTTTAACTTTCATTATCTCTCCTTATTTTATTTAATGGTATGTTTTCAAGTTATGGATTAATATATAATTTTTACAATTTTAGTAAGTGGTGTAGTTTTAGCGAACGCTTCACTTGATATAGCATTCCACGATACTTATTACGTTGTCGCTCATTTCCATTATGTTTTAAGTATGGGTGCTGTATTTGCAATGTTTAGCGGATGATATTTCTGAGTACCTAAAATATTAGGTTTAAATTACAATATATTATTATCTAAAGTTCAATTCTGAATACTTTTCATAGGGGTTAATCTGACTTTTTTCCCTCAGCACTTCTTAGGATTGCAGGGTATGCCTAGGCGTATTAGTGACTATCCTGACGCTTTTGCCGGATGAAATTTAATAAGTAGTTTCGGATCGATTGTTAGTGTGGTGGCTGCTTGATTGTTCTTATACATCGTTTATGAACAACTTGTAAATGGTAAGGCTTCAAGTAGATATCCTTGAATGACACCTCAGTTTTACACTGATACTCTTCAGGCATTATTAAATAGAGCATATCCAAGTCTAGAGTGAGCTTTAAACAGTCCACCTAAACCTCATGCCTTTGTAAGTTTACCTTTACAAAGTATAATTTAAACAATTTAATAGATTTAACTTTTGTCTTAAAGCAGAAGTTATAAGGTTTACTGTACTTATTAACGAACTCATTAATAAGATATTCCTTCTTGATCATGTTGTTGTTGTTGTGTTTAGTGAAATACACGTATGATCCTTTATAGAGACTATGTTTGGTAAAATTTTAGATTTTAGTATATCTATAATAATTAGTGATGTAGTGTAATTTGAAATTAAATTTAGATTCATTACATCAGACAAAGTAGGTAATTGGAGTTATTTATCGCCTTCCTAGCTTGTGCAGGAGGCCTTAAATAATAATCCTTCCTTTTAATAGATTGAGATGGTAGTTAAGCACATATACAGTAAATAAGTTAATTTTCTTTTTATTTATTTGTTAACTTAACGAGGGTAGGTAAGGGGTATCTAAAATAAAATCATGTGACTATTAATAGGATCCTTTTTGTCAAATATTTGTAAGCTATTAGTCATCTCTAAACTATTGTCGAAGGAATTCTATTAATAATATTATTAATAGTAGAAATATCTTTTTAAGGTTCTTTCATTCTACCACTCGCCCGCCCGCAAGGCTATGCTTCGCACCAAAGGGATATGGACGGACGGAGAAAATTAAGTTTTCTCTAAGAAATTAGCCCTTCCTAGTTTTAGCTTTCCTAGCTTGCGCTAAAATATGGAGCAGCAGGAAATTATTACAAAAGTAATAGTAATTATTACAACTGTAATGGTAATTATTACACATGTAATAGTAATTATTACAACTGTAATGGTAATTATTACACATGTAATAGTAATTATTACACATGTAATAGTAATTATTACAACTGTAATAGAATAAATATTTTAGGTGTAAGCTTCTTATACTTATAATTTTCCTAGCATAACTTGCACATAGCGCAGGAGAAGCGCGGAGGTTTTGAAATCTAAGTGTTTTTTATTTTACTTAAAAACACGGCTAATCTTAGAACAGATTTAATAGAAAAAAGAATCGTGATTAATGAGTGATATTCGTTAAATTATCTATTAAGTGCTTTATTATCTATAAGTTAATTTATAAAAGAAAATTAACTATACCTGTACTTAATCAAATCTATTAAATAAAATGAGTTTAATATTAAATAGAAAAAAATACTCAACATTATCATCGTTAGCTTTAAATCCTTATTATATCACAGGATTTGCAGATGCGGAAGGAACTTTTGCTCTGTTAGTATTAAAAGGTAAAGGTTATTTAGGCTTAGGTTTACCTCGTTTAGTTTTTAGGATCGGAGTTCATATACGAGAAAAAGAACTCCTTGAAAGGATCGCCACTTACTTTGGAGTTGGTAAAGTTTATGCGGACCGTAAAGATAGTTGTCAATATCTTGTTCAATCTATGGCTGACCTTGCTGTTATAATAAAGCACTTTGAGAATTATCCTTTAATTACACAAAAACGAGGGGATTTTGAACTATTTAGACAAGCATTCTATCTAGTTTTAGCTAAAGAACATCTTACTGAAGAAGGTTTTCAAAAATATATTAACTTAAGAGCTTCTGTAAATGGTGGAAATCTCCTTCAAGCCGTACAAACTGAATTCCCTAATACTGTTCCATTTTCTAGACCTTCTTTTGAGTTCAAAGGTATACCTGACTCTTTCTGGTTATCAGGGTTTACAGATGGGGATGGTTGTTTTAGAATTAAAACTCGTAAATCTGCCGCACACAAATTTGGAGTATCAGTAAATTTAGGTTTTATCTTAACTCAACATATTCGGGACTTAGCTTTAATACAAAGTTTAGTAAGTTACTTAAATTGTGGAGGTCATAGTATAGCGACTGACAGTTTATCTTGTGAATTTCATGTTTATCGTACAGCGGATATTCTGAATATTATTCTACCTTTCTTTGAGAAATATCCTCTTCAAGGGGTAAAAAGGCAAGACTTTGCGGACTTTGTTCTAGCTGCAAAAATAATTCAAAATAAAGATCATCTAACAGAATCAGGATACCAACAAATTCTCGCTTTAAAACAAGGTATGAACAAAGGTAGAAAATAGTAAATAAACTAAACCTATGATTTAATTGCAGGTTAGCGATTAGAAATTATTTTAGTTTTAAAATCACTTTCTTGTTAGATAAGTTAATATTAACGGTGACTCGACTATTTGACATAGTATATCAACAATTAGTAGAAGGAAAATCTGCAAGCAGATATCCTTGAATGACTCCACAATTTTATACAGATACTTTACAAGCCTTATTAAACAGAAGTTATCCTAGTTTAGAATGAGCTTTAAATAGCCCACCTAAACCTCACGCGTTTGTAAGTCTACCTTTACAATCTTCGATATGACATAACATAAAAAAGCCTTTAACCCTAAAAGAATTATTATAGGTTTAATTTCTATTTTTCTAATTTTTTTTTTTAGAAATTATCTTTTCCCAGAAATAATTCTTTTGAAGGTTTCAATTTTAGGAGAATATATATATATATTCGAAATTGAAAGCATAATTCCTTCAAGTATTGCAGGATTAGTTGCTAGATTAGGTTTACAAGGAATAGTTGAATCTATTTTAGAAGATTCAAAATTAAAACTACCTTTAAATCAATCAGAAGCAACTAGAGAGCTTAAATCAATACTGTTTAAAGACAATGGAGAGGGTTCTTCACAAAACCCTGAATCCACAAAAAAAGGTGGAGTAATAGGACCAGAAGACTATATTTATGACACTGACTCTGAATCTGAGAATGATCATAGCATGAATGAGGATAATAAAGCTACTGGTGATAGCGTAAAAATTTTTAAGGAAAAAGTGGAAAATATGACTAGCAAAGAAGGTGTTTCTTCTGTTAAAGAAGAAGTGCAAAATGCTTTAAAAGAATATAAATCTTCAGGTCAAAACGTACCAGCTTTAAGAGAACAAGTTTCTAATTTAGAAAAAAAAATAGAAATATGTGATACTAAATTATCTGAATTGGAAAGAAAAGAGCAAGCTGAAGGTAAAGGAAAAGAAAAAGAGTCATTACAAGATACAGCTAGAACTAAATGAGTTATTAATCCTAATTACCAACCAGCACCTAAAAGTAGTAATATAGTTGGTTCATCAATAGTACAGGGTGATTATATATATGACTCAGATGAGGAAGAGAAAGCGATTCGTCGTGCTATAGAAGAATCTAAAACAGAATCTTCTAAATCAGAATCTTCTAAATCAAATAAGGGGAAAGGTAAAGATGAATAATTTTCTGAATAGGTAAAAAACCAAAAAAAAAAACCAATAATCATATACAATATCTGCTGGTTATGGATTATCTGTACTTAATCAAGTTGTTAATAGCTGTATTTAATATTACCCTAGTTTTCCTTAATAAATGAACTAGTAATAAGAACATCAATATTTGAGCCAAAATTCTCTTTTATTGATTTTGTGTAAATGGTTTATCCTTTACATAAATTCTCATTAGCTCAAAGGTAGAGCAGGATACTTCTAATATCCCGATTTTAGTTCGAATCTAAAATGAGAATTCAGACAATGAGTAGTTACTTAAAGTAAAGCTTAATTACTTTTCATTTATATTTATTATATTCTTTACATTATTTATGTAGAATATTTCATTAGAAGAATAAGAAAAAAAAATGTTATTTTTACCTCCAACTCTTATATCAATTATTGAAGTTATTTTAGTTTTAGTTCCAGCATTGCTTAGTGTAGCTTATGTTACTGTAGCAGAAAGAAAGACTATGGCCAGTATGCAAAGAAGATTAGGTCCTAATGCTGTAGGTTATTATGGATTATTACAAGCGTTTGCAGATGCTTTAAAACTTCTATTAAAAGAGTATGTAGCACCGACACAAGCTAATATAGTATTGTTCTTTTTAGGTCCTGTAATAACATTGGTTTTTGCATTATTAGGATACGGAGTTATTCCTTATGTCCATAGGGAGATATAGTCAAATTCCGGGGAACTCCTAAAGCTTATAATACTAAACTAAGTACGAAAGTACTTAAGTGGCTGAAGTAATTATTCAGGTATAGTAATAAGTTATAAGATGATCAGAGGGTTAAGCTCTGAGAAATGGACAATCGCGGATCTAAGTCAGTATTAAATATTTAGAATACTGTAAAAGAGCAACGAGCAGACGGCTATAGGTATTTATAATATTATTGTAAATATTTAAGGTGTGCTCTAGTAGCTTAGAAATAAGTTATCGTTAAATTGTATGCTAAAAATGACTACGATTCACCATTAATTGGAAGGGTTGTTCGCAACTCTAATTCTTTAAAAGTTAATTCTTGTCGTAATTATTCAACATTAAAAAATCAAATCGACGAACGCTTCGCACAAGTAGATCCTTGATTTATAACAGGGTTTACCGACGCTGAGGGTTGTTTTATGTGTAATATGATAAAAAAACCTAAATATAAAGCAGGTTGAGAAATTCAACCCGTTTTCCAAATTAAACTCCATGTTAAAGATTTTCCTGTTATATTAGGAATTCAACGTAGTTTAGGAAATATTGGGACTGTAGATAATAGCCAATCTACATGTAATTTTAGAGTCAGAAAATTGAAAGATATAATAGAATTAATTAAATTTTTTGATAAGTATCCTTTAATTACTAGAAAAAAAGGAGATTATCTATTATTTAAACAAATTGTTTCTATTATCCAATTAAAAGAACATTTGACTACTGAAGGTTTACAAAGAATTATTAATTTAAAAGCAACTTTAAATTTCGGTTTATCAAAAGAATTACAATTAATGTTTCCCGAAACTATTCCAGTTGCCCGTCCTTTAAGAGAACCTTGCGTAATTCCACATCCACAGTGAATATCTGGATTTACATCAGGTGAAGGTAATTTCTCTGTTTCTTTAGACAATGGTATTTTTAAGTCTCTTCTATTTAAAATTACTCAGCATGAAAAAGATGAGGTATTATTAATTGCAATTAAAGATTATTTAAATTGTGGGTATTGTTATTTAAGAAAAAAAGAAAACACGATGGATTTTAAAGTTACTAAGTTTTCTGATATTACTGAAATTATAATACCTTTTTTTATTAATAATCCAATATTAGGTGTAAAATCTTTGGATTTTAAAGATTGATGCTTAGTTTCGGAAATAGTAAAAAAAAGAGAACATAAATTAGAAGAAAATATTATAAAAATAAAAGAAATTCAAAAGGGTATGAATAGGGGAAGAAGTTTTTAAAATTTTAATTATTACTTTTTATTTTTTGTATGGACCTGGTTTAGCTATTAGTGATTTCAATTTAGGGATATTATATATGTTAGCTGTATCATCTTTAGCAACTTATGGTATATTATTAGCAGGATTTTATTATTTAAAAAGTCCTTCATTTGTGCGAACAAATGATTACAAACCGATTGAATTTCAAGAAAAGCTTATTATTAGCCAACTTGAAGCGAAACATGCTTTATTTGTAAACTCTTTAAAGTATGGACGTTCAACGACTAGAAGATTATTAAAAAAATTAATAGTTTTACCAAGAGTAATCGGAGTCTTAAATTCTTTTTTAATTGTTCCGTTCTTAAGAACAATATATATATGATATAATTTGGCCTGACTAGAATTTTATTATTTATTATTTATTTGTTTTGCATTAACTCTAGGGTTAGTATGAATTTATGGCTGCATCGTTCTTAGTATTTTTTTCAACTTTGCATTACTGTTGCTGCGAAGCAGCAGCATAAATAAATCTAGTAATAAGGTTAGCTTTTGTAATACTAGATCCAAATTATCAGGCGTTAAGCTTAGTACGACTTTTTTAAATTTTACAGGTACAGCCTTTAGTAATAGTTTTAGACGCTTTTATTCAACTAAAAAAAGTTGTTCTGTATATCCTTTAAAGAATGATGAGTTGAATTTAGATCAAGAAAACATTGATAATAGCAATAAAGATTTAAATGTTGAAGATTTAAAAGCTTTACATTCTTTGTATACAAAGGATTTATTTAAAGATAGAATAGCTCCAGTAGTTCCTTTTGATTCTAATTTAATTTTAGTTTCTTGTAATTTATCAGATGATAAAGAAAGATCAGAATTATTAAAAGAATGAGGATCAAAAGGTGGTATATATATTATTGAATATATACATAATCCACTTATATATTATATAGGTAGAACTACTCTTTTTAAAAGAAGAATTAATAATCATATTAAAGCTGAAACTCATAGTAAGTTTCATGCTTTTTTAAAATTAGTTGGTTTAGAACACTTTAAGTTTTCTATAATAGAGATTTCTTCTCCTAGTGAACAAGGAATCCGAGAAAATTATTATCTTCAAAAATTTTTACCTATATTGAATACAACTTTCTCTTCTTCTTTTTCTGAATCTGCTATTTATACGAGTTTAACTGAGAAAATAACTAGTTTAAAATCTACAACATTAACACAAAAAAGTAATCAACCTATTCCTATTTATACATATACTTTGTGTAAAGATAAAGGAATAATCCCTACTTATGTTAAATATAATAGTATAAGTGAAGCAAGTAAAATGGAGAGAATTGCTTACGGAACTGTTTTATTGTTTAGAGATACTAATGTCCCATTTAGAGGTAAATTATACTTTACTAAGCCTATAATAGATTTTAATTCTACATTAGACAAAGTTAATAATATACTAAAAGATGTTAAATTAATAAGCAAGATAGCTCAAAAAGTATGAGTGTATGACGCTAAAACATTAGATTTAATAACAGGTAGTCCTTTCCAATCTAAACATCAAGCATCAAATATATTAGATATTAGCCGTAGTGTTATAAACTATTTTATAGATACTAAAAAACCTGAAGGAATTAAAGGGACTTATTTATTTAGTAGACCGTTAGAGGAGTCAGAAATAAAAAGTTTAAGAGAACTTTCAGAGGATATCAGAACAGGTAATAAAGTAAAAGTATGAGCTTATGATGCTTTAACTTTGGATTTAATAAATAACGAGCCTTTTTCTAGTATATCAGATGCAGCTGATTATTTTAATGTTAATTATAGAACGGTAAATCGTCATTTGGATACTAAACTTGCTACAAAACAAAATAAAATGAGTGTGTACTTTTTTAAAAAGGAAATTAATTCAAATTTAAAAATGGAATTAATGAAGCACGTAGATAAATTTCATTATGCTCGTAGTGAAATTTGAGCATATAAATTAGATGAACAAGGTAAATTAAAATTATTACCCGATCAACCCTTTAAGACTAAACGAGAAGCTATACGTGAATTACATATGCATAACACTGTAATAAATAAATACATAGATACAGGTCTAGAGTATAAAGGGTTACTTCTATATAGTACATCTCAAAATCACGATAATTAAATAATGTTAAATTAGTCATTAGTTCCTTATTATAATTTTATATTAGCGTTCTAAGCCTTCCTTAATATAGATTTATGCTTATTGAAGTATAAATTAATAAATGTAGTTTAAGACTAAAACATAGTCTGAACCAGCTCTAGAGAACTGGATGTAAAACATAAATAGTTTTACGGTAACAACATTTGGAAGTGCTAATAGTAAATATGCTTTCTTAGGATCTCTTAGAAGTACTGCTCAATTAATTAGTTATGAATTAATATTAAGTTCTGCTTTATTATTAGTTATTATGTTAACAGGTAGTTTAAATCTAACTGTTAATGTAGAATCACAAAGAGCTGTTTGATTTGTATTACCATTATTACCTATATTTATAATATTTTTTATAGGATCTATAGCAGAAACTAATAGACCGCCATTCGACCTGGCTGAGGCTAAAATTTCCTATCTAATTCGGTTAGTTAACCTTGGCTGCTCTTTTTCAATTATTCCCCTATTTAATTACCTTTTTTTAACGATTTATATAAAAAATTCTATGTTTGATAATAATAGTGATGATCATTCTATTTCTGCTTCAGTTACGTCTCAAGAAACAATTAAAGAACCACCATTTTTACATCCTTGATGAGTGGTAGGATTTACTGATGGGGAGGGTAGTTTTATAGTTAAATTTGCCAAAGCTAGCGCTTATGCTTTAGGTTGAAAAACTCAAGCTCAATTCCAAATTAAACTACATAATAAAGATTTATATTTATTAGAATGAATAAAAAATTATTTCCATGTAGGTACTATTAGTAAAGATGGAGATTGTATGGTTTATATAGTAAAATCTAATAAAGATTTAGTTAATGTCATTATACCCTTCTTTGATAAACACCCTTTAATGACTCAAAAGAGGAGTGATTTTATACTATTTAAACAGATTGTACTAATGATGCACAAAAAAGAACATCTTTTAGAAGAAAAATTTTATGAGATACTCTGTATAAAAGCTAGTTTAAATTTAGGTCTCTCTGCAAAACTAAAAGAAGAATTTCCTCATATTATGCCTGCACCTAGACCTATTGTAGACCCAGATAGAGCTATACCTCATCCTCAATGAATAGCTGGTTTTACAGATGCAGAGGGTTGCTTTATTATTAATATACAAAAAACTAGTAGCGCAAGAGAAAAAGTATGATGAACATTCCAAATAACTCAACATTGTAGAGATTCTCTTCTTTTGCAAAAGATTGTTGATTACTTATCTTGTGGTAGAGTAGCTCTTAGAAGTACTAAATTAGCTAATGATTACTTAGTAACTACATTAGCAGACATAGAATCTATAATTATACCTTTCTTTCAAAAATATCCTTTATTGAGTGTAAAACAGTTAAATTACTTAGATTTTTGTAAAGTAGCTAAAATTATTAAAAATAAGGAGCATTTAACAATAGAAGGTTTAAATAAAATTAAAAATATTAAACAAGGTATGAATAATAAAAGAATAATTTAAAAATTGATTTAGCTGAGGCTACTAATAAGATTTGGTCTCATTAAAGATCACAAATTGCTGGAAACTCCTTCTCTAAAGATAGGACAATCAGCAGGGAAATTAACATATTATGTTAAAACCTTCAGAGACTAGATGTGATCATTTAATATAAGTATTTATATTAGATAAGATATAGTCCAAATTTGTATGAAAATGCAAAATAATAAAAATTAAAATCATATTTAAATATGAACCCTACCATTTCTACCTTAGGTGGGAGTTACTTAGCTCCTACAGGTTATCTTTATGCGATACCTAGATTAAAGGTTTGTACGGCAGCTAGTTATAGATATTATTCTACTTTAAATTCAGATTCACAATCATCTGATCTACCTCCTATTCCTATTTTAACTTTGAATAATCTAAATAATGAAGATTGTATTAAATCTTCTAGAATATTATTAAAAGACCCAGGAGGTATTTATTCTTTTATTAATACAGTAAATGGTAATCAATATATCGGAAGCGCGAAAGATTTTTATTTAAGACTTAATGAACATCTGGAAAATAAGAAGTCTAATCTTGCTTTACAAAAAGCATTTGCTAAGTATGGCTTAGATCAATTTAAATTTTGTATATATGAATATTTCACATATGAAAATAAAATTATAAGTCATAAAGCTTTAACTGACCTAGAGACTAGTTATATCAACAAATTTAATTTTGATACTCTTTATAATTTTAAAGCTACTGCTACAAGCTCTTTGGGCTATAAGCATACAGAAGAAGCAAGATTAAAGATGGTCTTCACTCCGCCCTTTAGCTCAGTTGAACTTACTCGTTCTACTCTTTATCAACTACTACCACCAAAAATTTATAGTGATATACCGAGTTTGCGCCGGTCACGCTAATTGGGTATATTTATACTTTTTTAAGAGTATAGTTTAATGGAAATATAGGGAGCATTCAACCTCCAAATCCTCAGTTCGAATATGAGAAAGCCTGCTAGCTTGCGCAGCGATTTTAGACCAAATTGCAATAATGGAGTAGGTAATTAATCCTTTATGAAGGTAAACAGTTTTAATTTGAAAAAACATGAAAGATAAAAAACATATAATTAGTACAAATATAAGCTCTTCTATTTGACTTGAAGAATTTTCGCTTCACACAGAAAATACACCGTTTTCAAGCAATCTTCAAATTAAATTTAGAGGTATGTCGGATTCTGAATTTATAGAATGATTTGTAGGTTTTATAGATGGTGAGGGATGTTTTTTTATAGACATTTCTAAGAAGAATACTATTAGTTTTTTATTAACTATTGGGGTTCATATTGATGACCTCGGTACTTTAGAGTTTATTAAAAATAGATTGAATTGTGGTAATATTTATACAACTAATAAGCTTGGTACATTTAATGTGAAGAGAATTAATGACATCCAAAATATTTTAATACCTTTATTTGATAAATTTCCTTTAAATGGTATAAAATACTTAGATTACTTGACATTTAAAGAAGCAATTGCTATAAAGTTTGATGAATCTTTATCAAACTCTGAAAAATTGCAATTAATAACTGACTTAAAAGATAGTATGAATACTAAAAGAGTAAATTTTAAAATGCCCTCGACTCATACAATAAGAGTAACTCCCTATTGATTATTAGGGCTTATTGAAGGAGAGGGTTGTTTCTCCCTTGTTGATCTGAAAAATATAGGTATTTCCTTTAGTCTTGCTCTTACTTCTGTTCAAATCCCTTTAATTCATGCGATAAAAAATTTTTTAGATTCTTATGGTATAGAGGATGTTAATTTAAAAGCATCTCCTCAATATCTAGAAATAATTAGTCAAAGAACTTCTATTTATGCTAAGGATAAAAGCACAACTAATGGTAAACCTGTAATTGAATTCCAGATTAGAGCAATTAGCTTTATAGTGGATACATTTATACCTTTGCTATCTGACCTTAGTTTTGGAACTAAAAAATATCAAGATTTCTTAGATTGAGCGTTTATTGCTTCTTTAATTTATAAAGGTAAACATCTAACCGAAACCGGTAAAGAGCTAATACTTAAAATAAGTAAAAGAATGAATAAATATCGTTTATCTTCATTTAAACATCTAGATAGCGAAAATAAGGAAATATTTTCAAGCCTAATAAATGAAGTAAGAGATATGAAGGATATCTATGTAATAGATCAAGATGGATTACGGATAAACTCTTTAACAGGTTCACTTGTTAAATGACAACTTTTCTATATTTTAGCTGAAGAGGACGTTCCTCATGGAAAAATTCTTATATTTAAGGATTCCCAGTCATGTGCAGATTACTTCAAGGTTGCACCACAAACTATCAATGTTAAGTTGAATAAAAGAGTAACAGTATTTGATTCAAATAAAGTAGGATTTAAGTTATCTCGGAGACTTCTACGGTAAGTTATCTCGGAGATTTTTTTTTGGTAAGTAGGAGAGTGTGTGGGTGTGAGTGTGGTTTGACTTCTTAAGTAGCTATGCATCTTTTATCTTCTTTTTAATCTTTCGTTATCCCTCTTTTCCGTATTATAAAGATAAGAATAATCATCCTATGTTTGGTAAAACTCATACTAAAGAAGCACTAGCTTTAATTAGTAAGCCTGGTGAGTTAAATCCTATGTTCGGTAGAAATCATAGTGAAGCAACTAAAGCGGCTATGAGTGAAAAGAAGAATAAATATCTTTTAGGTGTAGGTCTTTACTTCCACCCTTTAACTTAATTGAGCTTATAACTTATTATTTAAATCTACTAGACCAACCAAAAGTTTAAATCTACTAGACCAACAAAAAGTTGATAGTGACATACAATAAGTAATTACTTAAAGTAAAGCTTAATTACTTTTCATTTCATTTCTATTTATTATCAAATCCTTATTTAGGGGATAGTGAATAGCCTACATAGTAATAAAAAAAATGTTATACATATTAATAAGAGGTGTCAATTTAATAATGGATAGAGTAATCGCAGTACATTTAAGAATATGAAAGGAAGGGTCACCTTTAGCTTGCACAGAGGAAACAGTTTTTAATAAGGATATAGCCGGTATATGTAAGAGGAGTTTACACTCTATTTCTTTATTGAGAACAAAGATATTTGATTGTAATCCTATGTATGGTACACACTCTAGGCATATTCCTAAGACTAAAGGTATCAGATATACGAGTTCTCAAGTATCACAAAAATGTGCTATTAATCCTTGATTTTTAACTGGTTTTTTTGACGCTGAATCTAGTTTTATAATTGGACTATCTAAGGACAGTAAGCGAACAAATGGATGAATTGTTGCACTTGAATTTACTGTATCTTTACATGAAAAGGAGCAAGTTCTTCTAGATGATATTCGAAGTTTTTTTTTTTTTTGGTAGGTACTATAAAAAAAGGAGGTAATAATCTAATTAAATATCAAGTTAGATCTATTACCGAATTAGCTATTGTAATAGCACATTTTGAGAAGTATCCCTTGATAACTCAAAAGTGAGCTGACTATCAATTATTTAAACAAGCTTTTGAAATAGTCAATCGTAAAGAGCATTTAAGTTTTAGTGGTTTAGAAAAAATAATAAGTTTAAAAGCATCAATTAATAAAGGGTTATCTGATAAATTGCCAGAAGCATTCCCTAAGATTATCCCTATTCAAAGACCTTTGGTTAAATCACCATCAAATTTAGATCCTTATTGAATAGCAGGGTTTGTTAGTGGAGAAGGGTGTTTTTTTATTAATCTATGTAAAGCAAGCACAAAATTAGGGTTTTCTGCCTATTTAGTTTTTCAAATCACTCAGCATTCACGTGATGTAGAGTTAATGAAGAGCCTTATCTCTTTCTTCAATTGTGGTCGTTATGCTTTTCGTCCGAATAAGAACCATGGTGATTTTTTAGTGACTACCTTTTCTGATGTCAATGATAAGATCATACCGTTTTTTAAAAAATATAAGATTGCAGGAGTTAAGGAGATAGATTTTTTAGATTTTTGTAAAGCATCTGATATTATTAAAGCCAAAGGTCATTTAACTCTTAAGGGGTTGAAGGAGATATCGTAATTAAAAGAAGGTATGAATCGTAAGAGAATGATTTAGATGACAATTTAATTTCAAAGTTTAAGAATAATGTAGAGTTAGCTAAACATTTGAATATTTCTAAGGTTACAGTAGGTAAGTATTTAAACTCCGGTCTTGTATATAATAAAACTTATAGGTTTAAACCTATACAAGCTTAGATATGGTTTTTATATTTTTGGAATCAGAATTAGTTAGTGGATTTATGACAGAACATGCTGCAGTTGTTTTTGTATTCTTTTTTTTAGCTGAATATGGTAGTATAGTATTAATGTGTATTTTAACTAGTTTATTATTTTTAGGTGGTTATTTAATATTAGATATTATTTACTTGCTAACTTATTTAGATTTCATTATTTGAGAATTATTCGTTATAGACTGAATCCTTGTTTTAGACTATCTTGTTGAAGATATAATGAATACACCAGCTTTAGAAGGATTGATATATGGTTTTAGTTTAGGATTAAAAAGTTCTTTAATGATTTTTACGTTTATCTGAGCGAGGGCCTCATTTCCTAGAATACGTTTTGACCAGCTAATGTCTTTCTGTTGAACAGTTTTATTACCAATAGTTTTTGCTTTTATAATATTAGTACCTTGTATTTTATATAGTTTTGATATATTCCCTATTAATATAAATTTATTTTAAATTTTATTTTTATTAAGATATAGTAGAAAATTAATATGTAGTTTATTTTACATAGCATAATCATGTAATTGTTTACTTATGATGTAATTTTAGTTTAATTATATGGGAAGTTTTATTTTATTAAAGATAATAAATGTTATTATCATCTTTATTATTTATACCTATTATAGGGATATTTTTAATATCTAGCAATATGTCTTATGAGGATACAGAACTAAAAATAAGATCTTATAAAACAACAGCTTTTGTAACATCTATTATAAATTTAGTTATATCTTTAGTAATATTTATATTATTTGATTTTAGCAGTAATCAATTTCAGTTTGTGCAAGAACATTATGATATGAATTTATTTGATATTTATTTAGGAGTAGATGGATTATCTATATATTTTGTATTATTAACAACGATAATAATGCCTATAGCAATATTATCTAATTGAAATTCAATAACTGAAAATGTTAAATCATATTTAATAATAATGTTATTATTAGAAACATTGTTATTAGCAGTTTTTTTAGTATTAGATATTTTATTATTTTATATATTTTTTGAGAGTATATTACCTCCTTTATTTCTATTAATAGGTTTATTTGGATCTAGTAATAAAGTAAGAGCTAGTTTTTATTTATTTTTATATACATTGTTTGGAGGGAAGGACCCTTTTCAGTGTAAAAGAACCAAACTGCGGGGAAACCCTAAAGCTCTAGTAACCAAGGTAGTAAAGGAAACTTTATTACTGGCCTGATTAATGCCTCAGGGTAAGGTAACATCACTAGTTTTCAAGACGACGTCTTGAAAACCCACATCTAGTGGGAGATGAAGGAAACTAAAATGGGTGATCGCGCATCTAAATCAGATTTTCTCATTGAAATCTGTAAAAGATCAACGAGTAGATGGTTCTTCAGATTCTAGGAATTTAGTTTCTGTAAGGTGTACTCTAGTCGCTGGGAAACCAGTTTTTGGGAGAAAAATTCATTTTCATCCTGATAACCGCAAAGTTGTAATGGGGCTTTTAGGACAAAGAGCTTTTATACATTCAACTAGACCTACACAAAAAAACCTCATTTTGAATGAGCAAGTAAATAACACCTCTACCTTAGTAAAACCTATGGAGTTAACTAAAAAAAAGTTAGATCCTTGGTTTATTACAGGGTTTACAGATGCAGAGGGATGTTTTATGGTGGGATTATTCGCAAGTAGTAATTATAGAACGGGTTATCAAGTTCAAGCTATATTCAAAATTAGTTTAGATAATAAAGATTATGATTTAATATGTCAGATTAAAGATTATTTTGGTGTAGGAAGTATTACAAAACATGGGAGCTCTTCCTTACAATATACGGTTAAATCTTTGAAAAATTTAAGTGTAATTATATCTCATTTTGATAAGTATCCACTTATTAGCCAAAAATGGGCTGATTACGAACTTTTCAAATTAGCGGTTTCATTGCTTAAAAACAAAGAACATTTAACTAAAGAAGGGTTTAATAAGATTATTAGTATCAAAGCTTCTATGAATTTAGGTTTATCTGATGAATTAAAGCTAGCTTTTCCTGATATTCATCCGGCTTCTAGACCTTTACTTTTAGATAGAGGTGTTATAGATCCAAATTGATTAGCAGGTTTTACTAATGGTGAAGGATGTTTCTTTATTTCTATACTTAAATCTTCTACTTGTAAAATAGGTAAAGCTGTAATATTAAAATTTCAAATAGCTCAACATAGTAGAGATACTGAGCTTATGAAAATCTTAATAACTACTCTAGGATGTGGTAGAATTGAACTTAACTTAGCCAGATCAGTTGTGTATTTTTTAGTTACAAGGTATCAGGATATTACTGACAAAGTAATACCATTTTTTGACAAATATCCTATTAAAGGTGCGAAAGTTTCAGATTATTATAAATTCAAAAAAGCGGCTACTCTAATGAGTAAGAAAGCTCACTTAACAGAACAAGGATTATCTGAAATTCAATATATAAAGTCAAATATGAATTTTATCCGAAGGAGCAGTCCAAGAGACAAAAGTTCTGTTTAACGCATATTCGCCCTTTTTAGGTATATTATATTAATTATAATACTAAATAAAAAAAAATTACGCTAGGGTATAATAACACAACTGATCATTACTACTAGCGATTGTGTATTGCGCTATCTCACATGAATTAACAAGGATGGATTTCACCGGTTAGTCCGGTGTGAATTAAAAGTAACTCAAAATTAAAGATAACACAATAGTCCGTCCTAAATTATTAACATAACAAGGACAAAATTGTGTACGTGTTTGGATCCTTATTTTTATTATTATCAATTCTAACAATGTCTTCTATAATGGGAACTACTGATTTTGACGCTTTATTTAAAACTAATTTTGATTATAGTACACAAGTATTCTTATTTTGTGGTATATTTATAGCATTTGCAGTTAAAACTCCAACTATTTTTTTAAATAATTGATTATTAAAAGCTCATGTAGAATCTCCTTTAGGTGGAAGTATAGTATTGGCAGGTATTGTTTTAAAATTAAGTTTATATGGTATATTTAGGTTAATTTTACCTATATTACCTAAAGCATCTTTAGACTATACATTTATAGTATTTGTAATAGGTGTAATTACAATAATATATGCTAGTTTTAGCACATTAAGAACTACAGATGTTAAAGAATTAATAGCTTATAGTTCAGTATCTCATGCTGCTGTTTATTTAATAGGAGTATTTAGTAATACAATTCAAGGAATAGAAGGAGGAATTATTCTAGGTTTAGCTCATGGATTTGTTTCTAGTGGTTTATTTATATGTGCAGGTGGTGTTTTATACGATAGATCTGGAACTAGATTAATACATTATTATAAAGGTATAACTCAAATGATGCCTTTATTTTCTATATTATTTTTTATTTTATGTTTAGGAAATTGTGGAGCTCCTTTAACTTTAAATTTTGTAGGAGAATTTATGTCGTTATACGGAGTTTTCGAGAGACTACCGCTTTTAGGTGTATTTGCTAGTTCTTCAATTGTTTTCTCTGCTGCCTATACAATTTATATGTTTAATAGAATAGCTTTTGGGGGATCATTTACTAAGTTCTTTGAAGAAAATATAAGTGATCTTACAAAAAGAGAATTCTTTTTACTATTTATATTAGTTTTATTCACAGTAGTATTTGGTGTATACCCATCTCTTATTCTAGATGGATTACATTATTCAGTATCTAGCTTAGTATATTCTTTATAATTTATAATTTTTTCTTAGTAGCCTACAATCTATTATTTTTACACTAGGGTTGAAAATAGCGGTTAATATAGCAAAGGTAAAAAAAAAGTTAATATATATATATAAATCTTATCTTTAATTATAGTTCTTTTGTATCACAAGGACCCGTTACTAAAAAAGAGTTTAAATAAAATTCTTGATGATGAACTGTTTCTCTAATGCAGAATTTACTTTCTATTACAGTTATTAAATCTGCTACAATTAAACTCGGATAACCAGTAATACTTAAATTTGTAATCAAATTATATAAAAAGGATTTAAAATTAGAAAGAATTATAAGATTTTTTCCATAAGGTAATATATATTTGTCTGGTAATAATGCTAGTTATGAAGTTAAAAAATTAGAGGACCTTAACAATGTAATAATACCTCATTTTTTTTTTTTAATATCCTTTAATAACTGAGAAATTAGCTGATTTTATTTTATTTCAGCAAACTGCTAAAATATTAAATAGAAATATAACTATTAATGAGTTATATGATATTTTAAATATAAAAGCTTCTATGAGTAGAGGAGTATCTGATAATTTAGTATTACATTTCCAAATATTTGTGGTATAAAAGATCAATTATTACTTCTAAAGAATACAAGTCCATATTGAGTTGTTGGTTTTACGGCGCAAGCTCTGGTATAATAAAAAATTAGAAAAAAGTACTGCATATAAAACAGGTTTTCTACTAGACTTTGATTTCAGTAAACGAACATGTAGAGATGGTTTACTCTTGGAATATTTAATAAAATGTGGAGTAAAATCTCGAGATAGTAATGGCTGCTGCAGCTTAGTAGATTATTTTGTTGTTAGTAAATTTGAAGACATTTATAATATCATAGTACCATTTTTTTATAAATATCTTTTACGGCGCAAGCTCGTTCTAAATTACTTAATTATCTATATTTTAAAATTGTAGCTTCCATGATGAAAAAACCTTTAATTAAAGAAGGATATATTGAAATTAAGAATATTAAGTCTAGAATGAATAAAGAAATAATTTCAAGATTTTTCTTAATAAAATTAGCCCTGGGGGTGCTGCTGCGTGCTTCCTGCCTTCGGAGGAGAAGCACGCAGCACGCAGCGCTCATAAATGAGCGCTTCGCCGCTTCGCAGGAATAAGTTAAATTAAAGTAGATATATACTATGTGTTATTTTAAAATATTAGTATTTGAATGATTACCCTAAATTTAATATATAAATATAATTTATTTATTAAAAGTTAATACAACTTTAAGTAAAGCAACTATAAAAATTTAAATCTTTTCAATAGAAATTTTTCCGTTTCATAAGAAACGCTAATACTTATCATCATAGTATTAAATAATGTATTTATTAATAAATATGCCTCAATTAACACCTTTTTATTTTGTAAATGAAGTAACTTTTGCTTTTGTAATT
>QJNV01000099.1:0-54529 GCA_004155935.1 Monosporascus sp. GIB2 | reverse complement strand
GCTAATACTTATCATCATAGTATTAAATAATGTATTTATTAATAAATATGCCTCAATTAACACCTTTTTATTTTGTAAATGAAGTAACTTTTGCTTTTGTAATTATAATAATTACAATTTATATGTTATCTAAATATATATTACCTAGATTTGTTCGTTTATTTTTAGCTCGTACTTTTATATCTAAATTATTTAATTAATATTCCTGTGCAATCAATAGATTTCTAGAATATTATATTAAATTTAATTTATCAAGATTTATATTTCAATGAAAAAATTTTATTTAAAGTGTATAAATATATATTTAAATTTAGTTATTATAATTATAATAATTACTTTATATGTTGAAATTTTATACTTTTTTATTAATTATTGAATACAGTTATGATAATTTACAATGGAAAAATTCACAAACTTTTTTAATTTAAACCGAGAAATAATTAGTCCTTTAAATCAATTTGAAATTAGAGATTTATTAAGTTTGGATGCACCTATATTAGGAAATATACATTTATCAATAACTAATATAGGATTATACCTAATGATAGGAGCGTTTTTTATACTAGCTCTTAATCT
Organism: Monosporascus sp. GIB2; assembly: GCA_004155935.1. NCBI lineage: Eukaryota > Fungi > Ascomycota > Sordariomycetes > Xylariales > Monosporascus > Monosporascus sp. GIB2. Next base: position 53,953 of record QJNV01000099.1, on the reverse strand, counting down.
TTTAAGTACAAATTACAATAAATTAGTAGGTAATAATTGATCAATAAGTCAAGAAAGTCTTTTTGCAACTATTCTTAACATTGTTACAAATCAAATAAACCCAAAAAATGGGCAAGTATTCTTCCCGTTTATTTATGCTTTATTTGTATTTATTTTAATGAATAATCTTATAGGGTTAATACCTTATAGTTTTGCTGCGACAAGTCATTTTGCTTTGACTTTTTCATTAAGTTTTACTATAGTTTTAGGAGCGACAATCTTAGGTTTCTCACAACATGGACTTAAATTCTTTTCTCTTTTAGTTCCCGCAGGTTGTCCTTTAGCTTTATTACCTTTATTAGTTTTAATAGAATTTATAAGTTATCTGGCTAGATGTATATCTCTTGGTTTAAGATTAGGAGCTAACATAATGTCAGGTCACATGTTATTAAACATATTAGCAGGTTTTACATACAATATAATGACTTCAGGTATAATATTCTTCTTTTTAGGATTAATACCTTTGTCGTTTATTATTGCTTTCTCGGGTTTAGAACTTGGGATAGCTTTTATACAAGCACAGGTATTTGTGGTTTTGTCATCGGGTTACATAAAGGATGGTTTAGATTTACATTAATTTATATTTTTGTAATTTATACTTTTCCTTTTAGTTCTAGTTGCAATGGTCCATATGTATGTTATTCTACAGGTAACACTCCACCGGATTATACTAACCCTCCGTCTACTCCTTCCTTGGTTCAGGACGATTCTGAAGATAGCAGCGATTCTGAGGATGAAATTGATGTCGCTGGAAGGAAATTAGCTAAAAAATATAAAGATAATCCAAGTGGATTAGATGCTTATTGCGAACAAAAAAAAAGGGAAATATCTCAAAGGTATATAGCAGAAGCTAACAGAGTTAATCCTGAGGATCGTGATCCACTTCGAGAACAAAGAGATGAAAGTCTAAGGGTCATAGCGGAAAAACGTGCATGAGTATTAGATTATATTCAATCACAAGAATCGGAAACGGATTATGGTAGTTGAACTACTAGACGTAACAGTTCTGCTAGTGAAAATGGTTCTGACCAAGGTAGTACTAATCAAAACCTACCTTCTTCTAGTTCTGCTAATCAAGAACCTAGCTCTACTAATCAAGAATCTAGCTCTGCTAATCAAGAATCTAGCTCTGCTAATCAAGAATCTAGTAGTACATCAGCTACTGGAAGTAGATTTAAACAAGATTCTTCGGATGTGAAGCCAGAAAACGATCTTATGGATTTTGACGATCCTATTGGTTAGTTTTTCTTGAGTTTTGTTAGTTTTTAGTTAAAATTAGTTTAATTTTAATAAGTATTAAATAGTTTAATAATTTTTTAGAGGGACGTCACTTTAGGCTCCTTAAAAATTTAGTTAGGATGAATAGCCATTGGTTGCTTGTTTCTTAATTAATTTAGTAGGAAGGAACCTCTGATTTTATATATTGTTACTTTACTAGAGGGTTCTTTTTCAACATCTTATTAGGGAGGAACTTTAAAGCCCCTAGCTTGCGCAGGGATTAAGAATAAAATGTAAAAATAAATGATTACGTGGTTATCTTTTTTCCAAGCTAGTTAAGCATATCTGGTTTGGTAATTAATATAACCGGGTGGTGGTGGGTGTAATTATTATTTCTTCAACTTCGAAAATAATAATCTAGACGTAAGCTCTAATTATTTTCGGAATCCTCTTGAAGAGAAAAATGGAGAAGCTCTATTCTATTTAAGATTTTATTTTAAGTAGTTAATATTGAAAGTATAATAGATTAAAGCCGTAAAAAAATAAGGTATTTGTCCACCTTTTGGATGATATTCCATATATGATAGACCACAAAGGGATAACCCTTTTCATATATGGCATAATATTAGAAGCATGGACGAATGTTCAGAATTACAGCTTAGATGTATAATAAGTAGATTAGAATTTGTAAAATCTGATCTAATTAATACTGGTAATCAAGAACTTATCTCGGGTGCTCTAGAAGGAAGAGTTAGACTAATGAGTATCTATGATCGTTTATTAGATGAAGCGAATAGAAGCCTAAGATCTAGATCTCCTGCTTCTTCATCTAGAAATACTAATAGTTAAAATTAGTTTAATTTTAATTATTTATTGTTTTAAATTAAACAATTATGCGAAATATCTCTATAAATATAATATTATGTTATAATTTATAATTATTATTTAGTGTTGTAATAGTACACAGATATTATTAATAATTTAAAGATTAATAATATATTCTTATTAGCTCAAAGGTAAAGCAGGATACTTCTAATATCCCGATTTTAGTTCGAATCTAAAATGAGAATGAGGGGCTTCTACATTTAGTCTTTTTATTTTAAGTAGATATAATAATAATAAAAGACTGCTAAAAAATCATCTTTTAGTAAGGTATCCCTCCCCCGTACCTTTAGCAAACCTTAATTAGAAGTGCATTTATTAAACATCTAAGGTTTATCTTTTTGGATATTTACATAGATACACCCTGATAGAATGAAGGCAGATAAGGGTAGAAATAGGAAGAATAATATAACTCTCTTCCTATAAGTTTTAGAGATAATAATAAACTAAATTTAAAAGAATTTAAGGAAAGTTATAGTAAACAATATGTCCGTATATTTAATTACTTTAACCGAAAGGTTTAGGTTTAAAATAGAAAATATAATAAATTAACCCTTCGGCCTAGTACCTAAGGTCTTCTTCATAATAGTTATTTATTATTAAATAAATATAATTATAAGGTTGATCTCTTAAACCAGGGTTCGGAGGATAGATAGGTTTATCATAATATAAGATTTAAAAGCGAGCTTAGCAAAGCCTACATAAAACTATAATTTAGAGAGATATAATTACCTAGAAATAGCTTGGTTTTATTCGAAACTTTTGTTTAAGGTCATGAACTTTTTGTACTAATTTTCATAATAATAAAATAAAATAACTATAATTAAAGGTTTTTTAAACCAGGATCAGCTAGGGAACCAAAAATTTATAGTGATGGATTTTACCATCAAGACTTTTACAATAAATAAGTAAATTGTATTTATATAGGTGAGTTTGGTGATGGCTCTGATTGAACGCTGTCTAAATGCTTGACACATGCTAATCGAACGTTTAATTTAATGAATAATTTTATTAAAAGTGGTGTACAGGTGAGTATAGATATCCGGCCTACCTTAAAGAGAGGGAAAGATCCCTCATAATAATAAAAAGGGTGTAAACAACCCGCTTTAAGAGGACTTAAGGAGTTATCGTCGGGATAGGTAGTTGTTAAGGTTATTACTTAACAAGCCTTAATTCTCGTAGTCGAAGCTGAAAGGTTGATCGACCACACTGGGTCTGAAAAAACCCCAGGGCAAGCGAGTACAGCAGTGAGGAATTTTGGTCAATGGCCAAACGGCTGAACTGGCAACTTAGAGGAATGGTAGACCGTAAAGGGACTACAAATTGATTATCAAATAAAGTTCTAAATGCATTATTGATAATGACGATATGCAGATTTATGCCTTGACTAATTACGTGCCAGCAGTCGCGGTAATACGTAAGAGGCTAGTGTTATTCATCTTTAATAGGTTTAAAGGGTACTTAGACGGTAAATATTTTCCTTTTAAAAGGTACATTTTACTAGAGTTTTATGTGAGGAGGTAGTACTTAAGGTGTAGAGATGAAATTTGTTGATACCTCGGGGACTGATAAAGGCGAAGGCAACCTCTTATGTAAAAACTGACGTTAAAGGACGAAGGCACAGAGAACTAACAGGATTAGGTACCCCAGTAGTCTTTGCAGAGAATGATGAATGCCATAGGTTAGGTAAAAATACTTGGTCTATAAATGAAAGTGTAAGCATTTCACCTCAAGAGTAATGTGGCAACGCAGGAACTGAAATACGTGTATGGAATATTGCAGCGTGGGTTCGAATCCCACTCTATAAAGTTTTTTCTGATTTATACTCTTTATTAAATAAAGGATTCTATGTTAAACCTTGTAATGATAAGCTTTACCGTTTAAATCCTAATTGTAGGACTAAAGTGTTATCTGCCTCAGTAATAGGAGGAGGACTCTTAAGGTCAGATAAAGAATTATCTCAATTTTATCAGTGATTTGTAGGATTCTGTGATGCAGAAGCTAGTTTTTTATTACAACCAGTATTGAATTCTGAGAATACTATACAAAAAATTACTTGACTCTTTAGTATTGAACTACACAAGGATGATTTAGGTGTATTAGAATATATCCATAATAACTTACGGATAGGTAATATAAGATTATATAAAGATAAATGTATTTATGTAGTTACTAATATAGAAGGAACTTATCAATTAATCTCTATATTTGACAAATATAACCTTAATACTACTAAATATCTTGATTATTGTAAATATAAAGAAGCTTTCCTTCTTTATCAAGAGAGAGATAAAAAATTGAAAGATTTACAATGTAAGAAAGAATTAGCTAATAAAATAGTAGAATTAAAGAATACAATAAATACAAAACGAGTTAACACTATTATGCCATTAGACCATAATATTGTTATAACTAAGAGTTGATTGCTAGGGTACTTAGAAGGAGATGGTTCATTCTTTATTTCTAGAACTGATATCGAACCAGTGTTTACTTTAGCAGCCTCAGAAGAACAATTTCTTTTATTTGAGAAAATAAAAGAGTTCCTTATGGAAAACTTAGGGTTTGATAAATACTCTTTATTTAAATTAAGATGTACTCAGGTTATTTCTATAAATAAAGTGAAATCTAGAGACATAGGTAAACCTAGCATAATATTAACTATTAAAAACATTAGATTCTTAAATAACTATTTTATACCTTACTTTGAAGATACTATCTTTGTCTCAAAAAAAGGTTTGGATTTCCAAGACTTTAAGCTTATAACTCAGGCAGTTTATAAAGGTTCACACAAGATAGATGAAATTAGATCTTTAATCTTGAAGTTATCATATACAATGAATAATTTTAGATTATCCACATGTGAAAGATTAACTGAGGCCTTAAGTGTAAAAGAAAGGGATAGGATAGCTAATGCAGTACCTTTATTAGAATATCTTAGCGATGGTCGTGTTAGAGACTTAAGTAATAACTCTATACTGACTACAACAGTTAGTTGTGTATATGAGATAGTAACTCCAGAAGGAGATTCTATAATACTTGATTCTTTAAAGGATGTTCTATCAGAGGTAGGTGTTGGTTTCAGAACTCTAAAGAAACAATTAGATTTAGATGGAAGAGCAGAAGTTAAAGGTTATACCATTAAAAGAATTTCGGTATTTAGTAAGAGATAAGCAGAATGAGGGGCTAAGCAAGATTACAATCAAATAGTTCCATATTTATAGAAAAAAAATTAGGTGAAAACGGTTAAGGGTGTCCTAAATCAAGCGTAAGTTAGATTTTAATGAATTGATCCCTCATTAGACCCAAGACCGTCGGCAGTTGTAAATGTCGCTACAGACTGGTTCACCGGGGCTAGGCTGAAATGTCTGTTCTAATGTACAGTCGGATTTTGAAACGAGTGCAATATCGTAGGGAGGAAGGATATACCTAAACCATGCATGGTAGGTAGCCAGTTACACGGTGGCAATAACTCTCAGTTAATCAAAATTGAATCACTAGACCGTTTCTGACACCAGCAATGAAGTATGTTATTTAATTCGATGATCCACGAAAAACCTTACCACAATTTGAATATAATTTGTTAATTTTTCTTTAACAAATTAGTCAGACTAAGAAATTAGTTGAACAAGCGTTGCACGGCTGTTTTCAGTTAATGTTGTGAAACTGCGGATCCGTCCGTGGAATTAACGAATACCCCGGCTTTATTTGTAAAATTCTTAATATAGAGCATTTTCTGGCCCTCTACAATGGTCAGGACAAAAGGGAATAAGACAAGTCATCATGGCCTTAATATTGTGGGCTATAGACGTGCCACATACTCCTACACAAAGAGAAGCAAAAATGCGAATTTAAGCTAATCTCAAAAAATAGGATAAAATATGGAAATGGATTGTAGCCTGAAATTCGGCTGCATGAATAAGAAATTGCTAGTAATCGTGAATCACCATGTCACGGTGAATAATACTTTGGATTGGTACTAACCACTCGTCGCATGCTGAAAGGAGTTGGTGCAATAAGTTTGCTCTCTTATTATAAGTAAGTAAATGATAGGATTTAGATGTTATAGTAGGATTCTTCGTATGCGCGATTCTGATTAGTGTTAAGTCGAAATACGGTTCAAACAAGGACCAAATTGGTTCTTTTATTAAATAATAAAGTAATCAAAATCTTACTTATCCACAGTATATGCAATATATAATTAAAAATATACTATTAATTAATGGGCTTAAATTATTAATTAGATAAGTAGAATACCATATAAAAGGTATTAGGTAAATCCCTACCTGGTTACACTAGTGAAAACGGTTAAATATTCTCCATCTGTTTATAGACCGTCGGTTAATTATATAATCGCTACAGACTGGATCACTGGTGGGTGTCTGAAATGATGCTTAATGTACAGTCGTAAGATCCTAATATAAAAAGTTACACAAGGCTCTAGAAATCGTCCTGCCTTGCAGGGATAAGTTAACTATTTGAACTAATAAATGGATAGAGTAACTGGGCACTATACAGATGGTATTTTAGTTATAGTTGCAGGATCTTAGCGTGTAGTGGAAGTTGCACGGGATTCATAAATTTTAACAAAAATAAAAAAAAAAAGCCTGTAGCTAAGAGCTGATATGTTCACTTTAGGTGAATTATTTCTGGTGCGAATCTAGAACAGGTTTATGAAAATAAATTTTTTAATGTATTCATGATGCGAGTTTAGTACCTTTTACTATCCCCTCCACCTCCTCAATAGATTGAGGAGGAAGGAGGGGATTAAAGAAAGAAAGGGACTTTACCTAAATTGTTTTCACCTTTTCTTAGCAGCACTACCTTGTATATATCATATGGATTTTTAGCAGGTATTCGTCAATTTAGTAGCGGATTTGGGGCTCTTCGGGTTGAGAAAGTTTATTTGGATTTAGATGACACCAAGGTGATATTTGAAGAGAATATAAGGAGACCTGGTATTTATCGTTGAGTTAATTTGATTAATGGGTCTACATATATCGGAAGTGCAGCGGATTTAACTCGAAGATTTCGGGATTATTTTTCTTATCCTTCGGATCAGAAGTGGTTGGAAAAAGAAACACTTAAGAATAATAGCATTATATACAGAGCTTTATTAAAGTATGGTTATAGTAATTTTCGTTTAGAGATTTTAGAATATTGCGAAAAAGCTAAAATTCTCGAAAGAGAACAATATTATTTGGATGTATTAAAACCTACTTATAATATCTGTGAAGTAGCCGGTTCTAGTTTAGGTCGTATAACAAATAATTCTACACGTTTAAAACTTAAATATGTATGAATGGTTAGATTATTTAAAGAAAAAAACAATTCTTTGTCTGAGCAAATAAATTTTACTGAATTTATTTTAAACTGTAGGCGGCTACTAAGCACGAAAAAAAGTAAAAAAATTATAATTAATAACAAATAAACTTCAACGTAGATTTGAAAAAATTACTGAAAAGAAAACTCCTTTAAATAGATCATACAAAGTCCGTATGAAAATTTTATCTTCTTCCGCTACTGCTACTACTGTATGAGTAACAGATCTAGATAATGGAGTTACTACTTCTTATCCTTCTGCCAGAAGTGCGGCTTTAGCGTTAAATTGTAGTAATTCTACGATTATGAATAAATTAAAAGGAAAAAACAATAAAATTTTAAAAGGTAGATATTTAATAAGAGGTAATATTACTCCTGTGGAAGTTGCACGGGATTCATAAATTTTAACAAAAAAAAAATAAGCGGCCATAGGTTAATGGTAGACCCGGTGACTTCCAATCATTAAGTGTCGATTCGAATTCGACTGGCCGCACTTTGGAAGGTTCCGTTTGTAGATATGACGGCTGAGCTGTAAATTTAGTAGGTATAGAAGTTATAAATGTTAAGCTCATAGAGTTCAAATCTATAATCTCCGTATGAAATTAAGGAAATATGAATATAAAAGATAAACTATTTAAGTATAGGATAAATCGATAAGTTTATTATTTAATAGGTATTTATAAAGTTACCAAATATATTAGATTAGCAGAATTAAAACTCAAGATTTATTAATAATACAAGAGGTAACGTATTTTATATGAATACTTATATCTTATACCCCATATTGTTCTTCCTTTCATCCCCATTCTTCCCGGCGAAGCGGCGAAGCGGCGAAGCGGCGAAGCGCTCATTTATGTGCGCTCATTTATGTGCGCTTCTCCTCCGAAGGCAGGAAGCAGCACCCCTGTTCTATACCCCTTCATTACCTGTACTTTCCCTTCATTTGCGGTTATTTCCCGACTTTGTTGCAAGCGATCCCTGTACTTACCGCGTTCATTACCTGCTAATGTCACCTGCTAAGTCACCTATCGTATAGGGATGCATTAAGTTCACTCGCATAATCCCTCGCAGGGGGAAGTTAAACCCCTGTTGTCAGCATCTTCGCTTATATAGGTTGGAAACCCATTATCAAATCCCGGTTCACAGAGAAACGATGCGCCTACACGCATGATGAGGGGAGTGCTCTGATACGGCAAGAGACAATGATTACAACCGGCCGTTATTCTCTTTTTTAAATGATAAAAAAATGATTAAAAATTATAGAAATATTTATCTTCCACAATTTAGTAGCAGACTTTTTACCTTTTATCTAATCCCGGAGGGATACGGTTTTGTTGACTCATATCTTTCTAGTCCTGTATCCTTTATGTTACCGATAGCACCACGTTTTTATTCTACTAACGAGAAGAATCCTTCTAAAAAAATTAAATTTATCAAACCTTCGAGTGATAATTGTTTTTTAGATAAAGATACTAATATTGAATATGTTAAAACTTATGGGAAATGAAAATGTTTAAATTGCGGAAATAAGTGATACAGTGCTTACTCTTGATTGTCTTTAATTTTTTGTAATAAGAATAAGAATATTTGTAGAGATAATATATATCAAGAAGAATCTAAATCTAAAAAAATTAAATTGGTATTTTCAGTCGGCGTGCCTACTAAACTTAAAGATAAAGATTTTTTATTACAGGAATGTAAGAAATGTAATAACAACAAAGTTAAAATCATTAGTTATTCTAATTTAGAGGGAGGATATGGTGATAAATATATACCTCATCGTTCTGATCTATGTTTTAGAGCTTGCGCCGTAAAAAAGGTTTCCCTTGTAAGAAATATTTTTCTACATTATCTAAATTTAAAGGTGTTACACGGTGAAGCCTTCCAGACAATCTTATTTTAGTACGAAACTATGATAATAAAAGAAAATATCATACCAAGTGTTCATTTAACTTTTGTGCAAAACGAGTAACTTTAAATTCATGCGCAAACTACAAAAATATTGATGGATTTTACCATCAAGACTTTTACAATAAATAAGTAAATTATATTTATATAGAGGAGACTTCCTTTATTGGTAAGAAGGGCTGAGCTGTAAACTCAGTAGTTTAAAGCGGCTTTAAGAGTTCGAATCTCTTGTCTCCTAAGGATAAGTCTCTATAGCTCAATGGTAGAGCTTGATGCTGTTAATATCCTTCCCTCCCTTAAACAATGTTTAAGAAGATTTAATTAAATATTATAATAATGCTTTCTACCTTTAGTCTTGTAGCTAAGCGAAATATAAAACTTTAAATATGAGCTTGCGCCATGATAGTAATTAGCAAAAAAAATACTATTGAATATTAAAATTATTTATACGAACATTACCCTTTTAACGTCAGGAACGAAAGGGTGTTCTGGTGGGGATCATGGTCTGCTTAGACTGTCCTTAGCTAAATCCATGTGGTCAAATGGGCGCACATAAATGAGCGCTTCTCCTCCGAAGGCAGGAACAAAAATATCTCCCTCTTTTATATTATTTAGCATTTTGGATATATTTCAATATTTAGCTCTCAGTTTACTCACATTGATAAGATTTATAGCTTGATATGCACTAAAGTTAGTTTGAGGTGCCATAGGTCACGATCTCCTTATACCTAATATAGAATCTAGTACTATATTGTCAAATGATGTAGCTAAAGATATCTATTTTTCTAAAAATTCAGAATTAAGTGATTCAGTTGAAAGGTTAAAAGAACATAATAAGGATATAGAAGCTGAGAAAGATAGTGAGGAACAACTTAAACTATCTTGCGATTTTATAGAATGATTTATTGGTTTCACTGATACTGAGGGTTGCTTCCAGATCACCCCTCAAAGATCTGGAAGTGCTTTTGAATTTAGATTTAGTTTTGGTTTACACCTCTTTATTTTTTTATTATTTGAAAAATAATAAAAAAATATAGACCGAGTGGTTTTATAGTTTATTCAAAGTAAGTTAGGGTTAGGTAAGGTGAAAGTTGATCATGAAAGAGCAATAGTTACTTATAATATTATTTCAAAACAAGAGATTGGTATAATTATAGCTTTATTTACAAAATACAATTTAAACTCTTCTAAGCATCTTAATTTCTTAGCTTTTAAACAAGCTTTCACACTTTATAATGAGCCAAATAGAGACCTTAAAGAATTAAAGCCTATAATTTTAGGTATTATAAGTAAGATGAACTCTAAAAGAACTGATTACACTATGCCTATCAATCATTATAGAATAACTAAAAACTGATTAATTGGATTTGTGGAAGGTGATGGTTCCTTTAGTTATAATACTCTTACGAGAAATGTAATATTCTCGATTGCTCAGAAAGGTAACGAGGATTTACTTAAAGAGATAGCAAGATTCTTACAAAAATCAAGTAGAATTAATGTACCCGAAGACTGAGTGAAGGTTTACCTTGGTTATCCAGGTCAGTTTAATTTAAGTGTTAATAATAATTATTTTATAGAAGCGGTTTTAATTCCTCTTTTTGATAGTGTCAAATGATATAGTAAAAAGTATTTAGATTACAAAGATTTTAAATCGATCTTAAAAATGATTCAAAAAGGGTTTCACTACTTACCTGAAGGTCAAGCTTTAATTGAGAGAATCGTTAGCCAAATTAACAATGGTCGGTTATCTACTTCGAAGAGAACTAAATTAGACCGGAATCTACTTATGGTAGATATCGAGGAATTATTAAAACAGCCTTCTAACTATGAAATAAGAGAAGGAAGAACTTTTATTCTATCATTAAATCGTTATAGAGTGGATAATTCAGCTATCGGTGTCCTTTTGGTAGAAAAAGATGGAGAAGTGCTTAAATCTTTCCCATCAGTAGCAGAATGTGCAAAATATTTAGGTATAGCTCGTTCAACTGTGAAACGTAGAGTTGAAAACGGTCAACAGTTTATCCTTAAACCTATTAAAGAAAAAGATATGTCTTCTAGCTTAACAAGGGAAGGTAAACTAGTTACCATTAAGATAGTAGAAAGCTAATAATTTTAAATAGTTATGTTCTATGTTTGTAAAGTAGATAACATTTTTTTTTTATTCTAAATCAGAACAAATCCCAAGTCTCCATAGCTCAACGGTAGAGCTCTGCACTGTTAATGCAGCTATAGATGTTCGATTCATCTTGGGGACGTTACTGGTCTCTGTTTATTGAAGATAGATTTTAGTAATTCTTTATATAATTTATATTTAGCTAAGGTATATTTAGTTATTAGTATTAGAGTAAATAGTGATCCGTAGAGAGAGGGAGAGAGGAGCATGATAGATGTTCGATTCATCTTTCCGCAGGCGACGGACGCTAAAATAATAGATATGCATAAGGGATTTGAGGGATATTAGCATAAGGGTAATGCATATGACTTTTAATCATCATTATGTGAGTTCGAATCTCGTATATCCTAAAAAAAAATAAGCGGCCATAGGTTAATGGTAGACCCGATGACTTCCAATCATAGAGTGTCGATTCGAGTTCGACTGGCCGTAATATGAGAATTAGTAACTTAATTGGTAAAGGACTTCCCTGTCACGGAAGTAGATGAGGGTTCGAGACCCTTCTAATTCGATTCATTAGCAACTAATGGATAAAATCTTTTTTAGTGCTCCTCTAGGGTTATTAATTGATAAAAAGTTTTATCGTTTTTCTTATCCTTAATCCCGTAGGTTTACGGACTAGAGTATTGTTTTAGTAGATTAATTGAGTTTTTTGAACATATGTTTAATATAGTAAAAATTGTTTCTTTAATCGAGAGTATAAAAAAAAAATAACAATTAAGCTATAAATTAAACAAAAAGATGTTTTAGTTCTGAATAAATTTAGGGTGCAAATGCCTACAATTCTTAGATTTTAAATATCTCGGTTAAAGATAAAATAACCCTGATTCTTTAGTATCACCGTTAAAGAATAAAAATAACCAAACAAAAATATATACATGTCCAATGAAAAATACTTAGAAGATTATACCTTTTATACTATGCTTGTGCACTATGCTTGTGCACTATTCTCAATAATAATCTGAATTAATACGCAATGATATTATGAAAATGATGAAAGCAAAAATGACTAAAAATAATAACAAAATTACAAATAACAATTTAATGAATAGCGGTGGTGTTAATGAAGGTTTTGAAAGTTTTAGGGTTTGAGACGACAGTTCAGGTAGGTTTTTTGGATGGAGAAGTATTAATTGAAAAAACTACTCAATAAAGATGATAAAAATAACAAGACCGCTCCGGTTTTTACTTTTTAGTTTTACAAAAGTAAAAACTAAAAAGCAACAGATCAATCCTTATTTAATATGCAAGAATTTTATGAGTGACTATGTGGGTTAACAGATGGAGAAGGTAACTTCTATTTTGTATTTTCACCGCTTCGCTGATCCGAAGGATAAGAAAAAAGAAAAGGCTCGGCTAATTCTTACCAATTCTTTTTCCAGATTCAGCTTCATATTGACGACTTTCACGCTTTACTTCATATTAGATATATTCTAGGTTTAGGTAGAGTATCAGAGTTTAAAAATACGTGTATATTTAGAGTTGATAATATCGAAGATATTAAAAAAATAATAAAAATCTACCGCCTTTGGCTTATGATCCGCATTAGAAGAATATACTTTAAATAGCACTAAATTGCTAAATTTCTTTAATTTCAAAGAGGCTTTCGAGTTATATATCAACTCTAGTAGTAAAACACTAGATCTGGTTCAAAAACTCGAAGGAGAGCTTGCGCCCAAAAGTGGTATAAATAGTAAAAGAACTGATTATAAATTACCTGCATATCATCAATATAGGATTACTCCTTATTGACTACTAGGCTTCATCGAAGCTGAAGGTTCATTTTTCATTAAATCTAAAGAATTAAGCTTAATCTTTAATATTAGTCAAGCGTTTATTGATTTAGATTTATTGGAGGGTATACAGAAGTTTTTACAAAAATTGGTAGGTCCTGAATTAAATAAATTAGATAAGGCTAACAATGGAGTGAGACTTGTAATTAGCAAAAATGAATTAGGTAATAAAAAATTATGTCAAATAATAGTTAACCAACATGATTTCATTCGAGAAGCTTTAATACCTTTTTTAAATTCGCTAAATTAAATAATTCATTTAATATTAAAAAATATATAGTGAAATTATTAAATAGCTAGTGTTGTTGCTGGTACTAGCGTGGTTGTTTATTAAGTTTATGACTCGTCAACTTCAGGGAAAGTTCCCTACTAAAGAGGGGCGGAGGTGGGACATAAACAGCAAAAATAGTGTATATATAATTATTATAGGAGCTTGCGCCTCCAAGGAGTAATTTTCAAAATAGACCGTTCTAATTCGAAAGTTTTAATACTATTTGCTCTTTATATAGGTTATCTTAAAACGTAGTGGGTGGAAGAAGCAAGGAAAAGTTGCTATTGGTAGGGTAAGATATTTGCTAAATATTGTGTAGAATTACATATAGGTGTTCGAATCACCTCTTTTCCGCTGGAGGTTTCCTCGCTAATTTTTAGCGCATGAAAACTAAAATATACTTTTTTAAGAGTATAGTTTAATGGTAAAATAGGGAGCTTCAACCTCCAAATTCTCAGTTCAAATCTGAGTACTCTTGTAATTCATCCTTTACGAAGGTAAAAAACAAAACTTATTTAACTATGAAAAAAATGATGAACAAATTTTATATAAATAAATTTAGAGGTGTTAACTTTTTAAGTTTTAATAGGACTGCCTCTAGCTTTTATCATGCTGCCGTTTGCTGATATCTTTCTAGTCATGTATCCTTTATGTTACCGATTATACCACGTTTTTATTCTACTTAGGAAAAAATTATAAAATTGTATTATTACCTTCTGTTCTTTATAAAGAAAGTTTTTTATCTGGATTAAAGAGGGTATTGCAATCTTTGATTAAAAAAGATAAATCATATAAATTGGAATACTATATACAGACTAAGGGTGGTACTATAGATTTTTGAAACAATGTTGATAGATTTAAAGAGATTTTAAATTCTGTTTCATTAAAGAAGTTTTATATTATAGATAGAGAAATTATAAAGAACAATTTATTTTTTATATTATTTCTTTGTTCATTATTATTTAACGGGTATGTTATAGTATTTTGACCTGTATTGAATATATGACAAATCGTTTCTGTTTTTGTTATGTTAGTTTGTATTATAATACCTAAATTAAGGATTCTGATATTAAATTATTCAATTAATGCATTATGAATCATATTAAACGTATTTGTTTTTTTAATTATTTTAGGTTTATCTATCATTGTTGTTTATTATAGTGGTTTATTAAGTATTGATTTAAATATTCTATCTTTTAATGATGCTTTGGATTTAGCCAAAACTACTTTAAGTAGTTGGTTATTATTTTTAATGGTTGCTAAAATTATAAATTTGGTTATTAATAGTAATAATTTAGATGAATTTTATATTAATTTATTAAGATTATTATTAGCTTTAAGTGTTTTAGCTTTTTTCTCTATGATTCTTTCTTTTATATTTTCAATGTTTACGGGTATTTTGGTGGGAAGTTCATTAGTATATTTTTACAATTTCGATGTTTTGAAAATGGAAAACAACTCTCAAGATGGTCAACAAGCTGAAACTGGTATTAAGCAGGATGATGTTAGGGGAGGAGAGGATAATAAAAAAGAGGAGGATCAAAAGCCAAATCCTAATTCAAATCCTCAATACCCTGACAATTCAGGTAATAACTGTCCTGTCTGTACTATTATTGATAAAGTAGAAGCAAGATGGGAGGATAGTGATTTGGATCCAAAAACTAACCAATTAAATAAAACTGGTAAAGCACATGACTTTACTCAAGAAGAGGGAGATATTGTACGTGAAGCTCGTAATGATGCGATTGGGGATGAGGAGTCTGCTATTAATAAACATCAATATCTAGATAGAAGTGAATTAACTCCATCAGGTATTAACGCCAAAGAAGGAGATCTTTTGGTTAAATCTAACAGATCTCCCGAAGGAAGGTACGAAGCTTGTACAAACAAAAGGAACATCTTAATCAAACTCATGGAGCTTTACCGATGTATGATGATAAATTTCATAATAACAATAATAATAATAATAATAATTAATTTTTAATTGATATATTAAGTATGTAATATAGTAGAGGTTAACTACTGTATTTGATGGAAGACAGGTAATGATGGAATAATGTAACCATGTAATAGTGGAACAATGGTGGTAATAGTGGTGAAAAAAAAAAATAATTGTTTATTTTATACTTGGAGGTAGTTATATATCAAAAGCTTGGATATATAGTGATGGATGTAGGGTGTCTTCCTATTTTCAATTTTTGATTATGGTGAAGATTGGTAACAAGTATTTTATTTTTAAAGAAACGCGGAATGCGGAAGGAACCCACATAACAACCCACAAAAAAAAAAGCTTACTTATGAGAGTAATCCGTCTTGTTACCCCCCAGAAGAATCCTTAATTATGAGAGGAGAACGTTCATCAAATCAGTTTTTGATGATCGTTCAAATCTCAGCTGTAGTGAGAAAACGCCTACACTTTTTGTAGAAGTTTAATTATCCCTGCAAATTTAGCGGATGGCTATTTTTACCTTTTTTTTTTTGTTTCCTTCTTTAATATATTAGGAAGGCTTATGCTCCGCATTAGACTTTAAGACTTAAAAAATGAAAAAAAAAGAAATGTTTATCTCCTCATTAGCTGTTATCAACCTGAGTTTATCGTTAGTAGTGTGATCACTTCTTTTCACTTTTGGTTATGTAGTTAATTTTTAGCGCATGAAAACGAAAATATACTTTTTTAAGAGTATAGTCTAATGGAAATATAGGGAGCATTCAACCTCCAAATCCTCAGTTCAATTCTGAGTACGCTGGCCGTTAACGAGAGTTAATGAGTTGGCACAATTCATCCTTTACGAAGGTAAAAAGAAAATATATATAAATATGAATAATTTGTTTATTATATACGAAACTTATACAAATGGTTATAGAACAGATATATTAGATATTTTATCATTATTGGCAATTTTATGTGGTATACTTGTTATTATTAGTAAAAACCCCATAGTATCCGTACTCTTTTTAATAGGTTTATTTGCGAATATATCCTGTTATTTAATAATGTTAGGTTTAAGTTTTATAGGTTTATCTTATTGGGCGTCCGTTCGGCTGTTATTGAAATTATATATATCCTATAAAGGATCGATACCCGGAAGTAGTATCTGGGAAGAGCGCTTGGCTTATCCCATTGGGGGTAATAACTCAATGGCTGGTAACAGCAGGGAGACAATAGCCTGCCAAGTCAAGTGGGTGGATGAGGACATATCTGGAAGATGCAAATCTGTCCAAGAAAACACTCTAGCTCAGGGTCCGATCATGGCTGACACTGAATTGTGAAATGTGAGATCTCTTCGGCAGAAAACAGCCCTTGATTATAAAGATCCAGACTTACGTCAAAGTTTCATTAGTCTACCTTATAAATGGGGAGGAAAGATTATACTACTGGTGAAAGATTACCCATCGTTTTGGGGACAGGGATACGAAAACACAACCATGTTCGGAAAGTGATGCAAACTTATTCAGGATAACATTAAGGCTTTCTGCCGCCCTCTGAATAAAGGAACATACATCACACCCGTCAATAGCGGTACCGGAGAGATCCATTCGAAAAGAATGGAAGTCAGAGGATTCATAGTAGCTAGTAACATAGTGAAGGAGTCTAAATCTCGTTTTATTACATCAAAACGGGCATACACTAAATCAAGCATTCTATCCAACTCCTCGCAGTCTAAAATGAATGAAGATCCAAAAGATCTAGGGTTCGGTAGAATTGCTCGACTATGGTACTTCAACTATCAGAAACCAACTAAAGTATTTAAAGAGAATCTTAAAACCACCCTTAACTGTAAAGAACTATGATACGCTTGTTACATCAAGATTAGATCTAACAAAGGGAGCGAAACTCCTGGAGTAGATTTAAAAACTCTTGACAGAACAACTGTGGATGGTATAGACAAATTGAGAGAGTCGGTGATGAGTAGAAACTTTAAATGAACAGCTATTAAAAAGGTTGAGATACCTAAAGCTAATGGTAAAACTAGACCCTTAGGTATTCCTTCAACAAAGGATAGATTAGTTCAAGAAGTTCTGAGAGTAATCCTTGAAGCAATATTTGAACCTATTTTCAATAAGAATAGTCATGGTTTCAGACCTGGTAGAGGATGCCATACAGCTCTAAAACAGGTTAATACGCAATTCAAAGCTGTCAATTGATTCATTGAAGGGGATATTAAAGGTTGTTTTGATAATATAAATCATAATATTCTTATGAATGTTATTCGTAGAAAAGTACGAGACGACCTAATATTAAGCCTGATTGAATCCGGATTGAAAGCTAAAATCATCTTCAACGGTAAAGTAATAGAACATGTCAGTGGGACACCACAAGGAGGTATATTATCACCGCTGTTATCAAATATATACCTACATGAACTGGATAGTTTTATGGATAATATTATGGAAGAATATCAAGGTGTGAAGAAAGCGCCCAAGACAAACCCAGAGTACAGAAAGTACATGGATAAAACTCGGGAACGTAATCCGAAGTTAGCTAGGAAATACCCAGCAGCATACCCTTTCGACAGAAATTACAGGTATTTAAGATATGTGAGATATGCCGACGATTTTCTAGTAGGAATAGTTGGTCCTAGAGAAATGGCTGTAGAAATAAAGAACAAAATCAGTGAATTTCTAGATAAGAGACTAAATCTTATTCTAAGTCCTGAGAAAACTTTAATAACTTCCACTTCCAATACTGTCCCATTCTTAGGACATAAAATCGGAAGGAAAACCCTATTGATCAGTCAAAGAGTCGGACGAGGGAGAAGCTGAGTAACTCGAAAGATGACTATACCACTATTAGATGCGAATACCGAAAAGATGATTTCGAGCCTTTCTAAGAACGGATTCTGTGATAAAGACGGAAATGCTAAACCAAATTACAGTCTATTACCATTACCTCAATCGGAGATAAATCACCGTATAAACAGTATCATAAGAGGGATAACTCACTGATGAGCACTGGCGGGTAATCGAAGAATAGCAGTAGCTAGAATTAGCTTTATCCTGAGAATGTCAGCAGCAAAATTGTTTGCCACAAAATTCAAAATGAACACTAGTGCCCAAGTATTTGCCAAAGGAGGATCAGACCTTAGTAATCCATTATCTAAGATTAAGAGCTCCGTAGTAGGTGTCACAGAAGACATGCTAACAAAATGGAATAGCAAATGTAAAAGTGACGTGAATGATGTTAAATTGAAGAAAGGAAAAGAAATACCAGGTATTCTGTACTGTAAGTACAAGGATATTCCTAGACCTATGCCTAATAAAGTTAAATCTGATTGAGAACCAGAATTTGTGAAGTTACTGAAAACCCCCGAAGGGATTGAGAAACTTACTAAAATGTTCGAACAGGGACTTATCAGGTCAAACGATCGAAACCCAATTGCACAGATGGGATGAAGATTCAATAAAGGGGTAAGAGTGTTCGAGGAAAACTGTGTTATATGTGGATCAGATGTGAATGTGGAAATGCATCATGTTAAAAGTTTGAAATTACTTAAACCTCTAAAAGATAAGTTCAAAGATAGAGTAAGAGCCTTAACAAGAAAGCAAATACCACTATGCAGAGAACACCATCTTCAAATTCACAATGGTAATTGAAGAAATCCAGCTGTACCTATAAACGTATTCCTCGAAGGAGTTTCGGATAAAGATGCAGCCAAGGATGAATCATAGATTCTTTAGTGTTGGAAAGCCTTGTGATGGGTAACTATCTCGCAGGGTTTGGAGGGAGCTTTGGAATGACGTTATGTCATTTTCAATTCGACCCTATTAATTGTTTATATTGGAGCGGTTATAAAACGTATATGTATTAATTTAGCTGCGTTGGTTCAAATCCAACTCTACAAGGTACTTTTAATTCTAATCAAATTTTCTCAATTGGATATTAGCTGCTGCGGTAATTCTTCTTATATGACTTCAAGTTATCCTAGGTTTTACTTTAAGGAACCGATTAAATTAAACGGTAAAAAATTTTATTCTACTTTGTCTTGCTCTGATAAAGAGGATGAAGAGTTTCTTAAATGATTTGTAGGATTTTCAGATGGGGAGTCTAATTTCACTATAGTATTTCAAAAAGATAAAAATGGTAATATTACAGGAGCTAGTTTCAGATTTATTATTGAGTTACATAAGGATGACTTAAATACTTTAAAATATATAAAAAGTAAATTAAATTTAGGTAATGAAGTAGCAGTGTATGGTAATAGTTGTAAATTTACTATTATACATCGTAAAGATATTAATAAATTAATATCTATATTTGATAAATATAATTTAAATACAACTAAATACCTTGATTATTTAGATTTTAAAAAAGCTTTTAATTTATATTATGAAAATAATAGAATAGATAAGAGAACTCTAATTGATGAATTGTTAAGAATAAAAAATGGAATGAATAATAGTCGAATTGATTTTAATTTCCCTAGCGATTATAATATAAAAATTTCTAATTCTTGATTATTAGGGCTCATAGAGGGTGAAGGTACATTCTATTTAGATAGAAGTATGTTTAGACCAGTTTTTGACATTGGACTTTCTAAGGTACAACTTCCTGTTATAGAAAAAATAAAAGAGTATTTAGAAAATAATTTAGGGTTTGATAAGTATTCTATGTTTAAATTAAAAAATTCATCAGCTATTACAATTATAGAAACTAAATCTATGAATAATTCTAAGCCGTTTATAAGACTTAAAATTTTAAATAATAATATCTTAACTAATTATTTTATACCCTTTTTGGATAATATGACATTTATTACTAAGAAAGGTAAAGATTTCAATGATTTTAAAATTATAAACATGGCTGTCTATAATGGAGCCTACAGAAATGAAGAAATTAAACCCTTAATATTAAAATTATCATATACTATGAATAACTATAGATTATCTAGCAACTCAGAAGCCGAAAAGATCCCTAGTTTATCTAAAGAAATCTTAGATAGAATAATAAATGCAAAACCTACTATTATACATCTAGGTGATGGTCGTCAGTTAGATATTATAACTAGAAAACAGGTAAATAGGCGTTGAACGAACTGTGTATATGAAATAATTTTAAATACTGGAGAAATAATCTTAGCTTCTACTTTAAATGAGGCAGCTGTAATTTTAAATGTAGATTTTAGAACAGTAAGGAGACATTTGGATTCCTTATCTTCAGAGGGAGATTTTGTTAAAGTTAAGGCAAACCAAGTTAGAAGAGTACCGGTTTTTTATCGTTAGTCTTATCCAATATTTGTTACTTTAAATAAATAGGTACAAGTACTATTATTATTATTATTTTTGTAGGCTGGCTACGCAGCAGTAATAATAAAAGAAAATAGAAGAATTAAGAGCACAGGTTTAGAAAGAAGGTTACAACCGTACTATTCCATACTTGTAGAAAAAATAAGTGAAAACGGTTAAGAATATCCTGATTTAAGACCGTCGGCAGTTGTAAATGTCGCTACAGACTGGTTCACTGGGGTTAGGTTTAAATACCTGTCTAAATGTACAGTCGGATTCTAAAATGAATGTATTTTCATAGGGAGAAAGGACAACTCTTAACAATTTATATTGTAGGGTGATCATCAATACGTATGATAGTAACTCCTTGATGAATTTAGTATTAATTAATAACTATATTCATCTTAAGTTAATTAGAATTGATCTATATTGTTTTTATTTATTTTAATGTTAATAAATATTAGAATAAGTGAATTACAAAGCAATACTAGTAATAGTATACCTTTAGCTATCGCTATAGCGATATCTTTTAATTATCCTATTTTTCAATTATTACCTTACAATATAGCTATATTAAATAACTATTATAATTTAAACAATATTTTATATAATATCTCTTTAAATCAAGATAATAAAAAAGTGGATTTAAATACATCTAATGATGATATACATTTTGTAACAAGTAAGATATGAGATGGGGCGATAGTTGAAAATAGTGATATTACCAGTATTGGTAATGTCATATATACAAATTATAATATATGACTTATAATAGCTAGTTTTATATTATTATTAGCGATGGTTGGTGCGATTGTAATTACTATTAAGAGTGGTACAAGCGGGTCATATCAAGGTAATCATAATTAAATCTAGTTATACACCGAGTAATTAATTACAGTTTTAAATCGTTTTCTAAAGAGTTCCCTTATTTTTCGGATCAGCCCCCCCCTAGCGAAGCAGCGAAGCAGCGAAGCAGCGAAGCAGGGCTTATATATTCGCATAATTTTGGGGGTAAGGAGGCGATCTAGACTTTATCACCAAAAGATTTTTTCCACTTTATCCCAGCGTAGTAAAGTAGAGAATATTACTAAAAAAAAAGGTATTGGTGCATTATTTATATTTTTGGTTATTTATTTTATTTAGAATTATTCTAAAAAAAAAATATGTTAATTTAAAGATAAAATATAGTAGTACAACTACTAAGATATAAGTTTGAGTCTTATACATACTTGCTTGTTCTATTTGATTTAATAATAATAATAAATAAAATAACAAGTATTGTGATAAATTTATCACAATTTTTATTTTTACAATAATTTAATTTTTTATAAATATACAATGAATATTACACTAATACTTTTTTTAATAGGAATCCTAGGATTAATTAATATTTATATATACTCATATGAATATATAAATATTATTAAGGATATTATTATTTTTGAAGATAATGGTATTATATTTTACTTAGTTATAATTTTATTATCCCTAACATGAATAATATTATGTAAAATAAGAAATTATATTGAAATTAAGTTTTATAAATTACTAAATCAGAATATTATTTTATAATTAATATGAACTATGATTCCTGCAATTATATTAATATTAATAGCATTCCCTTCATTCAAATTATTATATTTAATGGATGAAGTTAATGATTCTTCAATGTCAGTCTTAGCAGAGGGACACCAATGATATTGAAGCTATCAATACCCTGATTTCTTAAATTCAGACGACGAGTTTATAGAACTTGATTTATATTTAGTACCAGAATCTGATTTAAATCCTAAATCTGATTCTGATTCTTATTCTAAATATTTTAGGGATTTATTTGAATCTATATTTTTAAATTTATTTAAATCTCTATTAACGGATGGTAAAGATAGTATTTATATACAGAAGGCATTTCAACCAGTTCAATTTACTACTAAGTATCAAAAATTGGTTTTGTCCAATATGGGACATTATGAGAAATATACATATCAATTTAATATCATTAGTATTGATATTGATTTAGATGAAAAACTCTTAATGAATAAATTACCTGACGTGGAAAATCTTTCTACAAATAAATTAGAAAATTTATTATTTGCTTATGATATAAATTCTATTTTTTTTGAGGAATTTTCCTTTGAATTAAATTATGATATTTATGTAAATTCAGATATTAATACTGATAGCTCAAATATTAGTTCAAATAGCTCAATAAGTACAATATATACTGACTTATGATCTTCTAATTCTAGTCAATCTTCTACCCATTTTTTTCGTGTGTTAGAACAACGTTATCACATTTTGGAAAATAGAGATTTAGATATAGAAGGAAGTTTAGATCAATTAATAGGTGGATTAGGTACAGATCAGGATTTAATAGATACTATAACATTTATTTTTAATCAGGCTGAGAATTTAACAGAGTTAAATTCTCAGCGACTTTGGATAGAAAACGATTTACGTAGGGTTACAGAGTTAATATTGGAGCAAAGTAGAGATTATCAAATGGATACTTTTAGGATAATAGATAATACTGATATTGGTTCATATTCTAGGGCTGAATTAGTAAATAGATTTGGTCAGTTAATGTTAGAGATTATTAGAGAAGAAAGAGAAGTTTTTGATCGTAGATTATCAGTATTAAATGCATTATATGATGTATTTTGTGATAGGTTGACTTCTTCTGAATCGGACCAATAAGTACTTTTTGTTTTCGATATATAATTAATACCTTATTATTAAATAATTCAAAAATTTTTATTAAATAGAAAAAATATTATATTAATGCTCATCTCGATAGAGGTGATGTTATTGTCTATAACATTTCTAATATTGGTAAGTTCACTTAACATTGACGATATAATAGGCCAAACATACGCTATTTACATAATAGCAGTAGCAGGTGCAGAATCTGCTATAGGTTTGGGTATTCTAGTAGCTTTCTATAGATTAAGAGGAAGTATAGCAATAGAATATAAATAATGTATTTAAGTATAATAATTTTACCTTTATTAGGATCTATAGTTTCTGGCTTTTTTGGTAGAAAAGTTGGAGTTAGCGGAGCACAATTCATTACATGTCTTAGTGTAATAGTAACTACAATACTAGCAGTAATAGCTTTTTTTTTTTTGAATTAGGGTGGTTTTTTTTTATTTTTTTTACCTCAGTTTCCTTCATTACTCTAAAATTAATAGTGATATAACTAGTATAGGTAATGTGATGTACACTAACTATAACATGTGACTTATATTAGCAAGTTTAATACTGTTATTAGCGATGATTGGTGCTATAGTAATAACAATTAAATCTAGTCATAAACCGAGTAATTAACCTTAGGTTTAAGCCATACTCTAATGGATTTCCAAAAAAAAACTTTATCTTAATCTAAAAGATTTTCTTCCACTTTACCATCTCAGCAAAGTAAAGTAGAGAATATTAAATTTAATTTGAATCCTTTATTTATTACAGGGTTCGTAGATGCTGAAGGTTGTTTTACTTTTAGTTTTGTTAAAGATAATAAATATAATACTGGTTGACGTGTTAAAGCTATATTTTCTTTAGGGTTACATAAAGATAAAGTTCTATTGGATAATATTCAAAGTTACTTTGGCGTAGGTTTATATCCCCAAAGTTGTTACTTAATTCAATATTATGTTACATCTGAAAAGGATTTAGCTATATTAATTGATCATTGTCGCGCGCCTTAATTTTATTAGGAGCGGAGAGAAATACCCTTCTCAAAAATTGACGGATTTTTTATTATTTAAGCAAGGACCGGCTTCGCCTAATCCCCTAGCTTGCGCAGGGGATAAGAAATAATTAAAACTAAACAACACTTAACTAAAGAAGGTCTTAAAAAACTTGTTGAAATTAAAGGATTAATGCATAGAGGTCTTTCAGATCAATTAAAAGCAGCTTTTTCTGATATAACTTCAATTGTAAGACCTTTAGTTCAAAACCCTATAATCCTTAACCCTCAGTGAGTTGTAGGATTCGTTTCAGGGGAGGGTAGCTTTCTAATTCAAATTTTTAAAGCTAAAACTAAATCAGGTGAGGCTACTAAATTAATCTTTACTATAACTCAACATGTTCGTGATCAACAATTAATGGAAAGTTTAATAACTTACTTAGATTGCGGAAATTTAGCTAGAGGTAGAGATGCAGTTGATATAAGAGTTACTAAATTCTCAGATATTAAAGATAAGATTATTACATTCTTTATTAAATATCCTATTATAGGTAATAAACTGAAAGATTTTCAAGATTTTTCTAAAGTTGCCCAATTAATAGAAAATAAATCTCATTTAACAAAAGAGGGTTTTGATCAAATTCGTAATATTAAAGCAGAACAGGAATCGTTTAAATTAACTAGTTAGTTAATTGTTTGCGCAAGTACCCTTAAATTATTATGTATACTAACTATAATATGTGACTTATAATAGCTAGTTTTATATTATTATTAGCAATGGGAGGTGCTATAGTTATAACAATAAAAAAAAATTAAATCTAAAGTAAAAAATTTAATATAAAAGAAATTAGCTCAATGGTAGAGCAACCGTTTTACACACGGAAGGTTGGGTGTTCAATTCACCTATTTCTTAAAGAAGTAAAGTAAGAAATTACTTTCTTTCTTTAAAATTATTTTAATTATATACTTTGTATGCTTTTAACTTATTAATTAATAAAGGTAAATGACTGAAATAGTAAGGAGTAATTTTCAAATTCATCCTTTTCATTTAGTATCCCCTTCACCATGACCATTATATACTAGTATTAGTTTATTTACTTTAGCTAGTAGTGGAGCATTATCTATGCATAGTTTTAGCAATGCACATAATGTATTTTATTTAGCTCTTATAACATTAGTTTTCTCTATGTCATTTTGATTCAGAGATATAATTAGTGAGGGTAAATTATGGTTAATGAAATATAATTTAAAATTTTTTTATTTAAATACAGCTAAAGCTATCCCTGTTGAAGATGTAAAACAAAGTTTAAAAACTTATAATTCAAATTTTCATTTTTATAATATATATACAAATAATAAGGATCTTCTAGGTTACTATTTAGCAGGTCTTTTTTGTATATAAGAGGGGGATGGTCATATTTCTATTCCTGCTTTAGGAACTACAACTTTGAATAGAGTACTTAATCCTAGAATAGTGTTTACTTCACATATTAATAATTTAGGTTTATATGCTTTTATTCAGTCAGAATTAGGAAATATAGGGCGTTTTCAAGTTTCAGGTGATAATAGGCTTCGTTATATTATAGGGGATAAAATCGGAGTTTTAACCATTATTAATCTAATACATGATAAACTTAGAACACCTAAAAATAAAAGATTTAATGATTTAATTAATTTTTTTAATACTAAATATTCTTTAAATATAACAGAAAGTTTATTAGATAGTTCGGAATTTGTCGCCTTATCCCTCTGGGATGCTTCGCGCTTCGCGCTTCGCGCTTCGCGCTTCGCAGGAAGAAAATAGTTGATTTACAGGTTTTACTGAAGCTTCAGGACATTTTGGTATTAAGTATGTAGTAAGTAAACCTAAGTCAGAAACCCGAAAAAGATCTGTAAGTGAAAATGTAAGTTTAAAATTTAGATTAGATCAACGTTCATATGATAAACCTACATCTTCATATATGTTACCTTTTATGGAAAAATTAGCATTGTTTTTGGGTTGTACTGTAAAAAGTTATAATAGTAATAAAACATCTACAGAAGTATTATCTTTATCAGTATCAGCTATAAATAATATAAAACCTCTTATTCATTATTTTGACAAGTATCCTTTAATAGGTGAAAAGTATAATAATTATATCAAATGAAGAATTGTTTATAATATGATAATATCTAAAGAACATCTTACAGATAAAGGAAGATTAAAGATTCGATCATTAATTGGTTTAGATTTTTAATAAATAAAATTTTTTAAGTATATTTTATAAAGTGCTCTCGTAAAATTTAACTATATGCTGGAAACTCTTATAATTTTAAGACAATCAGCAGGAAACCAAAGGACGTATAATTATCCTAGTAGGATCCTCAGAGACTATACGTTAAAAGTTAATGCGTTATTATTAAAAACCCATTAATTAAGAGATAGTCCAGTTAATATAGTGATATATTAAACTTAAATTGACTTTTTTGGGAAACCATACCCTTTCTGTCCAAAAAGGATTAAACTTAGGTATTATTTTATTTATAGTGTCTGAAGCTTTGTTCTTTATGGCAATCTTCTGGGCATTTTTTCATAGTAAAAGCAATCTGTGAATAGGAGCCAAACTCCGGGAACACCCTAAAGCTTTAATAACTAAACTGTTAGTTGAAAGATTAATAGCGGCCTCATTAATGATTGAGGGTATAGTAACATCATTAAAGATTCTTGGTTTAATACAAGGAATGGGTTATCGCGGATCTAAATCAGATAGTCATATATCTGTAAAAGAGCAACGAGCAGACGGTTCCTCAATATTATTTAAATATTGTAAGGTGTGCTCTAAGTGCCAAGGAAACTTGGTTTATATGCATCCAATAAAAAATGTTAGTACTATTAGGGTTAATAAATATTTAAATTCTTCAATAATTCAAAGATCTTTATTTTCTACTAAAGCTTCATCAGTCGATAATACAACTGATGTATTAAATCCTAAGTATGTTACAGGATTTACTGACGGAGAGGGATGCTTTTTCGTAGGTATTAATTCAGACCCTAGATATAAAACAGGTTACAGAATAAAAGCTATATTCCAAATAGGTGTTCATGAAAAAGATCTTGCCTTATTAGAGCAAATTAAATTGTTTTTTGGGGTAGGACATATTACAAAATTGGGGGTAGAATCTGTTCAATATAGAGTATCAGGTTTAAAAGATTTAAATATAATTATTAATCATTTTGATAAACACCCTTTATTGACTCGTAAACAATCCGATTTTCTGCTTTTTAAAGAAGTAATAGACTTAATGAAAGAGGGAAAACATTTAACTTTAGAAGGGCTAAATAGAATAGTATCAATTAAAACTACACTTAACGGTGGAGAAATATCTGATACTTTAAGTTTAGCTTTCCCAGATTTAGAACCTGCATTAGTACCAAAAATTAATGATAGAAAAATTAAAGATTTACATTGATTGGCTGGTTTCACTGACGCTGAAGGTTGTTTTTTTATAGCATTAAAAAAATCACCAAAATCTAAATTAGGCGAAACTGTATGATTAAGATTTATTTTATCTCAACATAGTGAAGATAAAGATCTCTTAGAAAGTTTAATTTCTACTTTTAATTGTGGTAGATATATATCTAAATCAGATTGTAGTGAGTTTATAGTTGAAAAATTTACAGATGTTCGCGATAAAGTTATCCCGATATTTGAAGAATTTAAATTACATGGTTTAAAATCTAAAAATTATGATGATTTTAAAAAAGCCGCGGTTCTAATCAATAATAAAGCTCATTTAACTAGAGAAGGATTAGACGAGTTAAAAAAAATAAAAGGTAGAATGAATAAAAGACGAAAATAGTATTAATATAAAGATGCATATATTAAAATTTTTATTTATATAAAACATATAAATATATTAAAAACGAGTGCTTTAACACCTACAGTAGAATTAGGTGCTCAATGACCTCCTATGGGAATTGAACCTGTTAATCCTTTTGAAAAAAAGTAAGAATTCAAAGGGGCATCGGGAGTTGATCGATGCGAAAAGGGCAAATTGCGGGAACCTTTAAAAGAATAATATATATATCAGGTATATATTATATAATACTTATCTTTTAAACAATCCGCAGGTATGATCTATAAATCTAAACGTTAAAATACTACATAGGGGAGCTTGCGCAGTGTTCAATTTTATATAAATCATATTTAATTCTAGAAAATTTATTTTAATTAGAATTATTTTAATTTAAAGTAAAGTTGGTTGATTAGATTTATAGTTAGACTTCAACGATCAAACGCCCTTATATAAATTACCTAAAGTAACCTTTAATACAATTAATTATTCCCACTAGCATATAGTAATAATAAATTATTATATTCCTGATGCTTAATTAAAGGTGAACCGACAAAATAATTAATAGGTTATTCCGTTTAAGTTAGCTATTGTTATAAGATTTAATACTAACAAATTGACTACCCTGCGGCTACCTTTAGGTATATTTATATGTGATATGATCTAATCTAATTAAAATTAGTAATAGAAAGTTTGAAAAACTTACCTTTTCAACAATTTCCGACTCAGAAAGTACAAAAAGTACGAGAGTAAGGACTGTTAAAACAAAGGGTTATAGTAAGAGTTCATTTCCTTTAATAAACAGAGAAGATTATGAAATCTTATATGGTTTAATTTTAGGGGATTTGTTTATATCTAGGAAAAATAATGAAAATGCTTCAATAAGATTTGAACAATCAATTATTCATAGAGAATATCTTGAACATTTGTTTGAAAGATTTAAATATCTATGTACAGCCAACGCAAGTGTAAAAACTGCGGAAAGAAAGGCTTTTAACACGTCATCAGTTTATTTTACAACTCGCCAGTTAACAGCTATAACAGAACTTCACAAATTATTCTATAACGAAGGAAAAAAAATAGTACCTTTAAACATAGGTAGTTTGTTGACAGAAAAAAGTTTAGCCTTTTGAGCGATGGATGATGGTGACAACCATAGATCTGGTTATATCTTAAATACAAGTGGATTTACTTTAAAAGATGTAAAAGTGTTACAAGCTGTATTATATGATAATTGAGGATTAGAAACATCTATTCATAGCAGAAATAGAATTTATGTTAATTCAAGTTCGAAAAAAAAATTCTTAAGTCTTATAATACCGCATTTTCATTCCTCTATGCTATACAAAATAAACTAATAGGTTGTTTGAATTACCTTTACTTAATACAGTAAAACATGCTAGTTTCTCAAATATTTGAGAAATTATTGCTGTGTGGGTGAGAGTCCCACTCTATGAACAAAATTTAACTTTTAATTTTACTTATCTTGAAATCTTAGGGCAAAATTTAATTATGCTTTTTATTTCATCTTTGGAGGTTTCAATCCTCGTGTTATGTACTAGTAGAGATTTGTCACTGTATACATCACTACATCAAAATAATTCCATCGATCACCTTAACACCGTAAACCCTAAAGACTTTGATGGATTTTATAGATGGTTTGTAGGGTTTTCAGATGCTGAAGGTATGTTTAGTATATCTCAGATTCTTAATAGAGACAAAATTGAAGGTTTCTCTTTTAGATTTAAAATAGGATTACACAAAGATGATTTAAATGCTTTAAATTACATTAAAAATAAATTAGGTATGGGGTCTATATATGCTTCTAAGGATAGTCAAATATTTACTATATCTAAAAAGGACGATATTTCTAAACTAATTTCTATTTTTGATAATTATACTTTAAATACAAGCAAATATTTAGATTTTTTAGCTTTTAAAAAAGCCTTTATTCTTTATACTAATAGAGAGAACTTAACGGATAAATTAATAGCTCAAATATTAGAATTAAAAAATGGCATGAATTATAATCGTGAAGATTATAATATGTTTATAAATCATGAAATAATTATAACTAAAAGTTGATTATTAGGTTTTATAGAAGGAGATGGTTCATTTAGCTTGGAAAGAAGCACAATGGAACCCGTCTTTTCTATTAAATTAACAGAAACACAACTTCCGGTTTTGACTAAAATAAAAGAATATTTAGAAAACAACCTGGATCTTGATTTATATTCTATTCATAAATTAAAATCTTCACAGATTATTATGATAAGTTCTGAAAAAGCTAGAGGTAATAGTAAAC
Source organism: Monosporascus sp. GIB2 (assembly GCA_004155935.1). NCBI lineage: Eukaryota > Fungi > Ascomycota > Sordariomycetes > Xylariales > Monosporascus > Monosporascus sp. GIB2. The sequence continues at coordinate 23,302 of QJNV01000099.1, read as the reverse complement.
CTCTTGTGTCATTAGTCATCAAAAATGTACATTTTTTAAATAATTATTTAGTACCCTTTTTTGATGAAGAGATATTTATAACTAAAAAAGGGTTGGATTTTTCTGATTTTAAAATTATATGCAATGCTATTTACATAGGAGCTCATAGAAAAGAAATAACTAAATCCTTAATTTTGAAATTATCTTACACTATGAATAATTTTAGATTATCTACATACTCAGGATCTATTGAATCTTTAAGTGAAGAGGAAATAAATTTGCTAATTAACGCTATGCCAACTATTGAACATCTTAAGGATGGTCGTCAAAGAGATATAGATACGAAAAAGGTTATACGTAATCGTTCAAGTAGTAGTGTTTATGAAATTATCCAACCATCAGGAGAAGTCTTAATAATGTCCAATTTAGCTAAAGCTGCCGAATTTATAAATGTAGGTTTTAATACTTTACAAAGACGTTTAGATGTCGAAGATTTACAAGGAGATTCAGTAGAATTAAAGGCTTATAAAATTAAAAGAATAGGAGTATTTAACCCTAAAAGTTAAAGAAAGAAACTGAAGTAAGATTACAATCAAACAGTTTTATATTCATAGATAAATTAGGTGAAAACGGTTAAGGATATTCTTAGTCTTAGACCGTCGGCAGTTGTAAATGTCGCTACAGATTGGTTCACCAGGGTTGGGCTGCAATGTCCGTCCTAATGTACAATCGGACTCTATAACGAGTGCAAATATCGTAAAGAGGAAAGAAAATCCCATGCATTGCACAGCGGGATAGCCATAGCATGGTGGCAATAACTCTTAAATAGTATAAGGTTTTATGCCTTACTATTTCAGTTAATTAGAGTTGAATATTATTATCAAGTGGAGCTACAGTAACATATGCTCATCATTCTTTAATTCAAGGTAAAAGAAAGGGAGCTTTATACGGTTCTATAGCTACCATATTATTAGCAGTAATTTTCACAGGTTTTCAAGGAATAGAATATAGTGTTTCATCTTTCACTATTAGTGACGGTGCTTTTGGTACATGTTTCTTCTTTGGTACTGGGTTCCACGGATTGCACGTAATGGTAGGAACAGCTTTTTTAGCAGTAGCTTTATGGAGAATTTATGCATATCATTTAACTGACAATCATCATTTGGGTTTTGAAGGGGGGATCCTGTACTGACATTTTGTAGATGTAGTATGATTATTTCTTTATGTTTCAGTTTATTACTGGGGTTCTTAAGTAAAGTTAGTATAGGATCCGATAATCAAATTATAAATTGTTCTAGTGAGCAACCTGACGGGTCATTTACAGTAGAACCACACCCGGATCACCCAGGTTGAAGTAGAGTTACTAAAAAGAACTCAAATGGTGATATAGTGGAAGTGGCATATGTCCCTAATGATCGTGTACCTGCTTATGTTTCCCAGGGTTCTAAATCTAACCCTATATCTGTGGATGATTCAGATAGTTCTGCTTCTAGTCCTATACCTGTGGGAGAGGGTTCTGCTTCTAACCCTATACCTGTAGAAAATTCCGAGGATTCTGCTTCTGATCTTGAAAAGGAAGAAGGAGCAAAAAAACAAAAAAATTCTTCATCAAATGATGATAATGGTAAAGGAGGAGGTTCAAATCCTTCTTCAGGTCCTTCTGAAGGTCCTTCTTCAGCTCCTACTGGTTCTTCAGCTCCTTCTGGTTCTTATGAAGGTGCTGGTTCTTCAGTAGGTGGTTCTAATAATAGAACAAAGGAAGTATTAGGTAGTTTATTAGGATTATTAGGTGGTTTTTTAGAAAATATACCTGATGTTTTAAATAACCTTTACTTATAGTGTTCTATTATGAAGAATATACGCATATCATTTAACTGACAATCATCATTTGGGTTTTGAAGGGGGTATATTGTATTGACACTTTGTAGATGTAGTATGATTATTTTTGTATGTTTCGGTTTACTACTGGGGTTCATAACCTTCTCCTGAGTAGTAAATCAAGGAAATAGTGGAGAACATTTAGAAAGAGTAGGTAGAGCTTTAATATTTAAACCAGAATATAAAGAAAGAATATTAAGAATCTGAGAAGATACTCCATCTACTCCTTCTGCTGTAGTATTAAGATCATCTGTAATTCCTTTCCCTTTTGCTGTATTTTCGTTCTCTCCTTTGGAGAAGATATTTGGGTTTTGAAGGTGGAATTTTGTACTGACATTTCGTTGATGTTGTCTGGCTTTTTTTGTATGTTTCAATATACTACTGAGGGTCTTAATAGACAGAATAAAAGAATCTCTTACTGTTTATTATGTTTATGCTGATTCACTTTTAGCTGAAGCTTTTTGTTTTTATGCTGATTCACGTGAATCTGAACCTAAACTGATTTCTACTGCAGTGAAACCCGGTAAGGATAGAGCACTAGGTTGAACTACAGTAGTTGAAGACTACTCAGATGGTAATAGAATAATTAGGCATTTACATCCTACATCTACATCTCTACCATCTAAACCTGAGAATTGTTCAGCAGGTCCTATAAAACGTCCTTGAGAGCTGGACGAAAAACCGGAAATACAAAAGAAAAAACCGAAAAATGTTTCATCAAATGAGAACGATGAAGGAAATAGTAAAGGAGGAGGTACACCTCCTGATATAGGTCCTTCTTCAGGTCCATCTGGAAATTCAGAATCAGGTGATAATAATGTAAGTAAAAAAGAAAAATTCATAGTTATCGTAGGATTAATATTAGAATGAATATCAGAATCAATATCTAATTTTTTTTTTTTAACTTATTTTAGTATTTTATTGCAAACATTTTTATCATTTAATCTGTAATAGTTTTTTTTTAGGTTTAAAAGGATAATAGAAGATTTGTGGATAAAGTCTAATTATTTTTAGATATCCTTCTATTTATAATAATATTTATAAATATAAGATTCTTTAGCTTAACCGGTAAAGCGCATTTTTGATAAGAATGATATTCAAGTTCAAGTCTTGAAAGAATTAGAGTGGTAATTAGTATATGTACTCTTACATTTAAATAATAGAGATCAACTGTCAAGAATATATAGTGATATAGTTATCAATATAAAGAGAATTGATCGAGTGGTTTAAGATGGTAAGCTTGAGTCTTATTTGGCCAAAAACTGGTCACATCCGTTCGAATCGGATATTCTCTGCACTCAAGTTAGAATATATTTATTATAATTTTAATTTAAAATAAGGTAATTTTATATAAATTAACGGATTAGGCCCGGGTAGGTTAGGGACTGCATTTGGGTTGCAGAATAGTTACGTTCGAATCGTAATAATCCGAAACTAAAAATTTATAGTGATATAGTGTACTAGATATAGAAAAATATTTATATATAATATAAATAAGTATACAAAGAGACTATTAGGGATCCCTGTAAGGAGCTATGTATTAAAGAGTAATAATATTAAAAAAAGTTATGTAATACTAAACATATAAACTCTTAGAGAAATTAGATAATAAACGAAGGCGAATTGAAATATCTTAGTAGCTTCAGGAAAAGAAATCAAACGAGATTCTACGATTAGTGTGAATGAAAGTAGAGTAGCCTATATACTAAATATAGTATATTAATAAGTAAAATGGACATAAACCTGTTTAAATATTAAGGGGAACCTTCCTCTAAGGCTAAATATAATACATAAGCGACAGTGAAAAAGTACCGTGAGGGAACGGGTTGAAATAGTAGTTTTATAAGCAGCTCGAGCTAAGGCAAGAGCGTACCTTTTGCATAATGGGTCACCAAGTTAACATTAGATGCGAGCAATTTGCGTAGTTAAACCGATGATCAAAAATGAATTAGTGTCTAAAGTTAGACCCGAAGCTAGGTGATCTTACTATAGTCAGGATTATAAAAGTCCGAACGGGTTATCGTAGCAAAGATATCCGAAGAACTATGGTAAGTATAGTGAAAGACAAAACTGACCTAGATAGCTGGTTTTCTGCGAAACCTATAATAGTAGGCAATTTAAGTAACATCTTCGCAGGTACAGAACTTAATCTCAGGCAAGATGTCTTAAATTTTATAATAAGTTATTATTATGAAATCGACATTTTACTTTGTACATATCGGGGGGTCGTAGAGACTTTATCGGTGAGTATGTAGACTCGGAATGGCAAAGATGAATCTTGAATTATCAGACATAGAATGATAAGGTTGTATTACAGCCTTTTTGTAGAAGTGAACCTTCTGCTATAAACCATCAAATTGCGGGAACACCCTAAAGCAATCATAACCAAGTAAGAGTAGTAATACATCTTATGGCTCAGGCAATGACTCGAGGTAAGGTAAAATCATGATTGATGTACAAAAGTTAAATGGGTTATCCGCAGCCAAGTGCCAAAAAAAAAATGAGAGCGTACCTTTTGCATAATGGATCAGTTAATGTTAGATTCATTACAAGCTAGGTAAAGTTCTTTATAATAATGGTATGCAGTTCATCGACTAAATGTTGGTTGGCGCAAGCTTAAGATATAGTCAGGCCTCATCTGAAAGGATGCAATGGCAATAAAGTAATTTTATTAATTTATTATTAAACTTATATAGATAGCTTAGCTATTTATAGGCCGGTTCTTACAAAAGACTTAATACGACAGGCGACTACCTTTCGAAGGGTAACTTATTTTAATGGGCTGACACCCCCTTTTAATAGTGTTAATAGGTTAAGGTACTGTAAGAAAAGATGTTATAAAGCTTGCTAAGAATTATATTCTAGCCGGACCTAGTGGAGACACTAGTTATCTGAGAGATGAGCTTGGAGATTCTTCTCCATGACCCATGTTTGGTATGAGACAAACACTAAGCTGTCGGCTTTTAAATTATAATAACATCAGAAGTCACAAAAAACAATTTATTATTAAATAATGGATCTGTAGCTCCTATAAAAAGCTATGATAATGCACTATTAAGCAAAAATACCTTTTTACTAGATAATAAAGGTAAAACCGGTATCTATCGTTGAATCAATAAATTAAATAATAATACTTATGTAGGTAGTGGTCTAAATTTATCAAAAAGAGTAAGTGAATATTACAATCAAAGTGAATTAAAGAGAAACTCTAGACCTATTCATGCTGCTTTACTTAAATATGGGTACGAAAATTTCATATTGGAAATATTAGAATATTGCAGAGCAGATGAGCTTATTAAAAGAGAACAGTATTATTTGGATTTATTAAATCCTGAATATAATATATTAAAATATGCTTATTCGTTATTAGGGTATAAACATACCCCTGAAAATATAGCGAAGTTTAAGTTAAAAAAAGTTTCACAAGAACTTAAGGATATATTATCTTCAGTCCATTCAGGAAAAGAAGTTAGTCAAGAGACTAGAGATAAATTATCTCTTGCTATAACTAACTATAAAAAAAAATAACCCTCTTTCACCTGAAGCTTTAGCTAATATTACAGCTAAAACTACAGAACGTGAAGGAGTACCTGTTACACTTTTAAATACTCAGACTAATGAAGAATTAGAATTTCCTACTTTAACTAAAGCTGGGGAGTATTTAGATGTAAAAAGACAAGCTATACCTTACGCAATAAAAAGAGAAAGTCTTATTAAAGGACTATATCGTGTTTCAGAAAAAAAGTAGGCAGTTAATACACATAAGTACTGATTTTAATACTAAAATAAAATTACTTTAATTTCAATAACTAAATTATTGAAATCAGGTTTATAAATAACCTGTTGTCCAAATGGATAGTTCATAAAGATTATAGTATGAGCTATTTAGGGAGAAAATTTTGGCTTATTTATTAGTAAGCAAAATTTCCGTGTATGTCAAAAGGGAAACAGCCCAGAACAAGAGTTAAGGTTCCGAAATTATTGTTAAGTGAAATTAAGAAAGTTTTTATTTAAGTCGACAAGGAGATGGGCTTAGAAGCAGCCATAATTCAAAGACCTGCTGGATGATCTAGGAAATCATCTTTGTGGGTGAAACTATCAAACTCCGGGGACTTCCTAAAGGTTTTGATACTAAGCTATAGTTGAAAAGCTATAAGTGGCTGGACTAATTATTCAGGTATAGTAACAAGTCAAAATATGAGCGAAAGTGAAATGGGATATCGCGGATCTAAATCAGTAATATGTGAAAGTATTACTGTAAAAGAGCAACGAGTAGACGGTAGTTGACACAATAATGTGTTTAAGGTGTACTCTAATGGGTTTTGAAAGAAGTTATCTAATCAGAATCCTTTCTTAGGGAACACTAGATTTGTAAGATATTGCAGCAATTTAAGTACAACTAATAAATTATCTCCTTATGTAGTAACTGGACTTGTAGATGCAGAAGGGTGCTTTAGAATTTCTATCTTAAATAATAGAAGTTTTCGTATCCTCCGGATTAAAGATAAAGGTAATGTTCCTTTTATTACCAGACTTTATTTTCAATTATCTTTTCATAAAAAAGACGAAAATTTACTAGTATTATTGAAAGAAAGCTTAAAGACGGGTAAAATTTATAAATCTCGTCCTGAGCTTTACGAATTACAAGTATCTTCCGTAAAAGATATAAAGTTAATAATAGAGTTTTTTGATAGATATCCTTTAATTACTCAAAAGTATGGAGATTATGTGCTTTTTAAAAAAGCATATGAATTAATCAATAATAAACAACATTTAACTATGGATGGTTTATTAAAATTGATAGCTTTAAAAGCTTCTAGTAATTGAGGTCTCAGTCAAAATTTAAAAGAAGCATTTCCTAATATTGTTCCTATTACTCGTGCACAAACAGATAGTAAAATTCCTAGTCCGGAATGACTACTAGGGTTTGTTAGCGGAGAAGGTAATTTTTTTATTAGATTAATGAATTCTTCTACTCATAAGTTAGGGTATCAGGTTGGATTAAGGTTTCAGATAACTCAACATAGTAAAGATAAGTTACTAATGGAAAATATAGTTAACTATCTTGAATGTGGATATTTATCTGTTCGTAATGATATTATAGATTACCGTGTTACTAAATTTAGTGATATAGTAGAAAAAATAATACCCTTTTTCGACAAATATCCTGTATTAGGAGTTAAACAAAAAGATTTTGAAGATTTCAAATTAGTTGCTTCTATTATTAGTGATAAAAAGCATTTAACTGAGGAAGGTTTACTCAAAATTAAGGAGATAAAATTAGCTAAAGAAAATGACAAGCCAATTTAATCTACACCCACAAAAAATAAAATCTAGTGTTCCGATGATAAATCTGACTGCTGTGCGTAACAGAGCGCTTGTTAATTTTTAAAAGCATCGAAAATTTAACGGATCTAAATAATATACCGAAACCTTGTCCATAATTGATTATAATAAAATTATTATTGTCATTTACTGGGGTAGCAGAACATTGAGTAAACCTGCAGCATTATTATTATTTTTTTTAGTAGATGCGATGGTGCAAAAGTAAAAGACTTTTACTTTACCTACAGTATACTCAAGAGATAATGGTGACATGAGTAACAAAAAAGAAGTTCGATCAGTTTCTGGATCGATCAGTTTCTGGATCCGATCCGTTTCTGGATCCGATCGGTGTAAAAAAAAAATTTTTTTTTTTTCTGATCGGTTTGGAGCCGATCGAGCGCTCGCCTAAAGCTTATGGTTATTTAAAGTAACGGCCTCTAAGTTTACAATCCCAAAGGTTGAAACGATGAGAAAATCTTATTACTTAAATGACAACAATTTTAAAGTGAAAAGTGTGCTGGAAAAAATAAGTAATATATCAATATTTACAATAAACTAAAAAGATGAGTCTATATTGATGAAAAAATAACCGTACCTATAAACTGTGACAAGTAAGCTAGTGTAGAATACGAAGGCGTAAATGAGCTAACAATCATAAAGGAACTCGGCAAACTAACTACCGTAACTTAGGGATAAGGAGGGCTCATTTGTCCCGTTTAATCTCGGGTAAGAAGGAAGAAGCATGAAATAGTGTTGTACGACTGTTTAATTAAAACAAAGCACTTTGCATAAAGACTTAAAGTCTAAGTATAGAGTGTGATTTCTGCCCGGTGCCGGCTGGCTAACGAAAATAACTAACCTTAAAAGGTTTGGTAATGTAGGAACCCCCGGTTAATGGCGGCCTTATTTTGAGGGTCCTAAGGTAGCGGAATACCTTGACTGTTAAATGCAGTCTTTGCATGAATGATGTAACGATACAACAGCTGTCTCTATGATTGACTCAGTGAAATTGGCATAACTGTGCAGATACAGTTTACCTCTAGTTAGACGAGAGTGCGACTAGAAAGTGCAATATAACAATGTGGTGAAATTCCACCTGATAACCCATTATCTGAGCTCATGCGGTATGCATTAAGAGTAATCTTTTTGTGTAAAGCCCGCAAAAATAGTTAAACTAGCCTCCCATAGTATACTACGGAAGGTGAGCTAATATTACTATGGATAAATTAAATTGAATTCACGTTAGAAGCGTATAGAGGGGTTAATATTAATAATATGAAAAGGCAATTAAATTAGTAGAATATTTATTAACCGCTGATTGTATAAACAAGTTTTCGTTTGTTTATTAATGGGTCTTTTGTCAGCATACGTATAGTGAAATCCTAAGGTAATAATAAATTGTGTTATATTGTAAACTAGGTAAGCCCAATAATGCCCTGTTTAAGGAAGTATAATCGTGAGGTTATATATACATTAGTGGGTAAAGGATGTTCTAAAAAGCGAATGCCTTATTGTAATGATAAGGATAGGTTTTATAACCAATTTGAAAGAATGCAGACTTAGAACTGGTGTTTAATAAGTATTTATTTTTAGAGCTTGCGCCGTAAATAAGCGTTTTGTATTTATAATGTAGGCGGGGGCTTCGCCAGGTGAGTAAGATACTAATGAAAAGAAAAGGATGAATTTGAAAATTACTCTAACTATTTCAGCCATTACCTATTTATAATTAATAAGTTAAAATTATATGTTTTTAACTTTAAATAACCTAATATAAAAATGATGTCCTTAATTAAATCAAAATCAACTATTAAACCCTGATGAGTGACAGGTATTGTCGACTCAGAGGGTAATTTCAGTATTAATTATAATATTAATACAAAAAAATGTTCATTTAGTTTTAAAGTAACGCAAAATGTAAACTCTGTGGTTATTTTATACTATTTAAAAGAGTTTTTTAAAGTAGGTAATATAAACATAGATAATAGAAAAACCCAAGGCTATAAATATGTAGTTAGCAATAGAAAGGATTTGATAAATGTTATTATTCCACATTTCGAAAAATATCCTCTAGAAGGTTCAAAACATTTGGATTTCTTAGATTTTAAAAATTGTGTTTTATTAATGGAGGAATCATCTAATAATATCGGGGATGTCCTATCTATTAAAAAGAATATAAATAAAGAGAGATCTTACGAACAACGTTGATCTTACCTTAAAGATAAAAAATTTAATTTAAGATCTGAGTGGATACAAGCTTTTATAGATGGTGAAGGAACTTTTCAGTGTAGAATTGCGGATACAATTAGTAGAAATAGTAAATATGTGAGTGTCAATCCTACTTTAGAAATAGCTCAAAGAAGTCATGATGTATTTGTTTTGAAAGCTATTATAGAGTATTTTGGTATAGGTTATTTAAAACCAAAATATGATATCTTTTCTCTAAAGGATTCTATGAATTCACGTGATGTAAGTAGAGCTATATTTAATCAATATGAAGTTATTATCAAATTTGTAGATAAATATCCAATGTTAACTTGTAAACAATTAGATTATTTAGATTGAAAAGAAATAATTATGTTAAAAAATCAAGGTGCTCATAGAACTGAAGAAGGAAAACTAAGAATGCTTGAACTTAAATTAGGTATGAATAGAGGTAGATTACTAAATTCTAATTTGTTTAATAATGCGGACAAACTTTTAATTATGAATTCTACTAATTCTGAAGATAATACAGAAGTTAGCGAAGATAATGAGTAAAATAGATGAATTTATATAATCTAGTTTTGTTTTAAACCCAGGATAATCTTATTACGTAAAAATAAATACGACCGGCATAAATTTTATTTGAGCCGATGAAAATGTTAAATGCTTGAGCCGTATGCGATGAAAGTCGCACGTACGGTTCTTAGAGGGGGAAAGTTCAGTAATGAACCAACCTATCTCGCCAGACCCTATGCAGCTTTACTGTTACTAATTATTAGGTATGGTTGGGGACAAATTTTAGTAAATAAGGTAATTGATAAGATACAAATGTAATACCTTTATTTGGGGATCGTATTGTTTGGGTTAATTAACCCATCTTCTTCTTGTAAAGAAAGAAGAAAGTAACCTTAGAAAGGAAAAATTGCTAGGAGACAGTTTATGCGGGGCACAGACCCCACAAAGAGTAAATGGGAGTGTCCAATTATGTTTTATGTCTGTTGTTTATATAATTATTATAGTCTTTATTATAATAATTATAGTTGCAGATGTATCACTAAATATAATTTTAAATGTTTGCTGGATAAAAGGTTAATGATGTAATATTGCCCTCAGTTGAGAAAGTATTGTGTGCTCCACATCCCTTTCTCCAACTTCTACATTAAATTACATCTATTAGTAGATGCGGGAGAGGAACAAAGGTGTGATTTGAGATTACTACGAACACCAGCAGACACAATTTGTTTGTAATAGTAGATAGCTATGCTATATTCTATCTTATTTATGTATAGATGTACAAGCCTAGACACATTGTGTCTAATTATTATATTGCTTATTTGTATCTAAATACTAATTTAGTATGGATTTACAAAACTTTAATGAGGAGCAATTTTTATCGTCAGGTAGGATTTTGATTATAGTGAAATTAGTCGTAGTTAAAATATTATGAATTATTCTAATATTTTATTATCTATCACATTAGTATGTGATGGTTATGTATAATACTTATCAAGTTTAATGGCTTAATCCTGCCTTACTGTTTGACCACCAACAAGTCTTACAGTCGCGTAAGCGGGGCATAGGATCACAAGACACAAAAAGGAAAGGTCTTGGATTATTGGAAAAGCTACGCTAGGGATGTTTGTCCTTCAATATAAAAAAAAATTTTTTTTTATTCATTGATTTTAAATTGGGTTAATTTCAAAAATTGCTTATATATATTAAGTAAATTTGAAGCGAAATTTATCTTAGGTATGTTTATTAAGATAAAATCGTTCAACGACTAATAGGTGAGTAATACTAACAATAATCCTTGTTCAATGCCCAACCTTTTTTTTACTATGTATGAACGAATTTATGTTTAAAAAATAATAATTAAAGTATGAATAAATTTAACCCTAAAAACAACATCAGCCCTTCTCTTTTTACTAAAAAAATAAATACTAATTATAAATTAGTACCTTTTAATGTATCAGTAAATGATACAGGGAAGACTAAATATCTTCCTCCTGTAGCTAAAGAATGAAGAAATAGTGTTTATAGCTATAATTCAAATAATACAATTAATTATCCTGTTTATGATTTAAACGTAAATTCTTTAATAAAAGGATATTTTAATATGTATTTTAATCATAAATTTATAGAAAATAAGTATATATCCCATAAAAAAAAACGTAAATCTTTAAATAAAATATTTGTAAGTAAGGCAGAAATAAAACATACAAATTCTAAAGCTATAATTACGATTTATGTTTATAATAGAGAAAAATTAATTTTATTAAAAAAAATAACCAGATTAAAAAAAATATTTGTTAAACTTATGATAAAAAGTAAAATACTTAAACTTTTATCTTTTCCATATCCCGGAGGGATAGTGCAAGCTACAAAAATAAACAGAAATTTGTCGCGCGCCTTAATTTTATTAGGAGCGGAGAGTAATACAAATGTTTTATCATCATTATTAAATTATAACATAAAAGGTGACTTAAATAAAACTTATAAAGAATTATATTATCTTTCTATAAAAATATCTAAGACATTAGCTATTATTAGGAGGTATAGATTAAGATTAAGTTTAAATAAATATAAGTTTGAGGATAAATTTTTATATAAATTAACTCAATATATAAGTAAATATTATGGTAAAAAAGTAGAATTCAATATAGTAAATATAAAATCTATAGCTTATAATGGAGATATATTTACTGAAATTTTAACATCAAAAATAAAAAAAGAAAAAACTAGTCCAATTTGAAAGATAAATGATTTATTAAGTAAAGTTGTATTGCCTAAAGTTAACAGAATTATAGAAAGAGGTAGAATAGAAAAAAATGTGGATTTAGAATTAGTTGATAACAAATATAAAAATCTGAATGTAAGTTCAATAATAAATAATAATAATTTATTTAAAGATAGTTTAAATAAATTGATATACAATATATACAATAAAACTACTTTAGAAAAAGAAAGTCAATTAAAGGAAAATCATGAATATTTAAAAATACGGGATATTATACTTGATAATATAAAATATAAAAATATGGGAGGTGCAAAATTAATAGTTAAAGGTAGATTAACTAGACGTTATAGAGCGGACAGAGCTGTATATAAATTAAAATGAAAAGGAGGATTGAAAAATATAGATTCTGCGTTTAAAGGATTATCCACGGTAGTTTTTAGAGGATATCAAGATTCAAATGTAGAAAAATCTATGTTAACTTCAAAACGTCGTATAGGATCTTTTGCAGTAAGAGGATGATTTGCAGGTAAATCTTATTCTACTCTGGCAAGAGTGCAAAGTAATTCTACTACTCCTGTACCTACTCCTATTGATCTTAATCCGTGAGCTATTACTGGTTTTGCTGATGCTGAGGGATGTTTTCTAATTACCTTAGCTAAAAATAAACAAAGTAAAAGTGGTTGAGTAGTTAAATTACGTTTCCAAATAGGTTTGAATAAAAAAGATAGAGTTACACTAGAACAAATAGTAAATTACTTTGGTTTAGGAAAAATTTATGTACTTTCTGAAAAATTAAACTCTATCCAGTTACAATTCGAATCTAGAAAAGAACTAGAAGTAATAATAAATCATTTTGATAAGTATCCTTTGATTACTCAAAAATTTAAGGATTATATACTATTTAAACAAGCATTTAATTTAGTTAAAAATAAAAACCATTTGACTATGGAGGGATTAAGAGAGATTGTCGGATTAAAAGCTTCATTAAATTCAGGGTTATCTGATAGTTTAATAGAAGCTTTCCCTGGCATAACTCCCTTTACACCTGAATGTTCTGAGTTAGTGTGTGAGAGAAAAGTAGTAGATCCTAATTGAGTGGTGGGTTTTACTTCTGGTGAAGGGTCTTTTCAGATTAAAAGCTATGAGTCTAAGGCTAATTTGGGTGTAACTGTTCAGTTAGTATTTCAAATAACTCAACATACTCGGGATGAAGCCTTAATGAATAGTTTAATATCTTTTTTTGACTGTGGAAATGTTGTTATAAAAACAAAGTCTCAATTTACTTGATCGGTTTTTATTGTTACAAAATTTTCGGATAATTATGAAAAGATTATTCCGTTTTTTAATCAATATAAGATATTAGGTGTAAAATTAAGAGATTTTAATGATTGATGCATAGCAGCTGAATTAATTAAAAATAAAGCTCATTTAACTCCTGAAGGTTTAGAGGAGATTATTCAAATAAAAAATAGAATGAATAAAGGTAGAATTCTTGACGTAGATGCAGACCTTTAATTGTGTTGTGATTTAGTGGTAAATAATCCATATCTATAGTAAATTATATATTAAAAAAAAGTGAAGAAATAGTCTGAACCACTTTGTAAAAAGTGGAAATAATAATTTTATGATAACAAGTTGAACAGGCTAATTTGCGCTAGAGTGTACAAAATGAATGCGCGGTTTGGCACCTCGATGTCGGCTTAACTTATCCTCATGGATGCTTTGTGATGTAGGATATCACATTCGTGTCTGAAACTATCAAATTCCGGGGACACCCTAAAACTTCTGATACTAAGCGTTTATCGAAAGGTAAATAGTGGCTGAATTAATTACTCAGGTATAGTAACAAGTCAGAAGATGATGGAAACTGAAATGGGTTATCGCGGATCTAAGTCAATAATATTAGAAGAGAATATTGTTGTAAAAGAGCAACGAGTAGACGGTAGTTGCATTGGTGCACCTGGGTTTAAAAACTTATCAATGTTAAGGTGTACTCTAATGGGTCTCAAGAGAGATTATCAAAACAAAGTCCTTTCTAAATCATTAATCAGATACTATTCAACTAAAGTAGTTTCAACAGACACAAGCCAAAATAATGAATCAAAACTAGATCCTAATTTTGTAAGCGGATTTATAGACGGTGAAGGTAGCTTTTCAGTTACTTTTATTAAAGATAAATCCTATAAAAGTGGATGACAAATTAAAACTTCTTTTTCTATTGGTCTACATAAAAAAGATCTTGCTTTACTAGAAGAAATTAAAAATTATTTTGGTGTAGGAGGTATCTCAAAAAAAGGGGTAAATGGAATTCAATATTATGTAAATTCACCAAAGGATTTATTAGTAATTGAAAATCATTTAAATAATTATTCTTTGTTAACTCAGAAACAAGCGGACTTTATCTTATTTAAGTCTATAATGGACTTGATAAGACGCAAAGAACATTTAACACCGGAAGGTCTAAATGAAATTGTTTCATATAAAGCTATAATGAATAAAGGTTTAATTAGTACATTAGAAGAAGCTTTCGTGGATATAACTCCAAAGGAAAGACCTATTATTACATATTCAGGTAATTTATCACCTGGATGGTTAGCTGGGTTTGCTTCAGCGGAGGGTAGTTTTATGATAAGAGTTTTAAATTCATCCAAACATAAACTGAATAAAAAAGTTCAACTAGAATTTAATTTATCTCAGCATGCTAGAGATGAAGAGTTAATGAAAGTAATAGCTAACTATTTTGGAGCTGGTGCCGTTTATCTTAACAGAAATGCATTTGTGTACAGAGTAGTTAATTTTACAGAATTGACCGATAAAATTTTACCTCTTTTTAAGGATAATCTTATAGAAGGAATAAAGTATTTTGACTATTTAGATTTCTTAAAAGCAGTTAATATAATTAAAGAAAATAAACATTTAACATTAGAAGGACTAGAAGAGATTCAAAAAATAAAAAACGGAATGAATAGTAGAAGAGATATCTGAATTAATGAGATGATAAATTTGTAACCAAATAAATTTAACTTATTTGGTTGAGCTATGGCAGAAACTATGTAGGGTACGACTGTTCGTCGATTAAAAAGTTACATGAGCTGGGTTAAATACGTCGTGAGACAGTATGGTTTCTATCTTCTAGAGGGAATTAGAATATAATAAGGAATAACCTATGTACGAAAGGAACTTGGTATATTAATATATTAATATTGAAATAGCATAATTATTAATCTCTGGTTTACCTGTTGTTTATATGTCCAAATATTAAATTATTAGTGTATAATGTAAATTATACAGGACTATCCTACTTTCACTTGAGTAGTTATGATAGTATAGGCACGGCAGGAAAGCTATGTTAGTCAAAGATAAGTGCTGAAAGCATATAGGCACGAAGCTTACCTTAAGATATTTCTTAAATATACGTAATATAATATTACGAACATAATTATAAGTAATTATCATATTTTTATTATAATTATAAGTAATTATAATATTTTTATTATAATTATAAATATTATGAAGATAGGCTTTATTTGTAAGAATCTAGAGATTTTAAGGAATAAAGTACTAATTTTATAAATAACTGAATATTTTATTTATATCTTACATTTTTTTTTGCCTGGTTAGCATAAAAGTAATGCAATTGTTTTGTAATCAATAGAAGGCGGTGCGATACCGCCACTGGGCTCCTAGCTAATCTTTTTAGTATTAGTTCTTAAAATATTCCAAGTATTGAATAACACTTGACCAATTCTATGGAGACAGAGGATTTATTTATATCTGAATTGGCAACTATTCATAATGGTTCTAGTATTTATTAGAATAACCAGTAGGTAGTTCTAGTATAATATTAGTATAATTACTTTTAATTAGTTAACAATATAGGTAATTAAAGGTAAGAAGCGTTCAGATAGTTGAGTTTATTGGGTGTAAACATCTATACTTTTTTAAGAGTATAGGTGTCCGTGCTGTAATAATAGGGAGGATTTCAACCTCCATTGCCGTGTTCGATTCCGACCTTATTAGCCCAAGTTAACGCTAATATTTTTCCTTTATGAAGGTTTAATTATTAAAATTGATACAAAATGAGAGGGCACAAAATTTTGAATGAATTTTTTAAGTCGTACAAAGTGAGATGTTTATAGAGTTTATTCTAAATGATATAGCACTAAAACTAAGAATATTGCCAATAATATTACTATACTAAATAAACCTTCGGCCCGCTTAAGTCATCTTTCACCGCTATGCGAGGAATTTATAGAATGATTCAGAGGTTTCGTAGATGCAGAAGGATGTTTCCTTATTATTCATAGAAAAGGTAATACCTTTGAATTCGAATTTAGTATTAAATTACATATTGACGATAAAGCAGTCTTAGAATATATTCTAAGCAAATTAGGTGTAGGAGTCATTCGGGTTGATCGTAACGGTACTAGTATAACTTAGAAAGTTGCAAATCAAAAGGAATTAGCAGTTATCGTGGCTTTATTTTCTAAATATAGTCTAAATACTACTAAACATCTTAATTTCCTTGCTTTTGCTAAAGCATATAATCTCTATATGACTAACCAAAGTCCAATGGAACGTGGAGCAATTACACCTGTACTAAAGGATCTTAAAAATAGTATGAACAGTAAAAGAACAAACTTTGATATGCCTAAATATCACTTCATAATTAATAGTTACTGACTTCTAGGGTTCTTTGAAGGTGATGGTTCATTTTACTTCAGTAGTGATAGAAATACAATTGTATTTCTATTAACACAGAAAGGTAACTTGGATTTAATGAATGCTATTAAATAATTCTTACTAAACTTAGTAGCTAATAGTAATATAAGTGATGTAAAGAGCAATATCATAAAGGTTGAATCAAAAGATAGAGGTCTGACTATTTTAAGTATTTATTCCTGCGAAGCGCGAAGCATCCCCGGTAAATTTAGGGGTGCTTCGCACTTCGCGCTTCGTGCTTCCTGCCTTCGGAGGAGAAGCACGCAGCACATAAATGAGCGCTCATAAATGAGCGCTCATAAATGAGCGCTTCGCAGGAATACATTCAATTAGTAATCATTCCTTTATTTGATGATTTAATCTTTCGTAGTAAAAAAATATTTAGACTATTGTGACGGTAAAGCTATCTTAAGTATCTTTAACAAAGGTTTACATTATTTACCAGAAGGTCAAGAACTAATTACCTATATTGTTGGTCAAATGAACAATAATAGATTATCTACATCCAAGGTTTCATTAGTTAATAGAGAAAGACTTCTAGAAGATCTAGCTCTTTTATTGAGTCAACCATCTAATTATGCATTAATTGATAGAAGAGTATTCATTAAATAAATATCGAAATACTAATAAAGCTGTAGCTGTAGAACTAATTGAATTACCTAGTGGTAGTTCAAACATTTAGTCAGCTAACAGAATGTGCTAATTATTTAGGAGTATCTTTATCAACAGTATATAACAGAGTACAAAAATCCAATCAATTTCAATTTAGTAATAAATTAGTGTATTTACGTAAAATGATACCATCTTAATTGACGGTGCAATTCTTTGCTTAGTTGCAAAGAGATATTTCATCTACATATGACTGGGGGCTGACTATATATATATTTAAGTATTAGTAGTTTAAAGGCCACTAATATATTGTAGGATTAGTGGTCAAGTGGTACGACATGGCTCTTTCAATGCCACTATCGCGGGTTCGAATCCCGTCTAATCTAGGATGTATAGTGATATAGTGTATACTATATCTCAATTAAATTAAAAATCTTAATTTAACTTTACACAGGTAACTTAATCTCTAATTAGTCTAATAAGGGGGCTAAGCAGCAATCACTTAACTTTACCCTTGGTAAAAAGGAGGAAAGGAGTAAACCAGTCGACTGGAAATTTGCCCTATATCTTATTAATTATTATATATTAAAACCCTTTAATGTATTTAATAGAGAGCCCGCCTACAGCTTCGCAAAAAATAATAATACAATAATTTAATTTTTAAAATATACATAATGCAAATTACACTAATACTTTTTGGAATAAGGATTGCAGATTTCTTGTTCAATAGCAAAAATATTATATTAGGATCTATAAGCTTAGATCTGTTTTCTATCTCCTGCATTTTATTAGGTAGTTTAATTAGCATAGATGGGGTATATGGATTATTGCTAATCCAAACCTGATCTAGCTACCTGTTGATACTTTGAGCTGATGCTTATTTGTACACCGATCTCGTTTGATCGTGATCGGCTAGGTATTTAGTAACTATTCTTTTATATGTACAGATAGTTTCTGGCTTTTTTGGTAGAAAAGTTAGAGTTAGCGGCGTAAATACTATTCTATTAAATACAGGAAGCAAGTTCGGTATTCTAAATAGAAATAAATTTATTTTTAGAGCATTTTCATCAGAAGCAGATAAGGGTAATTCAAACTTACAGCCCGTTACTTGCATAATTAAAGAACACAGTGATCCGAATTCAGTTTTAATTGAACTTTCAAATGGAGAATCATGAATTCTTACTCGTGAATTTATAGAATGATTTAGAGGGTTTACAGATGCAGAGGGAAATTTCCATATATATGAAGATACAAGGGGATCTAGCTTTGAGTTTAGATTTAGTATTGGCTTACATATGGACGATATAGCAGCTTTAGAATACATTAAGGATAATTTGCATATAGGAGTAGTAAGAAAAGACTTAAAAAATCCTGTGGCTTCTTATAGGGTTAAAGGACTAAAAGAAATTTCTATTGTAGTTGCTATTTTTAAAAAATTTCATTTGAACACAACTAAACACCTTGATTTTTTAAAATTTGAGAAAGCTTTTAAGCTTTACATGGAGAATCGAAGTAAGGAAGGACGTATTAGAATTAAACCTGTTATTTCTAATCTTAAAAGAGAAATGAACTCACTTAAAACTGAATTTAACAGATCTGAAGATCATAAAATAGTAATTACTGAAGGATGATTATTAGGATTCTCAGAGGGTGATGGTACATTCCACTATATTATTTCTAAAGAATCCTTTACATACTCTATTGGCCAAAAAGATAATGAAGCTCTAATGATAGCCATAAAGAACTTTTTAGAATCAAGAGTTACTGAGGGTTCAATTAATTCCGTTGAAAGGGATGCAGCTAAGATTTATCCATGTAAACCAGGTGTATTACAATTAACCATTAGAGACCTAGGGTTCATAGAATCGGTTATTATTCCGTTATTTGATAATCTTACTTGACATACTAAGAAAAAATTAGATTATGTAGATTGAAAATTAATTATAGAATTAAGAAAGAAAGGACATCATCACACTGAAGAAGGTAATTATTTAATAGCTCGTATAGTAGGTCAAATGAACAATAATCGATTATCTACCTCTGATGTTCCTAAAGTTGATAGGACTTTATTATTGCAAGAGATTGCTAATTTATTACTGGAATCTAATTACACATCAAAAGAGGGAAAAGTATGAATCGAGTCTTTGAATAGATTTAAAAATGATAATACAAGAAAAACTGTACAATTACTAGAAGAGTCTACAGGTAAGTTAATAAACACCTTTAAAACTCAATCTTCTTGTGCAGAGTTCTTTAATATATCTGAAGCAGGAATTAGGAAAAGATTAAAAAGTAAAACTATATTTTACTATGAAGGTTCAAGAGTTTATCTTACAAGATAAAAACGGAAGTATATTTAATACCTGTTAGATAGCATGTACACTTTAATTTAGTTTCGATCCATGTAAGACCACTTAAGTGAATATAATGATTTAGCACCTATTTTTAATCTTTTAACATAAATATATATAATATATTATTTATAATATATTATTTATAAAGATTATGATGTAGTAGGTTTACACTTTTATTAAAAATCTTAGCATGAGGTTCGATTCCTCCATAATCTTGTGAAATAATTGTATAATTATTTAGCTTCTATCTTTACACTACCCTCTGCGATGCAGAGGGTAAAGGTAGGGAGCTTACGGTTTATAGTGTATTATTGTATTATATAAACTTCACCTAAATATTTACTTAATTACCTAAAAAAAAAGTAGGTACTCTAAAAAGTCTTGTTAATAAGGTGGCTTGGTAGTCATATTTAAGTCAGCTACATCGTAAAAACGAGAGTGGGGTGTGCCTCTAAAAAAAAATATTCATTGACAGAATGGTTCGAACTAAAATTTATAGTGATAGAGTTTTCGAACCTTTGAAAAATTAAAGAAATATTCTTAATTACAAGGTAATCAAACTCTGTCACCTTTAATTTATAATAAGGATACATTTTACAATAATTTAATTTTAATAAATATACAATGAATATTACACTAATACTTTTTTAATAGGAATCTTAGGGTTCGTGTTAAATAGAAAAAATATTATATCACGTACTAGAAAATTCTTGATATTGGAAAGTTATCACAGTGTAGACTTAATAGGTCCTACCTTCAACCCATTAAGTGAAGGTCTTTTTATATTAACCTTAACTTTATCATTATCAAGGTTTATGGTTTCCGGCTTCTTTGGTAGAGAAGCTGGTGTTAGCAGTCATACAGGAAGATTTATTGTAGGGTATAATATAAAAAAATCATTTACAGAAGCAATTACTATTCAATTTAAAAGTGAGGTTATAAATAAACGTGTTTTACGCTTTAAGTTTAATAATTTATTTAATGCTGTTCATCCTTCATTAATTCCATTATCACCTTTTTTTTCGGCGTCTCCGGTACGATTCTTAAACTTCAGGTCATACTCTTCTATCTCTGATGCGAAGGTAAGTTCTAAATTCCAACCTAATGTTGGCTTAATTAAAGATCATAAAGATCCAGAATTTACTACAATTGAATTACCTAATGGGGAACAACTAACCTTATCGCTAGATTTCATCGAATGATTTCGGGGTTTCACCGACGCTGAGGGTTGCTTTTTTATTTCAAATCCTTCTCGTTCGAATTACAGCTTTAATTTTAGTATTGTTCTACATATTGACGATGTTGCACCATTGGAGTATATAAAAAATACTTTACAAATTGGTAGGGTAAATACGTATAAAAAGCATAACATGGCTACTCTTAATATTAGTTCGCGAAAAGAAATCGGAATTCTTTTGGCAATTTTTTCGAAATACAACTTAAATACTACAAAACATCTTAATTTCTTAGCTTTCAAACAAGCTTTTACAATTTATGTGGAAAATAATCGGGAAGACCGTGACGCAGTGAAACCTATTATTGATAGTATAAAGGGCAATATGAATAAACTCAGAGCTGATTTTGGTATGCCTAATAGTCACCAAGTTTTAGTTACGGAAGGTTGATTGCTTGGTTTTACCGAGGGTGATGGAAGCTTTCACTATTCTATTTCGAAAGAAATGTTTACATTTTCTTTAGGCCAAAAAGACAACGAAGTTTTAATGTATGCTATAAAGGACTTTTTAGACTCAATAGTTATTCAGCAATCCACCGCCTTTGGCTTATGCTCCGCATTAGAAACAGTCGATAAAAAGACAGTAAATATTTACCCTGCTAAACCTGGGTTTTTAAATTTAGTTGTAAAAGACTTAAAATTCATAGAGTCTGCCATCATTCCCTTGTTTGACAGATTAACTTGACATACCAAAAAAGAATTAGACTATCAGGATTGAAAAGATATTATCAAGTTACGTAAAAATGGGGTTCATTATTTACCCAAGGGTCAAGCTTTAATAAAGCGTATTGCATGTCAAATGAATAAATATCGTTTATCTAATTCAAATGCACCGAGAATTGATAGAACTCTCCTTAAAGCAGAGATCAATAAATTATTGAGTGAACCATCAAACTACGTGTCTAAAAAAGGAAAGGCTTGAATTATTTCTTTAAATAGATTTAAATTAGATACTCTAGCAAAAGCAGTTCAATTAGTAGAAGTGTCTAGTGGTAATATTTTAAAAACCTTTAAAACTCAAACAAATTGTGCAGATTTTTTTAATATATCTGAAACTGCAATTCGTTTGAGGTTAAAAAAAGAAACTCAATTTGAATTTGAAGGTTTAATAGTATATCTTAGAAGAGTGAATAATAATTAATATCTTAGGTTAGACCTAGAAACTACAGCACGCCGTTCACCTTTAAATAATCGTCTATTCCTAATACGGAGGATAATAAACCTCCGTATCTTTCCGGATTTTACTATTAATAAGCTCCACCTACTAAAAGTAAAGACTAAAAAGGATATAAATAAAAAAAAAATTACAGCAAGCTCTTGTTTTATGAATAATCTTTAGTCATTTTGTTTAATGTAATATAATATGAATCAGAATAGATTAATCAAGAGATAAATAAAGCATTTCAATTTAATCGCCTCCGATATATGTGTAGGTTAAATTATACTTTAATTAAAAAAAAAATTATAATTTAATGTGGATTGGTGTAATTAGTAAAAATTAACAAAGAAGCTAAAACTAAGCTAAATCTTAATTAGGGAGTTTTGAAGCTCTGGATCTGTGTTTTTATTATGTTTGCACCCTGTATTTTATCTAGTTTTCTAATAAGGTTATTAGAAAACTATAATTGGAGCCTGTTAATCACTTTCTGTAGGTGTTAAATATGAATAAAAAATAATTAATATAAAATAGGTGCTTGCGCCTCCTACTTTTATATCTTGTTCATATTTATTACAAACTAATTTATGTTTATTATTTTTCATAATTTTATCATATAATTTTTATTATGATGTTGTTAAATAGTTTGATTTTAACCTATTTACTTATTAATTGCTTTATTTTTCCTGTTATAGCTGACGTAGCGTACAAGCTCTTCCATTGGATGATATTGGTTTTATCAATGAATATAGTTGCTAGCTCACGATGCTTTAACAAAGGTGTATGATACATGTTATCTTTTTGGAAAGTGAAGCACCTTTATTTCCTGTCTTGCTCAAAATTTATAATCATACAACGGTTGTTACCTTATTTTATAGTTATGACAATCTTCATTTAATAATTTTTATTTTCGTTTATTTGTGCTTTATCCCTCTGGCTCTGGGGGGCGCTTCGTGCTTCCTGCCTTCGGAGGAGAAGCGCACATAAATGAGCGCACATAAATGAGCGCTTCGCGCTTCGCGCTTCGCGCTTCGCAGGAGTAATAAAAATTTTGTTTAATTTAAGATGAAAATGAAAAAATTTAATTCTATTAATATTTATGCTAC